>JAAALK010000079.1:96072658-96487015 GCA_019279435.1 Zizania palustris | reverse complement strand
AAGAAATTTTAAATGAATTTAAAAAGTAGTCCTTTTTAGAGAGGGGTTCTAAAAGGGGTTATTCTCAATTTTAAGTCCTTTAATAAATTTAAAATTGAAGGTTCCATAGGAAACCTAGTGATTTATTCATATCAACAGGAAATAAATAAATATAAACTTTACTGGAATTTAAATAATTAAATTTTACATTTTTAACCTAAGGGTATTTAAACATTCATTTAAATAATCATGAAATGTCCAATGTAAACCTACTGTTTTTATTGCATAAACATGTAGAATAATTTTATGAATTTTCTGAAATTGGAATGGTAATTTTTAGAGTTCAAATGCATTAGATATGAATTTTACAAGTTTAAAAGTATTTCTGAAATTCATTTTCAATTTTTAAACTCCTCGGGTCCACGGTGAGCTAGGCCCACGGTGAACCCGCGCACTGTGTGTGTGCGCCGGGTCGATCCAGACCATCGGATCTAGATCCGATGCACGAGGGTGAGGCGGGGCGCTTAAGTTATAATGGACGGCCAGGATTAAGACGTGCGAAGGGGTACCACGTGGACGCACGAGATCGCACGCCGGGTTAAATGAAAATCAACGCGTGAGATTAAAACGTAACGCTTTGACTAGATCCGACGGCGCGAATTAGATCGCGTACGTGGGCTCACGTGCGTCGTCTGATCGCGATCGCACGGTCGGGATCAGATCCGACACGGCACGGGTACTCGACCCGTGCCGGTCGTCTTCTCCGACGACGGCGAGCGGGCCAGCGGCCACGGCGAGCGACGGCGGTCCTAGCTAAGCCTAGAAATGGAAGGGGGATGCTACGGCGGTCACGATGGTACCTTGGCGGTGGTCCGGGGACGACGGGACATGGCCGGCGACTAGGGTAGACGCGGAGTGGTTCGGGCTCCTCGTCGGCGATGGTGTTCCGGCGGGGTACGACGTCGGCGGAGGGGTGGCCGAGGTCGGGGTCGTTCTTGCGATCACGTTGGTGGTGGAGGTACTGGCGGAGGTGGTCTGAGGTGAGGGCGAACGACGGCCGGAGACGAAATAGAGGGAGTGCTCTAACCGGCGAAGTGCGGGCGCTCTGCTTGGTATGAGTGCGAATGGTTGCGTGAACCGAACGCGGTGGAGGGCAAGGACTTAAATAGAGGTACCGGCGGGGGCAGGGAGGGCGCAATTGACGGTGGCCGAGGTTAATGACGTTATGATGCCGTGAGCTCGGGTTGACGCGGTTCATCGAACCTGGACGCGAATCGGCCAAATTAATAGGGGGAAAACGGTCGGCGCGTTGAGGGGAATTCATTGCCGGCGAGTGATTAGGGTGAGGGGGCCGGCGGGGGCGGATCCGAGGGAGTAAAGGTGGCCGGCGCAGTTTGGGGGCGACGGTGCGAGGTTGAAGGCGAAGCTGACAGGCGGTGGCCACTGGCCAGCGGGCGCGAGAGGGCGAGGGTGGCGACTGACGGGTGGGGCCGGGTGTCGGTTCGCGCGCGAGGGGAGGGTTTCGGCGCCGACAGGTGGGACCGGGTTGTCAGTCTAAGGCGCGCGATAGAACGGGCTGGGCCGGCTGGGAGAGAGAGAAGGGAGGGAGGGGAGCCCATTACTGTTTTAAAGCTTTTCTGAATAAAATAATTCCAGAAAATAGTTTAAACCTTTTGGGGCATTTCCAAAGTGGGTAAAAATCTGTAAAAAATTCTCAAAAACATTTCTTGGCCTTGGGAGTCTATACAAAAATTTTCAGCTCCTGGTTTGGCCATCTACTCTATGTTGTAGTTCAAAAGGGTATAAAAGAGTATTAAAAGTATTTTCAGAAATAATAATTCCAAGAAATTAAATTTAATAATATTTTTATTGTTTGGAAAATTTGGGGTGTTACAAACCTATCCCCCTTACAAGAATCTCGTCCTCGAGATTGGAACGCTACTCGAATAACTCGGGGTATTGGGCTTTTAGTTCGTCTTCCTTTTCCCAAGTGGCTTCTTCGGCGGGATGGTTGTCCCATTGGACTTTGCAGAAACGAACAACGCGACTTCTGGTTACCCTTTCCTTGGTTTCCAAGATCTTGATGGGTCTTTCTATATAGGTCAAGTCTTCTTGGACATTAAGCTGCTGATGGTCGGCTTGCTCGGTGGGTACACGGAGGCACTTCTTCAGCTGAGAGACATGAAACACATCGTGAACGCCTGCCAAGGATGGGGGCAGTTCGAGTTGATATGCCACTTCTCCCTGTCGTCGGAGGATCTGGAAAGGTCCGACGTAGCGGGGTGCTAGTTTGCCTTTCATGTTGAACCTTTGAGTGCCACGGAGGGGAGTGACTCGGAGGTAGACATAATCGCCCTCCTCAAAGGCTAGGTCTCTTCGGCGGTTGTCGGCATAGCTCTTTTGCCGGGATTGGGCTGCCTTCAATCGACCTCTTATGATCTTAACCTTCTCTTCAGCTTCTCTTAATAAATCAGTCCCAAACAGTTGCGACTCTCCGGTTTGATCCCAGAGCAACGGCGTTCTGCACTTACGTCCATAGAGTGCTTCGAACGGGGACATTTGCAGGCTGGCTTGATAGCTGTTGTTGTAGGAGAACTCTGCATAAGGTAAGTTCTTGTCCCACATTCCGCCAAAGTCTAGGGCGCAAGCTCTAAGCATATCCTCCAATATCTGGTTGACCCTTTCGGTTTGACCGTCGGTCTGTGGATGATAGGTGGTGCTAAAGTTCAGCTGGGTGCCGAGTTCCTCTTGAAGGTTCTTCCAAAACTTGGAGGTAAACTGACTCCCACGGTCAGATACAATCTTCTTAGGAACTCCGTGGAGGCACACGATCCGGGTCATATACAACTCAGCCAACTTGGCGACGGTATAAGTTGTCTTGACCGGAACGAAGTGAGCTACCTTGGTGAGTCGGTCGACGATCACCCAGATAGAATCGTGACCAGCTTGGGTCCTGGGCAGTCCCGTGATGAAGCCCATTCCTATCTCTTCCCACTTCCATTCAGGGACTTTGAGAGGTTGAAGCAGTCCGGCAGGTCTCTGATGCTCTGCCTTGACTCGCCGGCATGTGTCGCACTTGGCCACATACTCAGCTATTTCCCTCTTCATGCTGACCCACCAATATTTTCCTTTAGGTCTTGATACATCTTTGTACTCCCGGGATGAATGGAGTATAATGTATCATGGGCTTCTTGAAGGATGAGGGTCTTCAACTCAGGTTTGTCGGGTACGCAGATCCGGTTTCCGAACCAGATGGTACCATGCTCATCCTCGGAAAATCCGGGGGCTTTACCCTTCCTCATGTTTTGCTGGATCTCCAGGATGTCCGGGTCTTCCTTCTGCTTCTCTCGGATCTGGTCTATTAAGACAGGCCGAGACTCCAAGGCAGCGAGGTACGCTCGGGTGGTGATCCCTAGGTTTAGCCTTTCCATCTCCTTGTAAAGTAAAGGAGCTTGGTCTTGAATCACGATGGCATTGCAGTACCCTTTTCGACTAAGGGCGTCTGCCACCACATTTGCTTTGCCCGGATGATAATGGATGCCCAAGTCGTAATCCTTGATCAGTTCCAACCATCTCCTTTGCCTGAGGTTCAGATCTGGTTGGGTGAATATGTACTTGAGGCTCTTGTGGTCGGTGAAGACCTCACACCGATTTCCCACAAGGTAATGTCTCCATATCTTTAAGGCATGAACCACGGCTGCTAGTTCAAGGTCGTGGGTTGGGTAGTTCAGCTCGTGCGGTCTCAATTGCCAGGAGGCGTAGGATATCACTTTCCCTTCTTGCATTAAGACGCATCCCAATCCTTGACGAGAGGCATCACAGTAGACGTGGAAGTCTTTCCGGATGTCTGGCAGAGTCAGAATGGGAGCTGATACTAGCTTCTCCTTGAGGGTCTGGAAGCTTTCTTCGCAGTCGGGGGTCCATTCAAACTTCACTTCCTTCTGCAGAAGTCTGGTCATGGGCTTGGCGATCTTGGAAAAATTCTCGATGAACCGGCGGTAGTATCCGGCCAATCCGAGGAAACTCCGGATCTCGGTCACGGTCGTGGGCTGCAGCCAGTTGGTTACCGCTTCAACGGTGGTTGGGTCCACTGCTATTCCTCCAGCAGATATAACATGACCGAGGAACTTCACCTCAGATGACCAAAATTCGCATTTGCTGTATTTGGCGTACAGTTGCTGCTCCCTTAGCTTTCCGAGGGTCAGACGGAGGTGAGTCTCGTGTTCTTCCTTGGTCTTGGAGTAAACGAGGATATCGTCGATGAATACCACGATGAACTTGTCCAAGAACTCCATGAATACATTATTCATCATGTTCATGAAAAAGGCCGGGGCATTCGTGAGTCCGAACGACATCACAGTGTACTCGTAGAGTCCATAGCGGGAGGTGAAGGCGGTCTTGGGTATGTCTTCTTCCCTAATCCTCAATTGGTGATAACCTGACCTGAGGTCAATCTTGGAAAACACCGAGGATCCTTTCAGCTGATCGAACAGGTCATCGATCCGAGGCAGTGGGTATTTGTTCTTGATGGTCACATCGTTCAGGGCTCTATAGTCCACACACATCCTCTTGGTCTTGTCCTTCTTCATGGCAAAGATAACCGGTGCACCCCAGGGTGAGGTACTCGGTCGGATATAACCTTTCTGTTCTAGGTCTTCGATGTTGCTCTTGACTTCGGCTAGCTCATTGGCGGCCATTCGGTACGGGCGCTTGGAGATTGGAGTGGTCCCGGGGACAAGTTCGATTCTGAATTCGATGTCCTGCTTGGGAGGCATTCCAGGTAGATCTTCAGGGAAAACATCCGCAAACTCCTTGACTATAGGCACCTCTTCAAGAGCTATTGAGCGAAGGGATGCTCCGAGTGGTTTGCGACTGGTCATCCGAAAGGTGACGGTTACCCCTTCAGGATTGGTCACCAAGATGAACTTGTTGGCACAGTCGATCACTCCCTTGTGCTTCATCAACCAATCCATCCCTAGTATAAGGTCGAGTCCGGTGCATTGGATGAGGACAGGCTCGGCCCGAAACAGTACTCCTTGGATGTCAATTTGAACCTTAGGGCTGTATAAGCGGGCTGAGGTCCTATTGCCGGGGGTGGCAATCACCATGGGAATGGGTAGAGGGAGCACGTCCAGTTCATTTGTTTTCACAAAATCTTCCGAGATGAAGGAGTGTGTTGCTCCAGAGTCAAATAATATGACGGCTGGTACGGAATTCACAGTAAACGTACCGAGCACGACTTTAGGAGCCTCCTGAGCTTCTTCCGCGCTGATGTGGTTGACGCGGGCACGAACCGCCTGGTTGGGTGCCGCGCCCTGAGCTGGCTTGGGGTGAGGACACTGGTGTGCATAGTGTCCTTCCTTGCGGCAGTTGAAGCAGACGACCGGCCTTCCTTGTCGATCCTTCAAGATCGGGGCCTTGGCGGCTGGTGTCGGCTGAGCGGCCGGAGCTGGTGGAGCGGGGCGAGGATGCCCGGCGTTGGATCCACCGGCGGCGTGAGGTGGCCTGTAGGCGGGCCGAGGATGGTAGGCAGGCGCTGGTGGCGGAGGGACGAAGCGGGGCCTCTGAGAGTTCGCCTGCTGATGCTTGAAGGCGATCATCTTCCTCTTCTTGAGGTCCAGCTTGTTCTGCTCAGTCTCTTGGATGAGCGCTTTGTTGACCAGCCGTTGGAAGTCGGCGAAGTCGGCGGCGACGAGCTGGATGGACAGCTCATCCTTAAGTCCCCTAAGGAACTTGGCTTGGCGGAGGGCGTCGGTGCGCACTTCCTCCGGTGCGTAGCGGGCGAGGCGGTTGAACTCATGGAGGTACTCCATGACGGTCCTGTTGCCTTGCTGCAGGTCGCGGAACTCCTGCTGTTTTACCGCGATAACACCGGCGGGGACGTGGGCGGCACGAAAGGCAATGGTGAACTCCGCCCAAGTCACCACATGGCCCTCTGGCTGGGACTCACGATAGTTGTCCCACCATTCCGCGGCGGGACCCTGGAGCTGGTGAGTGGCGAAGGCCACTCGCTCCCGGTCGGTGCAGGGGAGGAGGTCGAGTTTCTTTCCGATGGTGCGAAGCCAATCTCCGGCCTCCATCGGGTTGGTGGTGCTCGAGAAGATGGGCGGACGCACGCGCAAAAACTCGGAGAGTTGCGGGGCGGGCGCGGGTGCTGGTGCACGAGGGGCGGGCTCCCCGTTCTGCAGACGGTCCAACTGAGCCTGTTGGTTCTGCATTTGGGTGAGGAGGGCGGTGATCAGGTGGTTCTGATTCGCCATCATCTCCGCCAAGGTGGGGTGGTTGGCGGAAGGCGACCCAGACTGACGTGGGCCTGTTGCACCCCAGTTGGGTACAACACCCTCGCGTGCGTCGCGGCTTCCTCCTTCACCGTTGTTGGAATCGGTGTTCTGGTGGTCGGCCATCTTCTGAATATTCATAGCGATAAGACAAAAGATGACGAAGCAATAATACAACCACAAATATCATATAAGATTCAAGCACATAAATATATATAGAGTGGTAGAAATTGTTCATTACAATCAAGTTTTTATTCTACCCATGACACACTCGTCGTGGGCAGCACCACATACAAAATTTTTCTTTTATTAAAACTAGCGACTCCTAACGCCTACTCGCCACCGGAGGCGGTCTCCGTGCTCTCGGAACCACGAGTGCGCGGCTCCAGAGAGATGGTGGGCTCGAGAAAATTCTCGATGATGGAGTCGGAGACGAGGCCGGGGCGTGGAGGAGGGGCGCTGGTAGAGGGCCTGGCGGGGGAGGGTCGTGGCGGGATCCTCTTGGGGCGAGGGAGGGGCTCACGGATGGGCTTCTTCTTCCTTGGAAGAAGAGGAACCATCTCCGCTATATCCTTCTGCAGCTGCATAATCTTGCGCTGCAACTCGCCGTTCTGCTAGATCAAGTTCTTCGTTTCTTCACGAAGGAACTCAACCGCCTCATGGTGCTCGTCGGCGTCGAGCACCGCCTCGGTGTGGAGATCGTCCATGGCCTGCAGAAGACGCGACCGCCGGGCCATGACCGGATCACGCACGGAGTGAACTCCGAGGTAGATGCTACGGTGGGCTCCGGGAGTGCGCTTCGGCATGAGCCGGAAGGACGAGTTCTGAAGACGATCATCGTAGATCATCCTCAGCTCCATGAGGGCCTGGAGGCTGACTCGTTGGCACGCGACGTCGAAAGTCGAGCCTCCAAGTGCGGTGGTGTAGGGCGGCAGGTGTTCTCCGGAGCCGTGGACGGTGAGGGAGACGTCGCAAGGCCCGACGAACTCGTCGGGGTATACTCCTTGAAATTCGAGCTCGAAGAGGAACCCGAGGAAGGTAAGCATCATACGGAGCTCCCGGACGAAGCCCTCGTAATGGCGGCAGTAGCTGTGGACT
Organism: Zizania palustris; assembly: GCA_019279435.1. NCBI lineage: Eukaryota > Viridiplantae > Streptophyta > Magnoliopsida > Poales > Poaceae > Zizania > Zizania palustris. The sequence continues at coordinate 96,479,660 of JAAALK010000079.1, read as the reverse complement.
TGGTAGACAGGCATCTACAAAACAGCAAGTTGAATAAAAGTGAGGAGAGGAACAAAGTTTATGAAGTAGATTTTCGAGAAATAATTTCCTGTGGCTAATGGCTAGGCGGGTCTGTTTGGCTTCCTACAGTCGAGTCGGCTCTGATACCATCTTGTAGCGCCCCGATTTAACAAATCGAGACATTATTGAATTTCATAAGAAAAACAATAATACAAGAGGTTCATCATGCCACAACCGTACATACGACATTGTTCATGGTACGCAGACCATATTTATTACATCATTGTTTTAATAAAAACAGCAAAGTGAAATAATTAGAAAACGGCATGACGAACATCTTCTCCAGGATCTTTCTTCTCGACTGGGTCGCTACTCCAGACCGTCTTCAAAGTAAGCATCCTCTGTGGGGTCCAACGGGTATGAGTACAAAAAGTACTCAACAAGCCACCGCAAATGCAAATAATAATGCAGGATAATAAACAAGGAAGGATAATGGCTAACATTGCAGAATAATGCAGTTGCAGTTATGGCATTTAGTGTAATCATATTTTAATCATGTGGAAAGTAAACATGAGCATCATCAACATCGACTAACTCGAGGGGTACAGTCAGCCCCACCTCGCTCAACAGTCCTTACATGTGAATCCATCATGCACATACATATTCCAGGTAAACTAACTGGGGGATGTCACGCAACCCGCCCTTGACTGTGGGCTCGGCTTTTCGAAAAGATTTAAAACTCTGATCAGAGATGTACTACTGTACCCACAAGGCACGCACTCATCCCAAACGAGATGACCCATTTCACGGGAACTCGTGCCAAAACCTCAATATGAGATGTTCCAAGCGATAACCACCCGCTCTAGGTTTCGCCGGCGCGCCGGGCCGCATCCCGGCTAACGTCGCACCCCCTTTTGCGCCACATTGGTACAAGTCACCCGCAGGTGCAACTTGACCCATCTCCAAATGGTGGCCTCGGTTTGGAACAACCCATACCTTAGTTAGGACTTACCCACTAGACTTGTGGTTAGTACGTAAGTGTATTGCAACGGATCCCTCAGACCGGTCCTTATAGTGCCCCGGGTGCTACCGACCAATGCCCTAGCTTGCACCCGGAACCCACCATGCATACACTCACAACCATGACTCATCACCAACGGAATTTCCAAGGATAAGAAGTAACGGGGATCATATAATAGAACCATTTTGCTACGACTCATTTTTATCCTATAGCGGCCGTGTCAATACATTGGACACTAGCTAATATCATTGATCATGTGGTGACAAGGAGGTTAGGCGAGATAGCATGGCTTGGGTTGCACATCAAGGTCGGGGGATCCTAAATAAATATAATGTAAGGGTTCATTTGACTAATGCATATATAACCTATGTGTTTTAGCGATAGTCAATTCAAACATGGGTTCAATATGTTCAAAAGAATTGTTTGGTGACTTGCCTTGTTCAGCAAAGGGAGAGGGAGGGACTTCGGGGAAGTACTCCGGCTCCTCGGCGACGTCGTAGTCTTTTTAATATAAAGTAAAATAAAAAGAACACATTCAATCAAACAATATAACATTACATTATGAACACATAAGTTAAAGTTGGTTGGATTATAAATAAAATAATTTCAATTGTTAAGGTCCTGTGGTTTATCTCCTAAAGAAATTTTAAATGAATTTAAAAAGTAGTCCTTTTTAGAGAGGGGTTCTAAAAGGGGTTATTCTCAATTTTAAGTCCTTTAATAAATTTAAAATTGAAGGTTCCATAGGAAACCTAGTGATTTATTCATATCAACAGGAAATAAATAAATATAAACTTTACTGGAATTTAAATAATTAAATTTTACATTTTTAACCTAAGGGTATTTAAACATTCATTTAAATAATCATGAAATGTCCAATGTAAACCTACTGTTTTTATTGCATAAACATGTAGAGAATAATTTTATGAATTTTCTGAAATTGGAATGGTAAATTTTAGAGTTCAAATGCATTAGATATGAATTTTACAAGTTTAAAAGTATTTCTGAAATTCATTTTCAATTTTTAAACTCCTCGGGTCCACGGTGAGCCAGGCCCACGGTGAACCCGCGCACTGTGCGCGTGCGCCGGGTCGATCCGGACCGTCGGATCCAGATCCGACGCGCGAGGGTGAGGCGGGGCGCTTAAGTTATAATGGACGGCCAGGATTAAGACGTGCGAAGGGGTACCACGTGGACGCACGAGATCGCACGCCGGGTTAAATGAAAATCAACGCGTGAGATTAAAACGTAACGCTTTGACCAGATCCGACGGCGCGGATTAGATCGCGTACGTGGGCTCACGTGCGTCGTCCGATCGCGATCGCACGGTCGGGATCAGATCCGACACGGCACGGGTACTCGACCCGTGCCGGTCGTCTTCTCCGACGACGGCGAGCGGGCCAGCGGCCACGGCGAGCGACGGCGGTCCTAGCTAAGCCTAGAAATGGAAGGGGGACGCTACGGCGGTCACGATGGTACCTTGGCGGTGGTCCGGGGACGATGGGATGTGGCCGGCGACGAGGGTAGACGGTGGAGTGGTTCGGGCTCCTCGTCGGCGATGGTGTTCCGGCGGGGTACGACGTCGGCGGAGGGGTGGCCGAGGTCGGGGTCGTTCTTGCGGTCACGTTGGTGGCGGAGGCACTGGCGGAGGTGGTCTGAGGCGAGGGCGAACGGCGGCCGGAGACGAAATAGAGGGAGTGCTCTAACCGGCGAAGTGCGGGCGCTCTGCTTGGTCTGAGTGCGAATGGTTGCGTGAACCGAACGCGGTGGAGGGCAAGGACTTAAATAGAGGTACCGGCGGGGGCAGGGAGGGCGCAATTGACGGTGGCCGAGGTTAATGACGTTATGACGCCGGTGAGCTCGGGTTGATGCGGTTCATCGAACCTGGACGCGAATCGGCCGAATTAATAGGGGGAAAACGGTCGGCGCGTTGACGGGAATTCATTGCCGGCGAGTGATTAGGGTGAGGGGGCCGGCGGGGGCGGATCCGAGGGAGTAAAGGTGGCCGGCACAGTTTGGGGGCGACGGTGCGAGGTTGAAGGCGAAGCTGACAGGCGGGGGCCACTGGCCAGCGGGCGCGAGAGGGCGAGGGTGGCGACTGACGGGTGGGGCCGGGGTGTCGGGTTCGCGCGCGAGGGGAGGGTTTCGGCGCCGACAGGTGGGACCGGGTTGTCAGTCTAAGGCGCGCGATAGAACGGGCTGGGCCGGCTGGGAGAGAGAGAAGGGAGGGAGGGGAGCCCATTACTGTTTTAAAGCTTTTCTGAATAAAAATAATTCCAGAAAATAGTTTAAACCTTTTGGGGCATTTCCAAAGTGGGTAAAAATCTGTAAAAATTCTCAAAAACATTTCTTGGCCTTGGGAGTCTATACAAAAATTTTCAGCTCCTGGTTTGGCCATCTACTCTATGTTGTAGTTCAAAAGGGTATAAAAGAGTATTAAAAGTATTTTCAGAAATAATAATTCCAAGAAATTAAATTTAATAATATTTTTATTGTTTGGAAAATTTGGGGTGTTACACCTTCGCACCAACACCTTCGGAGTGGACCACCACGACTCCGCAACTTTTCCCAGCTCGAACTCCATCAGTCCGTGTACCGAAGCCATGCATGGCCGAAGTACCTCAAGTCAGTCTCACTCCGGAGCCAGCCTCACTCCGGAGCCTGCCTCACTCTGGAGACAGCCTCACTCTGAAGTCAGCCTTACTCTGAAGTCAGCTTCACTTCGAAGCCAGCCTCACTCTGAAGCCCCTCCTTCGGAGTACCACCCTTCGAAGTCCCTCCTTCGTCCAAGGACTCCGCATGAAGCATTCCATGAGCACTTCGTTACAGTATCTCTCCCCGAGCACACTCCTCGACGATCCTCACCCGGACCATGCCTTCGATGCACCTCGACTTCTGAGACCTTCGTCAGGTATACCTTCGAGTGCCTCCCTCCGGAGCACACTTAGAATGCCTTGCCTCATTGCTGAGGACTTGGTCCATCATACTCTGAAGTCACTCCATTTGGAGTACCCTTCGAAGTGCCTCGCCTCCGAGGACTTCGTCTCGGAGTACCTTCACACGGAGCCACACTCCGCACTTACTGTCGTCTCCTGGCGCACCTCGACCCAAGGTCCGACCTCAACCCCTTCGCAGGCTTCGTGACGGAGCTCCCTGCTCCCGTGGCATCAAGCCTCCCACTTGACCTAGGTTCACTTGCTACGAACTGTCTGTTGCCTCCGAAGTCACCAGCGCACCATAGAAAGACAGACAAGTGTATCCAGTACCCCGGAGACCTCTTCGGGTAAACAACCTTCGGCACACACTCCGGTGTACTGCCCAAAGTACCGAGCCCTTCGGTACAACTCAGTCGCCGTGTACTGTCGGACCCCTCTGACAGGCACACTCCGTTGCAACAGCTGTAGCAACCAGAGCCTCGGACCCTTCGGTGAAACAACCTCTGAACCCCTTCAGAGGGACCCCTCTGAATCAGACGGTAAAATCTGTCAATCACTCATCACATACTCCGAAACCAACCCTTGGTTTCTCACTATGCTGGTGCTTTTGAGCACTCTTTATTACAATGTCATCCATATAGGCTTTGACATTCTGGCCTATTTGGTGACCTAGAGCCTTAGCTATTAAACGTGAGAATGTGGCTCCGGCATTCCGCAAGCCAAAAGGCATTCTTACATAACAAAATACCCCGGATGGAGTTATGAAACTTGTCTTGGCTTCGTCTTCACACTTTAGCCAGACTTGATGATACCCAGAATAAGCATCGAGGAAGCTTAGCAATTTGGAGCCGGCTGTGGAATCCACCAGCTGGTCTATTCGGGGCATAGGGTAGGGGTCTCGCGGGCATGCTTTATTTAATGATGTAAAATAGATGCACATGCGCCACTTGCTCGAGTCCTTTTTCCTGACAAAAACAGGGTTTGCCAACAACTCGGTATGGGCTACCTCCCTAATGATTCCAGCCCTTACCAATTTTTCTACTTCGATCTTAGCTAGGCCTTCCCTTTCCGCAGACAGCTTACGGAGCCCCTGGCGTACTGGCCTTGCCTTCGGGTTGACGAGCAAGCTGTGCTCGATGATACCCCGATCAACCCCGGTGATGTCTTCGTCAGTCCAGGCAAATACGTCCAAATTTTGCTTGACGACTTCTTCTAACGAGGCAGCTATCTCTGGGGATAGCCCCTTGCTAAACTGTATTGGGTATTCTTTGCCATCCTTCAAAATTATCTTCGTCACGACATCACCTTCCGGGCTTGGCTTAAGGGAGAGCCCCTTCGAAGAGTTCGAAGCCTCCGGAACCTCTTCGGTGTGCTCCATCACACTATGTACTTGCCGGGGGTCCCACGGCTGGCCGTGACCATATTCCATTCATCGGGCTATAGCTTGGTCTCCCGAAACAGTAAGAACTACACCTTGCGTGGGCATTTTGAGACATAGATAGTTGTGATGTGCTATAGCTCCAAATTGGTTCAGCATCCCTCGCCCGAAGATTGCGTTGTAAGCATAGGAGGCATCGACGACGTCGAAAATCACCTCTTCCACCCAGGCCAAAGGCCCCTCTCCGAAAGCAACCTCGAGGCCTATTTGACCGAGGGCATCGAGAGGCGGACCTGCGAAGCCTTGGAGTGGCTGGGCCACTGGAAGTAAATGCTTCCGAGGTATGCACATTTGGTCGAAGGCCTAGACAAAAAGTATGTCTACGGAGCTCCCACCGTCCACCAGGATCCTTCAAACTTCCACCCCAGCTATATCTGCTGAAATGACCAAGGGGTCAGCATGGGGGAACTTCACCCCCGCGGCATCACTGGCAGTAAAAGAAATAGGCACATGAGACCATTCTGACATTCCCTCCGCGGAACTCGAGGTCCCAATGTGCCCTACTTCGCGGACGTATTCACGCCACTGCCTCTTGGACATGTTACCGAGGGTCCCGCCTCCATAGATGGGCAGGACTACTCACTTGCCGTGGTCTTGGGGTCTTCTTCCTTCGGCGGTGGCATAATGTTGGCCACCGGTAACCGCATGGGGGCTTCGGGGACACCGGCTCGGGCCACAATTTGCACAGGCTCCGACCATGCCGCTGGTGTGGTTCGATCTGAAGTACCCTGCCCGGTATTTCTTCCTAGGTATTCACCCCGAAGGGTTAACACCGCCTTGCAGTCCTTCGTGTCATGGCTTTTATTGTCACCATGCATGCAGCAGAAAAAACTATGGCGCCTGCTAGGTACTCTTCTTGGGGCTTCGGCGCTCCAGCCTTGAAGCCTTACACCTGCTGATAATTGGCAGGTGCCTTCGGAATGGAGGGTGCGATGCTTAACACCTCCGAGCGGAAATGCTTCTTTCCTCGCCTGTGATCGTTGAAGCGATTGTCTTGAGGGGGTTGTAGAGAAGCTGAGGCTTCGGGCTCCGTCATCACTTCTCGGAGGGCTGGTGCGGCTGCTACGGCTCATTGAAGGCAGCCCTCCTTCGCCTTGGCATACTGTTTGAAGTATGCCATCAGTTGTGCCACAGATGACACAGGCTTCCGATGGAGCTTGCTGAGGAGATCGGGGTTCAGCACCCCTTCACAGGCAGCGTCGACTACCGAAGAGGTAGACAAGCCCTTGATCTGCGACTTGGTGTGGGCGAAGCACGTGAAGTATTCCCGAAGCATTTCCCCTGCTCGCTGCTTCACCTGGAATAAGCTCCCTGTCGACATTAGAGCCACAAAGGTACCTTTGAAGTTGCTTACGAACTTCCTCTTCAACTTCTCCCAAGATCTGATCGATCCTGGCTTCAAGGACCAGAACCATCGGAGAGCCACACCTTCGAGAGCGAGGGGGAAACACTTTGCCATAGTATTGCGCACCCCTCCGCTTGCTTCTATCGCTAAGGCGTATGAGCAAGCAAGTTCTCTAGGGTCTGACCCGACGAAATACTTGTGCAACTTTGAGGCCTTGAACCTGGGATCGAAGGGCACCCTTTGCAAGTCCGAATGTAGCAGAGACTCATCATCGAAAGATGCGTTCTCAGCCTCCTCTAGGACTTGAACAGCTTCAGGAAGATTGCGAGCACCACCGTCTTGGCGTCCTTCTGGAGTCTCGGTGGAGGCTTGGGAGCGGAGGCAATCAGCGGCCTCTTGCCTCCATCTAGCCACTTCCTCCTGAAGCCGCGCTATCTGAGTAGCATTGGCCTCAGGAAGGTCTTCGTCTTTGTCGGAGGGTAGCTCCGGGTCTCGGGAACTGACATAATCAGTTTGGAGCACCGTAGGAGGAGCCCGAGGGCCTCTGGGCACTCGACGCCCAGCGATGCCCTCGGGAATTGTTGGAACAGCTGGGGGTCTGGCTCCGTTGGTCTGAGGGGACCTTCGGAGAGGACCCGAGGCTTGGCTTCGCTTGGGAGGCATAGCTAGTAATGGAAAGGTCCGAAGACCGAGGACTTCAATTGGTCTGGGAAGGCGAGGGAAGGCCTTCGAACCGCACTAGGAAGCCCCTTACCGAAGGGTGCGTGGAATCTTGGGACTCCGAAGCTCCCTCCGTAAGTGCTCTTCGAAGTGCAGTCAGCAGTAGAGAACTAGCTTCTAGAACTAGGTTCCCCACGGACGGCGCCAACTGTTGGCGTAAAAGATTACGCTAATAGGTTCTCTAAGATCAAGAACAGACAAACAATGAGTTCGTGTTTAAGAACTATCTCAAGCCTCCGAATTGGATAATAGCTTAAGTAGTCCGAATATGTGTATTGAATAGCTGAGTATTCGATGCCCATTACATGGTAAGAAGGGGGGTATTTATAGGCAAAAAAGTCTAAGGATGTTGGTGCGACGGATCGAACCAGCAGGTTTTCTTAGTGGAAAATGGGAGTAGTGTATTCAATGCCCTCTTTAGCCTGTCCCTTACAACTGTGGTTGGGGGGGTATTTATAAGGCGCCCCGTCCAGAGGCCAAGTGCCTCTGGAACGCCAACGACTACCCGGCCGACCGCTGGTCAATAGTACAGACAAAATGGACTATATACAGTACAGACAAGAAGATTCGACTCTGACAGCGTATCAGCCATGTCGGACGCTGCCTGCGCCGCTCGACACACGCCAGAGGATCGCGATCCTGTCCCCCTGTACGTCAGCCTCGTCCTTTTCCCGCCAATGCTCTCTTCGGGTTCGCTACTGCGGCCGAGGGAAAGGCCCTCGGCAATTTCTTCCCGGAAGGCAGTCTCCGACAACCTTCTTCCGAAGGACTGCCTCCGGCAGCCTTCTCCCGGAGGGCGGCCTCCGGCAGCCTTCTCCCGGAGGGCGGCCTCCGGCAGCCTTCTCCCGGAGGGCGGCCTCCGGCATTCTTGGCTTCTAATCCCTAGGCGGTGGGCCCCCCGGCCATCGGGATTATCTCCCCCAACAGTAGCCCCTCGCTTCTTTCCTCTCGGGAGCCCTGCGTTGAGAGAGGGTGGAAGCGCACATGATAATTCCGATAACCTTCATGAGGACGAAACTTACATTGAGGTGCCGGGCTTGGCCAGAGTGCGACTCCCTTCGACGGACGCGGAGGGACTCCGGGACGGGCAAGTGCGGCCGGACCGAAGGTGGAGGTCCACTCGAAATCCTGCAATAAGAGGAGGTGGAAGAGCACAAGATAATCTTGATAATTCTCACTGGCGCGTACCTTGCTTTGAGGTGCCGAATCCGCCGCGGCGCGGAGGGGCACCGGGGTGAGGAGGCGAGAGGCCGGGGGGCTCCGATTCCGAGGGGCCGGACGGGCGCCGCCGGAAGTAATTAATGCACGTGCAGATGGCATCGAGGAGGCGGGCCGCTGGGAGGCTGCCACCGCGCCCCGATGCGCCAGCCGGCCTTAAATGCGGCGTCGCGCAATCCGCCGCGTTCACACGCTAACTGGATCGGGGAGGAGAACCATCGGTCTCGCAACAGAATATAACCCCCTTGCGGTTCCCTCTTCAATCGCCCATACGCACTAACTCTAGCCACTCGAGCCGCCATTCTACCTGCACCCAGAGCTCTGCATTCCCTTTCTCTGTTCTTCAAGAATGGCGAGGAACGCTGCCCCTGCCATGGCGATGGATCCGCGCTTCTTGCAACGCCAGATGGCGGCGGCAGCGGCGGCGACAGCGACCGACACGTCGGAGGTGCGTGGCGCGCGCGATCTCCGCCCCGCTTCTGAGCGGTTCCGAGACCAAATCTTGGAGCTCGGGCCATCCGCGTGCACCGAAGCCTCGATCGAGCAAGCGACCAGGAGTCGTCTCAGTCCAGAGACGGCGGCAAGGAGGCCGGGCCGGGAGACGGCCCCGCAGCCGCGGGAAGGCGAGGTCGTCGTTTTTGAAGCCTTCTTCGACGCGGGCCTGGGATTCCCCGCCTCAGAGCTCCTCGCCGGGGTGCTGGACGCGTTCCATCTGGAACTCCCGCAGCTGTCCCCCAACGCCGTGGCCCGCCTCGCCATCTTTGAATGGGCCATGCACGCCGAAGGCTGCGAGGGGAGGGCAGAGGTCTTCGCGGAGATGCACGAAGCCCTCTGCCAGCCGAAGAAGAAGGGGAACCGGGTGTTGGCCTTCGGGAGTATCAACTTCCAGCTCCGGAGGAGATACGCGGACTCCTTCCCGGCGAAGGCCACCAACGAGAGGTGGTATTCGAAGTGGGTGAACCGGTGGTTCTACGTCCGCATAGGGCTCGCCTCCGGCTTGGCCGGGATCCCACGGCATATCTGGTTCCGGAGAGAGGCGCGCATCGAGGCCAATGCCGGGACGATTTCCGTGAGGGTGCATCTTCTCCAGATCGTCGCCCACCGGATGAGCATGCGGGACTTGGCGGAGGAGTTCGTGGCCCTCGAGATCCCTCCGCTGAAGGAGGAGTGGCCCGCCTCGCTCCGGAGCAGCCGAGACGATTCGATGCCTTCGGAGCTCTCCCGCCGGCTAGGTAAGTGGCACTTCTTGGTTGCTTCTGTCCTTGCTTTTCCTGCTCGAGGAGTACCCCGGTCCTGACGAAGAGATGCAGGATCGCTCGTCGCCCGAACGCCCGAGGAAGTCACCCGTCTGGCGGAGAGGATTCTCGGGGTCCCAACCGCAGCCGAACGGGCCCGCCGGCTGGAGCTGGTGGGCTCATGGGAGCGCTTCAACAGGGTGTGGGGGGCGCTCGAGCTCACGCCCCCGCCCCTTCTGGAGGGCGAGGTCCTTCGGGACGTCTCGAAAAGGAAGGCAGCGACGCCGACGGTGGCCTTTCTCCAGGCCGCTCGAAGAAGAAGAGGATAGTGAAGGGGCCGAGGCATATGTCTCCGGGACCTTCTTCGGCCTCTCACTCCGAAGGAGGGGGCTCCAGCGAGGGAGCCCAATCAGAGTCAGGAGACCCTCCGGTTCCGACCCCGCCGGTCTGGCCGGACGCCAGAAGAAGTGAAGACGCTCCCCCTCGCGCGAACCCAACGGAGCCCACGTCGGGGGCCGGACAAGGGGTGCGTACCGCCGAAGCGACGCCTCGCCCCGGAACCGCTTCCTCGCCTGCCCCCGTTTCGGCAGGGGGCTCCGCGGGCTCCTTCGAGAGCCGGGCCACAGACATCCTGGACCGCGGGGGCTTAGACGACCCACTTGGCGCCATCGAGAAGAGCGCCGACAAGGAGGCCGAACTGGCCGCTGCGGTTGCGAGCTCTCCGCCGAACTCCATCGACAACCTTTTCTACCGCCCAAGCTCGTCGGACCACCTCCAACCCCCGGAATGCCCTGGCAACGCTGCGGATGCAGGTATGGTAACTTAGCCACACTTCTCCGTGCGCCAGGGGCCTTTTCCACTTTTAACTCTTATTCACTCGCGCAGACACACCGGCCGGAGGCATGGAGACCGTCGCCCCGCACCCCGCGGACGCCCCGGACGCGAGGTCCGGAGCCCTTGTCGCCGCGAGGAGGGCCTCGGGCTCGCGGGACGAGGCGGACTCCCGGAGCATCGAAAGGGCCCCTCAGGAGTCGGCCGGGGACGCTGAGGTCCGGCCTCGGCCTCCCACCGATCGTCGAACCGCGCAAGGCTCCGTGCCGCTCTTGCGCCCTTTCTTAGCGGACGGCGAGGACTTCGCGCTCAAGGTGGCCCCGGTCCACGACTGTTACCTGCGGCTATGGGAGGCTCCGGTGATAGGCGAGCTGGGGCTATCAGATGGCGTGGACCTCGGGAGGGCCATCGAGACGGCAGCGGGCCAGGTACTTCCTCGGACATACCCTCCGCTCTCTCAGCAACCCTTCTGACCATCTTTCCGTATACAGGTGATAGCACTGGCGCAGGGGCAGTTGTCTGCCTTGCTCGCCGAACGCCAACAACACGAGGCGTACGCCGCGGAGCTCGTGACCCGGGTGGCTAACGCGGAGAGGCTAGCCCACGAGCGTTCGCCAAAGGTTGAGGCCCTTCGACTTCAGGCGTCGCGGATCGAGGCGTTAGAGGCCCAAGCTGCGGAGGTGGACTCCCTCAGGGCCCGCGTCGCGGAGTTGGACGGGCTCCGGGCCCGGGCCGCCCGCGCCGCGGAGTTGGAAGCGGAGGTAGACGCCCTCCGAACCCGAACTGCCGAAGCGGAGGTGCTCCGATCCCGGGCCGCGGAAGCAGAGCGACTCGAAGGGGAGGTGTCCCGGCTTCTGGCCCAGGCGTCGGAGGCGGCAACAAAGGTCGAGACCCTCGAGGCCCGGGTGACCCAACTGGAGGGAGTCGAAGTGGACCTCAACGCCCGCAACGGGGAGATCGCCGAGGAGCTCGCTGAGGCCGGGAAGACAGCGGCCGACGCTGCGGAATCCTTGCGGAAGATGCTGGTGCGCTACGGCACCGGCTGCGGCACGTTCGACATCGCCCGGGAGCCCCTAGTCCACCGGGTGAAGTTCATCCGGTCCGCCATTCGGCAGATACATCTCGCCATGGCGCAGTATGGCGAGGTGTCCGCCCGGGTGGCCGCGTACGGGATTCTTCGGCATCTCGAGGCATCTGGGCTACCGCTCCCCTCGTCTTCGAGTCAGCACCCGGTGGCCTTCGCAGGGGACCACCTCCGGAAGCCGAGCCTCGCGGTGACTCAGAGTTGGAGGGCGCTCCAGACGGCTTGGCAGACCGAGGGCCCCACGGCGATCCAGGCTTGGCTGGAGGAGGCGCTCCGCGCACGCGGTCCCCCGGCTCCTTCGAAGCCTTTTACCTCGGCCCGCTTGCCGGATCCGCAGGTGTAGCTTTAGAGTCCTATCCTCGCCTTACCCTGTAATAGCTTAGGGGATTTGGTCATATGTTTAATAAAGAGTATTCTTCTGGAGCTTACTCAGGGTGTTCGCGTTTGCGACCGTGACGTCGAGGTGCTCGATTCCGACGACGCCCTTCGACATCGATGGGCTATCCTCGAAGCTATGCGAGCGAACCGGCCTGCGCGCTTCGTTCTTCCCCTTGGCAGTGACGGACGCGTAGACCCCGACGTCCTCCAAGGGGTTCTGAACCATGTGAAGGAAGAAGAGAGAGGGTCTCGCTCGCCGTCCTCGTCCCCCGAACCGGTTGACTGGTCTGACACGGAGGCTGGTCTGGGTGAAGCGCCCCCCGAGGAGGGTGGTCTGCGTAGTTGGGCTCAGCTTCAAGCGGATCAAAGGGCTTTTCGTGCCCAGAAGAAGGAAGAGGAACGCAGGAAGAGGAAAGAGAGGTCCGGGCGGAGCGTGCCCACGACTTCGGGCCCTTCCAACCGGCGGGGCCCGCGGTTTTTGCTTGGCCTGGATAAGAACTTTTCTTGATTTTCTTCTCTGATTTGTAATAAACATTGTATGCTTAAAGTGCTTGCTGCAGTCTGCGCCTTGCTCCTTCTCCTTCATCCCCCCCTAGCGGGCAGCTGGTGTACCGGCTGGGCGCTAAGTAGTTCAGGAGAGAGAGTGCGGAGAATGCACGCCACGTCAAGCCGGAGCTCGGAGCCCGAAAGCGAGGGTGCTTCGAGTCATAGCTCGGAACCGAGAGTTAGGGTGCGGCGAGCCGGAGCTCGGAACCCGAATGCGACGGCGCGTCGAGTCATAGCTCGGAGCCTAAATGCGAGGGCGCGTCGAGTCATAGCTCGGAACCCGAAAGTTAGGGTGCGTCGAGCCGGAGCTCGGAACCCGAATGCGAGGGTGCGTCGAGCCGGAGCTCGGAACCCGAATGCGAGGGCGCGTCGAGTCATAGCTCGGAGCCTAAATGCGAGGGCGCGTCGAGTCATAGCTCGGTACCCGAAAGCTAGGGTGCGTCGAGCCGGAGCTCGGAACCCGAATGCGAGGGCGCGTCGAGTCATAGCTCGGAGCCTAAATGCGAGGGAGCGTCGAGTCATAGCTCGGAACCCGAAAGTTAGGGCGCGTCGAGCCGGAGCTCGGAACCCGAATGCGAGGGTGCGTCGAGCCGGAGCTCGGAACCCGAATGCGAGGGCGCGTCGAGTCACAGATCGGAGCCTAAATGCGAGGGCGCGTCGAGTCATAGCTCGGAACCCGAAAGCTAGGGTGCGTCGAGTCAGAGCTCGGAACCCGAAAGTTAGGGTGCGGCGAGCCGGAGCTCGGAACCCGAATGCGAGATGCCTGGAGTCGCTGCGCTGTCTGCTTGGGCGAAACGGTTGGCTGAATATTTTATTATACGATTGGGAGACAAAAACAGGCGGCGGTGGCCGCTAGTAAAATACATTGGCGGTGTTATGGGAAGTAGCGCTTCAGGTGCTCGGCATGCCAAGTATGCTTCAGCTCTTCGCCTTCCAGGGTAGCGAGTCGGTAGGATCCTGGCCGTCCAGACTTTGTGACAATGTATGGTCCTTCCCACTTGTTGCCCAACTTGGTGGGGGCGACCACTGCGCGGAGGATGAGGTGTCCTGGCTGGAACTCGTTACTCCTAACTTTGGTGTCATACCATCCCTTGGTCTCTTTCTGATAGTGGGACAGGTTGGCGACGGCGCGCAGCCGCGTCTCTTCGGCTAGGTCGAGGGAGACGGCGCACTCATCTTCGGCTTCGGGTGCTACGACGCGCAGTGAACCGGTGCGGAGCTCTGTTGGTGTCATAGCTTCGCCGCCAAACAAGAGGCGGAACGGGGTGAAGCCGGTGGCCCGAGAGACGGTTGTCCGGATAGACCATAAGATCTTGGGTAGTTCGTCAAGCCACACTCCTCGGGCCAAACCGACGATGCGCTTGTTGAGGCCTGACAGGATGTGCCCATTAGCTCGCTCCACGGCTCCATTAGACTGGGGATGTCGCACGGCTGCGAAGCAAAGCTGAACTCCCAGCTCATCGCAGAACGCCCGGAAGGTGCCCGCGTCGAACTGCGTGCCGTTGTCCAATGTGAGCTGCTTGGGTACTCCGAAACGACACACGATATTCTGCCAGAAAAATTTTTGGACACTGCGGGATGTGATGGTAGTCAGTGGCTCCGCTTCAACCCACTTGGAGAAGTATTCGACGGTGACCACGGTGAAGCGTAGGTTTCCCCTTGCTCTGGGGAGTGGACCAATGAGGTCCATGCCCCATCGGGCCAAAGGCCACACGGGGGGAATAGGTAGCAAGCTTGCTGGAGGGCGGTGACTGCGGCGGCCCATCCATTGGCAACCCTGGCAGGTGCGGACGAGTTCTTCGGCGTCGGCAACGATAGTGGGCCAGTACACGCCTTGCCGGAGAGCTTTGCCCGCGAGGGCCCGCGGAGCTAAGTGACTACCACACAGCCCTTCGTGTATTTCTTGGAGCATGGCAACGCCGTCCGAGTGCGAGACGCAACGAAGGAGGGGGGAGCAAACTCCGGATTTGTATAGAATTCCATTGATAACGTCGAATGACCTCGCGCGGAGTCGCAGGCGAGCTTGCTCTGGGCTAGGATGGACGTCGTCGCCGCCTGCGAGCGTGCGCAGGATAGGCTCGCGCCAATCGGTGCTGGCCGTACATAGTACTGGGGCCGGCCGTGACGATGGTTCGGGCTCCTCCGGGGTGGCGGGGATGGACACCTCACTGCGGGGGGCTGCCGAAGGTTGAGCGAGTTCTTCGAAAAAAGCCCCTGGCGGTAGGGCTTGAGCGCCGGCCCCGGCTTTGGCGAGGGCATCTGCTTGGGCGTTGTCGCCTCGCGGGATGTTCTGGACGGATATACCCTTGAAGGATACTTCGAACTTGCGGATGGAATCGAGGTAGGAAGCGAGGTCCGGGTGCTTTGCCCGAAAGCTCTTGTTGATGTGTCCGGCGACCACTTGGGAATCGGTCTTCACGACCACACGGGCGGCTCCCAATGCGAGCGCCTTGCGAAGTCCCAAGAGGACTCCTTCATACTCGGCGATATTGTTGGTGGCCTTGAAACTTAGCCGGGTGGAATACAGGGCCTGCTGGCCGGACGGGGAGACAATGACTGCTCCGGCCCCAGCCCCTGAGGCCTGGTAAGCACCGTCCGAATAGACGGTCTAGATCCCCTCGCTTGCGTCGGTGCTCGCGTGCTCCCGGGCCCTCGTCCACTCCGCGACGAAGTCGGCGAGGATTTGGGACTTGATGGCTGTCCGGGCGACGAAAGAGATCCCGAACGGGGCCAACTCCACCGCCCATTTCCCGATGCGGCCGGTGGCGTCCTTGTTCCAGAACATGTCGCCAAGCGGGTAGGCGGTTGGGATGATGATGTCGTGGGCCAGGAAGTAATGTCGGAGCTTCCGGGAGGCCATGACAAGGGCGTAAGCCACCTTCTCGAGCTCAGAATACCTAGCCTTAGCTTCGGTCAGGGCCTCGGAAACGAAGTAGACGGGGCGCTGGATCAGCTTCCCGCCGAGCTCTTCTTCCAGAACCAAGGCCGCGCTCGCCGCATTGCTGGAGGCGGCGAGGTAAACCAACAGAGGGCTGCCGGCCCGGGGTGTGGCAAGGGCTATGAGGCCGGAGAGGTAATCCTTGATTTGCTGGAAACAATCCTGGCACTCAGGGGTCCATTCAAAATGCTTAGAACCTCGGAGCGCCCTGAAGATGGGCAAACTTCGTTCTGCTGACTTGGCGAGAAATCGACCGAGGGCGGCCAATCGCCCGACAAACTTTTGTGCTTGCTTGAGGTTCTGGGAGGGAGCCATGTTCTGCAGTGCTTGGATTTGCGTTGGACTGGCCTCGATGCCCCGGCTGGAAACGAGGTACCCGAGCAGCTTGCCTACACGCGCTCCGAAGACGCACTTGTCTGGATTGAGCCGGATCCCGCATCGCCGGAGGCTGTCAAAGGTCTCGGCTATGTCCGAGCCATGGTGACTCTTGGAGGCGCTCTTGATGAGAATGTCGTCCATGTAGGCTTCCGCATTGCGCCCTAGCTGATGACCTAAGGCCTTGGAAATTAGTCTTGAAAAAGTGGCGCCGGTGTTACGGAGGCCGAAGGGCATTCGGAGGTAACAGAATACTCCGGCCGGGGTGACAAAACTGGTCTTCACTTGATCTTCGGGTTTCAGCCAAATCTGGTGGTATCTTGAATAGGCGTCGAGGAAGCTGAGGAGTTCAGCTCCGGCCGTGGAATCAACGAGCTGGTCGATGCGAGGCAGGGTGTAGGGGTCACGGGGGCAAGCTTTATTCAGAGAGGTAAAGTCGATACACATGCGCCATTTGCCAGATGTTTTCTTCTGGACAAAGACAGGGTTGGACAACCAATCAGTATGACTCACTTCTCGGATGACCCCCGCTCGGAGCAGCTTGTCGGTCTCTGCTTTGGCGAGCTCGGCCCGCTCGGTGGACAGCCTCCGGAGCCCCTGGCGAACCGGTCGTGCCTTCGGATCGACGGCCAGTGAGTGCTCGATGATCGAGCGGTCGACGCCGAGAATGTCTTCGTCAGACCACGCGAAGATGTCGAGGTTGCCGCAGATGATGGCCTCGAGCTGATCCGAAACCTCCGGCTCCAAGCCCCCTCCGAACTTGATCGGGTACTCTTTCCCTCCCTGGATCAAGGTCTTGGTGACGATTTCCCCCTCTGGGAGAGGTTTGGCGGGGCGCCCCTTCTGACCAGGATCAGTGCTGTCTGTGAGGTCGGCTGCATCGGCGCTTCCGCGGACACTGTGGACCTGCCGTGGCTCGAGCGGTGCTGAATGGCCGTACTCGACACGGCGTGCTGCGGCTTGGTCACCCAGGACGGATAACACCCCTCCGGGAGTCGGCATCTTGAGGCAGAGATAGTTGTGGTGGGCGATGGCGCTGAAGTGGTTGAGTATCCCTCGCCCGAAGATGGCATTGTAGGCTTACGGGGCGTCGACGACATCGAACAGGATCTCTTCGCGACGTTGGAGGGGTGCAGCGCCGAAGGCCACCTCCAACAGAACCTGGCCAAGCGCATCGAGCGAGGGGCCCACGAAACCTTGGAGCGGGCGCAAAGCCGGTAACAGGTGCTTGCGCGACAGGCACAGCTGATCGAAGGCCTGCACGAAAATGATGTCAGCTGAACTCCCCCCGTCGACCAGAATGTGACGCACCTCGGCCCCGGCGATGTCCGCCGAAATGACGAGTGGATCGGCATGCGGGAACTTGACTCCGGCGGCATCTTCGGCGGTGAAGGTGATGGGGACGTGGGACCACTCCGGGAGGATCGAGGGGCCGGACGTGCCGATGTGCCTGACCTCCCGGACGTAGTCTCGACGCTGCCGCTTGGACAGAGCTCCCAGGGCTCCCCCTCCGGAAATGGGGAGGACCACTCGCTTGCCTCGGTCGGGGCGGCTTCCAGCTTGGGGGCCGGAACTCCGCCGAACTCCGCGACCGGGGCCATGGCTTCCGGCTCTTCGCGGCGCCCGACTACTTGGACCGCTTCTGGCCGAGGGGCAGGGTTCCCCCGGTCGGAAGAGCCGCGACCGGCACCACGCTCGAGGTAGTCGCTACGAAGGGCGAGTATGGTCCGGCAAGAGTCGGTGTCGTGGCTCCGGTTCGCGCCGTGGACGCTGCAGTAGAAGGTTCCTCGGGAGGGCGCCGGAGGCTTGGGCCCAACCTGGCGATTGCCACCGGGCGCGCGAAGATGCTTGGCGGGTACTTGGGGAGTGATACTGAGGACATCCCCCCGAAAGTGCTTTCAGCTTCTCCGAGAGTCCCGATGGGCGAGGTCCCGCCGAGCGGGCTCCGGGTAGTGGAAGTCGGGAGCGTGACGGTCGCCCCGGCTGGAATCCGGGGGCGCTTCGAATGCCCTGGCGTTCGGGGCCCGGACGGGGACTACCATCGCTTGCCGGCGTATCTGGCCCTCCTCGGACCGAGCGTATTCTTCAAAGTACGTCATCAGCTGCGCCACCGAAGAGATAGGCTTCCGGTGGAGCTTATCAAGGAGGCCAGGGTGGGTGACGCCCTCTCGGGCTGCATCAATGACTGAGGAAGCCGAGAGACCTTTGATCTGGGCCTTGGTGTGCGCGAAGCGCTGGGAGTATTGTCGCAAGGTTTCCCCAGGCTGTTGCTTCACCTGGAAGAGGCTCCCGGTGGACATGGGGGCCACGAAGGTCCCTTGGAAGTTGTTGACGAACTTCTTCTTCAACTGCTCCCACGAGTGAATAGTCCCTGGTCGGAGGGACCAGAACCACCGGAGGGCGATCCCTTCGAGCGCCAAGGGGAAGCATTTGGCCATGGTGTCTCGGCTTCCCCCGGACGCCTCTATCGCTAGGGCGTACGAGCGAGAGAACTCGCCGGGGTCGGAGTCCCCGGAGTACTTAGGGAGCTTGGCGGCACGAAAGTTCGAACCGAAGCGCACCCTCTGGAGATCCTCGTCGTAAGACGCGTTCTCCTCGCCCGGAGGATTCTCGTCGTCGCTTAACTCCGTGACCACGACTTTCGCGGCGCGAAAGGGCTCCGAAGGGGCCGGGGGTCGGAGCGACGCTTCCTGACGCCACAAGGCTAGTTCCGCCTTCAACCTAGCATTCTTGGCGGCCAGGGCATTAGCTTGACTCCCGCTTCCGCCGAAAGTGGTATCGGGATCCCGCGAGCGGACGTAGTCTGTCCGAAGGGACACTACTGGAGGTCCGCTCGGGGGACGCTGCTCCGGCGGTCCACCCGGCGACCCGACCAGGTTGGCGGAGGTCGGTTCGGGTAGGCCGTCGGTGCCCCGGGCTTCGAGTGTCTCTTCCGGCGCCTGGGGGGGCTCCACCGAGAACGCCGTTCCGACGGGCGTAACGGTGAGGGCCGGAGGGTTGGGGTCGGTGGACGAAGCGGGCTCGGGCCCGGCGGTACGAGCTGACCTGCGCAGGGGGGCCGCGCTCGCTCCCTTCCGGCTCGACATGCTTGGACGGATGAGTGCAGAGGACGCTAGCTTTTCGGACTAGGATCCCCACGGACGGCGCCAACTGTTGGTGCGACGGATCGAACCAGTAGGTTTTCTTAGTGGAAAATGGGAGTAGTGTATTGAATGCCCTCTTTAGCCTGTCCCTTACAACTGTGGTTGGGGGGGTATTTATAAGGCGCCCCGTCTAGAGGCCAAGCGCCTCTGGAACGCCAACGACTACCCGGCCGACCGCCGGTCAATAGTACAGACAAAATGGACTATATACAGTACATACAAGAAGATTCGACTCTGACAGCGTATCAGCCGTGTCGGACGCTGCCTGCGCCGCCTGACACGGGCCAGAGGATCGCGATCCTGTCCCCCTGTACGTCAGCCTCGTCCTTTTCCCGCCAATGCTCTCTTCGGGTTCGCTACTGCGGCCGAGGGAAAGGCCCTCGGCAATTTCTTCCCGGAAGGCGGTCTCCGACAACCTTCTTCCGAAGGACTGCCTCCGGCAGCCTTCTCCCGGAGGGCGGCCTCCGGCAGCCTTCTCCCAGAAGGCGGCCTCCGGCAGCCTTCTCCCGGGGGGCGGCCTCCGGCAGCCTTCTCCCGGAGGGCGGCCTCCGGCAGCCTTCTCCCGGAGGGCGGCCTCCGGCAGCCTTCTCCCGGAGGGCGGCCTCCGGCAGCCTTCTCCCGGAGGGCGGCCTCCGGCATTCTTGGCTTCTAATCCCCAGGCGGTGGGCCCCCTGTCCATCGGGATTATCTCCCCCAACAAAGGAAAAGACCTATTTACCCCTCAATTACAACCGACATAGTGGAAACTATTCGGTACTCTGAACAGGGTTAAAATGGTAAAATCTACCCAAAGCAAGTAGATAATTCAAACATCTTATCAACCTTGCCGTTTGATTCCAGAGCCTCATATCCTGCGGAGGGTTCCTTCGGATCATAAATCGGAGCACCCTTCGGCTTAACGACTCCTCCACCATCGTGCATGAGCCCATCAGCTCCGAAGCTGGTAAGTCATTTTGAACTGTTAATCTCTAAGTCCTAGAAGTGAAGCATTTTCCCCCAACACTCGGTGAAGTCTGTTCAGTGTGCGTTTAGACCTTCGAAGTACGAAGCCTAGCACCAGTTGCTGTCGCTGACTATTTGGTTGAAGTCCACAGAGAGAAGTCTGCTCTTGCGAGGGGTGAAGTGCAAAGCCTGCTCGAAGGCACCCAGTGTGTGGAGCCTACACTGACTTAGCAGAGCAAGATCTTCGAGGTTGTGGGTGAAGCGAAGTCTTCTTGGCTTCGAACTGTTGCTCCTTGCGAAGCCTGATTTTGGAGCTGTGAAATACCTCCGAACTAGAACTTCAAAGGGTGTGTTCGAAGCCTGTTCCGCAGAAGACAGATTTAAAACAGAAGACTATTTTTAGTCTGAAATTTTAAAAGCTCCCATTCACCCCCCTCTGGTCGCCATTTTCGGTCAAACAATTGGTATCAGAGTGGGTTAAGATCACCAGTTGACCTTAACCGGTTTTGTGATCTGTTGGTGACATGGAGAGAGTTAGTAAAATACCTCTGTTCGATGGGATGGACTTTGCATACTGGAAGGTGCGCATGGAGGCTTACTTGCTAAGCCAAGGAAATTCAATTTGGGAGATTGTGGACTCACAATATTCCATCCCTAAAACTCGCACCTCTCAAAAAGAGAAGGATCAGTATAATGTCAACTCCAAGGCTAGAAATATACTGTTCATTGGTTTGAGTCGGAGTGAGTTTGATAGGGTGCAACACCTTAGGACAGCTAGGGAGATTTGGACTACACTCACTATCTTTCATGAGGGATCTACACAGATTAAGGCCAGGCGCCAAAGAACATACAATCAACAGTATCAGCTGTTTGTGCAGGCACCTGGTGAATCTATTGATGCCATGTTTTCTCACTTTGATACGATAATGAGTAACTTGCGGTCCAACGGGACGCTTGCTTACAATGATCATGACAGGGCTATCAAGCTTCTCTATGCTCTTGACCGTAGCATATGGGAAGTGAAGATATCCAGCATTGAGGAGTCCGCAGGTTATGACATATTGACCTGTGATGAGCTCTTCAGCAAGCTGAAGTCCATAGCGATTTCTAAGGCATCTCTTGCAGTGCATAGGAACTCCTTGCCACAACTATTGGCACTAGTTTCTAGAACTAGCCGTGGCACCACTGCAGAACCAAGCACATCAGGCACTTGTGTTTTTGCAGATGGTTTTGCTTTGTCCTTCCTGGTCTCCGTCACTAAGGAGCAGGTGGATACTCTGGATGACGATGAGCTTGCTGTCATTTCCAAAAGGTTCACCTGTTTTCACCGTGAGAGACAAGATCATAGGAGAAGTGGTTTTAGTGGTTGTTTTGAGTGTGGCGACACTTCTCACATCAAGGCCAATTGCCCTAAACTCAAAAAGAGAGATGAGAGTGAGCACCCCAAATACCACAAAAAGGAGAGGAAACCCTTTGTGAAGGGCAAGCGCGGCAAGGTGGCTAAGAGGGTAGCCAAAGCCGCTTCCAGAGCATTTGTTGCTGCTCTTAGCGACATCGACACTTCCTCAACTGAGGAGTCGAGCTCTGAGGAGGAGGAGTCCCCAAGGAAGGAGGAGAAGAAGGACAAGAAGGAACGAGATTTCACCGGCCTCTACTTCATGGCCGACATCGATCACAGTGGCAATGAGCTTGACTCATCTGAGGTACCACTATCGTATGACCAGCTTTCAATTAAATTAGATGAACTGAATGAAGTAGTTCTTGGTCAGGATAGATTACTTGTGCAAGTCGCTAGAGATAGAAAAGACCTTAGACTTAGGCTAGAATCTGTTTCTACTGATTATGCCATGCTTATGTCTAGAGTTAATGATGCTGAATGTGAATCTTGCACTGTTGTCATGGGTGAGCTTGCTCAGTTGCGTTCTGTGCATGCTCAAACTCTTTCTGAGCTTGAGACTACATAGAAGCAGCATTTGATGGTTGATTCTAGTCCTCATGATATAATTGAATGCATGAACTGCCCCTTATTACGTGAGAGCATTAATTTACATGATAAGCATGTTCAGGATTTAGAGGCTAGATTGGAGAGGGCCGGTAGTTCTAAGGATGTGCAACCTGTGTGTGACACTTGCATAACCCTTAAGGACCAACTAGGCACTGTTAGAGAGCGAGCTGAGAACCTCATGACTGAAAATGAATACCTTATTTCTGTGGTTAACAAATGCACTGAGGGAAAGGGTAGGATGGACTTGCTCTTGGCCAAGACCAAGATGTGTGCTGACAGGGCAAGGTTAGCTCTAGGATTGGGTTTTGAGAGGATTCCTTCAGACAGTGAGAACAAAACTGTTTTTACCTCACCCACTACCTTAGAGAAAGAGAGTGCCCTGTTAGACACCCCATCAACCAAAAAGCCTACCCGAACTCCAAAGAAAACCACTCCTCCTGCAAAGAAAATTCCTCCCAAGAAAACCAATCAACAGAAGCCCAAGGAGCCTGTGAGGATTGCTCCTATGATCCATGAGAGCGCCCCTAGGAGAGTTTTTCATTGTTCCTACTGTCAGAGGGCCGGTCACTTGGTTGGGTTCTGTTTTCATCGCATCAAGGATGAGCGACGCTCTCAGTCGATGAGGTTCCAGAACATGCACTACCCATCTTTATGTATGCTTGAGTCTGAGTTTTACTCTCATCCTGTTTTCGAGGCTCCTCGCACTTCTCAGAGAGGTCTTGCTCCTCGAGGTGTTCACCATGTTCCATATGGTGGTAGACCCCGGGCGAGTAGCTTTGTACCTCGTCAGAGTAGGAGACCTCGTCATGCATTTGGGTCACAGCATGTAGGTAAACCTCGCACTTTGGATCATTCTAATTATTTTTGTGCATAGACAGTCAACTTTTACTATGCCTACTACTCGTATCACTCAGTGCTGGATGCCTCGTCACATCTTCACTCACCCCAGCACTGAGCGATCGAGATTTTCTTATCATGTGTAGGCACCAGACCGAGGCTTGGAGGGCACGTGGATCATGGACTCCGATTGTTCGCGCCACATGACCGGAGATGCAGCATGGTTCTCCAGTCTCACCACAACCAAGCAAAAGGAACATATCACCTTCGGCAACAATCGAAGGAGTAGAGTGAAAGGTAAAGGTGTGGTAAGAATCAACTCGAATTTCCTCTCAAAGATGTTGATTTGGTTGAAAACTTGGGATACAATTGCTTTCTGTATCTCAATTGCTTGATGAGGGCTTCGAAGTGCGATTCCATCGTGATACTTCGCAAGTACTCAATTCTGATGGCGTTGTGGTTTGTAAGATCTTTAGAGTTGGGAGAGTTTTTGGAGCTGATTTTTCTGAATCATCTGGTTCTTCTCATTGTCTTGTTGCACATTCGACTTCTGAACTTTGGAAATGGCAAATGAGACTAGGGCATATGAGCTTTGAGTTGCTCGCTCGCCTGAGTGCCCTAGGTCTGATCCAAGGATTGCCCAAGCTCAAGTTTGAGAAGAATTTAGTTTGCGCTCCTTGTCGACATGGAAAAATGATTGCCGCTTCGCACTCGCCAGTCACCACTGTGATGACTAAACAACCCAGAGAACTTCTCCACATGGACACTGTAGGTCCTTCTCGGGTTAGTTCTTTAGGCGGCAAGTGGTATGTGTTAGTCATTGTCGATGATTTCTCTCGCTATTCTTGGGTCTTCTTTCTTGCCAGCAAGGATGAAGTGTTTTTACACTTTCGGAGCTTGGCTTTGAGACTTTTCACTGAAGTCCCTGGTGCATTGAAATTCATTCAAAGTGATAATGGCACTGAGTTCAAGAACAGTCTCTTTGTTGACTTTTGCATGGAGCATGGCATAGAACATCAATTCTCTGCTCCGCGGGTTCCTCAACAGAACGATGTTGTTGAGAGAAAGAACCACACTTTGGTTGAGATGGCTAGGACGATGCTCGATGAGCACAAGACTACTAGAAAATTCTAGGCTGAGGCCATGAACACTGCTTGTTACATCTCAAACCGAATCTTCTTGCGCTCAATTTTGAACTTGACATCTTATGAGCTACGTTTTGGGAGACAACCCAAAGTTACTCATCTTCGAGTCTTTGGTTGTCGTTTCTTTATCTTAAAATGTGGAAATTTGGATAAATTTGAGTCGCGCTCTTCTGACGGGATCTTTTTGGGTTACACTACACATGGTCATTCTTATCGTGTTTATAATTTGGAAACTAACAGTCATCGAGTCATGTGATGTGACTTTTGATGAATCAACCCCCTCTGTTAGTTCTACCATTGAACAGGCAAATGAACACGACATGGAGCAGACCATCTTCGAGGAAGAAGATCCCGGAGATTTCAAGGATGAACCCCTACTACCCTCGACTTCAACCCCCGAAGCCGACCCCGCTTCTACCACTTCGGCACAAGGTCCCGAAGTAACTACCTCAACATCGGTCATCTTGGACCACTCCAATGCACAAGTTGAGGGGGAGACTGCATCCCGCCGTGAGGCTCCACATCACGTTCAAAGGATGCATCCTCCAGAGCAGATCATTGGTGAGCTTGATCAAATGGTAACACGTTCTCATGCTCATTTCATTGATTCAGCTTTTGTTGCTTCTTTTGAGCCCTTAGATGTTAGTCATGCACTTTCTGATTCTAGTTGGATCAATGCCATGCATGAAGAACTTGAAAATTTTGAGAGAAACCAAGTCTGGACTTTCGTTGATCCTCCACCAAATGTTAATTTCATTGGAACAAAATGGATTTTCAAAACAAACAAGGGGAGGATGGGACTGTAGTTAGAAACAAGGCTAGACTTGTAGCTCAGGGTTATTCTCAATTAGAAGGGATTGATTTTACTGAAACTTTTGCACCTGTTGCTTGTCTTGAGGCCATTAGGATTTTGCTTGCCTTTGCGACATCCCGAGGATTCAAACTCTATCAAATGGATGTCAAAAGTGCATTTCTTAATGGTTTCATAGGCGAAGATGTTTATGTAAAACAACCCTCTGGTTTTGAAAACCCCAAATACCCACATAAAGTCCTTAAACTTCATAAGGCTCTTTATGGACTCAAGCAGGCCCCTCGGGCATGGTATGATAGACTTAAGTCTTTTCTACTTGAGTGGGGGTATTTGATGGGATCTGTTGATAAAACCCTGTTCACTCTCAAGCATGGTAAAGATTTTCTACTAGTTCAGATTTATGTGGATGATATCATCTTTGGTGGCTCTTCTCATGCTTTGGTTGCCGAGTTTGCAGATTCCATGAGCAGGGAGTTCGAGATGTCCATGATGGGTGAACTCACATTTTTCCTCGGTTTGCAAATCAAGCAAAGCAAACAAGGTACCTTCGTTCACCAGACGAAGTACACCAAGGACCTGCTCAAGAAGTTTGAATGGCTGATGCGAAGCCCCTCGCCACTCCAATGGTAGGATTGATAGGAAAAGTACCTCTGGTACTTGTCATTTTCTGGGTTCTTCACTGGTTTGCTAGTCTTCCCGCAAACAGTCTAGTGTTGCACAATCGACGGCTGAGGCTGAATATGTTGCTGCAGCTAGCTGTTGCTCTCAAATTTTGTGCATGGTTTCCACTTTGCGGGATTTTGGGTTAGGTTATAAGAGTGTTCCACTTTTCTGTGATAACACTAGTGCTATTTGTATTGCAAACAACCCGGTTCAGCATTCTAGAACCAAACACATTGATGCGCGATATCATTTTCTTAGAGATCATAATGAGAAGGGTGATATGAGCTTCAATATGTTGATACCCAACACCAGCTTGCCAATATTTTCATAAAACCCCTCGATGCTTCTCGTTTTGCCTACTTGCGTGGGGAACTTGGTGTTTGTCACCCTTACGACATTTTGTGAGGGGGGCAGTTTTTGATTGTCTTGCATATGCTCATTGTGTGTGAAATTGCATTTACATCTTTTGCACTTATATGCCTGATTTTAATTCATGAGATCATGTCAGCTCAGCTCTATTTAATATGTCTGAAACATCAAGTGCATGAGTTTTTTTTCCAAAATCAAATCATGCTCACTGCTTAGTCTTGAATCTAGCATGTATAGGCAGGACTGCTCTAGCTATCTTTTATCTGCTTGATAGCGAGACTCCTTTTCTCTGGATGCTAAACATTGCAACTTGAAAATTGTTCTACTTACTCATGGATATTCAGCAAGTGCTAAACAAATTTTTCACTTAATTAAAATCCGAAACTCCATGATTTGCATGCTGCAAGTGAAAAGATCCAGGTGGGTTTGTTTGTCGTACTACTCTATTCTAGACTGCTTAACATTACACATTGGTCTGAACTGGGATAGTGTAGTGTATGCCAAAATCACCGCCTTAAGCTTCTGATGGCTTTCATACCTAGGCTTGGCTTGATTGGAAAGTATAAGGTAGACAAACAAATAACCCCTAGCATTATGAAAAGAACAACAAAAAATCATTGTTCATCAAGTTTGCTTTTAATGCTCCACTTGAACTGGACTTGTCTGTCTAGAGTAGAAATTGCCTAGCTTTGCATAGTCCTTGTTTTTTACTTGTCTAGTTACCTTGATTGAGTGGTGATGCTTTTATTTCCGAATGATAAAATCACATGTTGTCATCATGTTTTTAGAGAATGTTAAATTGAGCTGAGCACATGAAAATCGGTATTAAAGTTGGCGTATTTTTGCTTTATATGTCTTTGCAATTCTGCCCATTTCGAAGCTCTGCATCTTTTAAATGCTCCTTGATGCTTGCATTGTCAAAGGGGGAGAAATTTTTGAGTTATCTGCAGCAAGGGGGAAAATAACTCAGGGGGAGTTTTTATCTAGCAAAGGGAAAGATTTGCCGAAGGGGCTTTTACTCTTTTGAAAAAGGGGAGGAAAATTCTTTTGTCAAGTGACATGATTTGACTCGTCTCTGAGTTTTTATGGTCACTTGTGTGCTGAAATTTTTCAAATTTTCTTGAACTTGAATTTAGTTGTCAATGCACTCATCAAGGGGGAGATTAAGAAAGCAAGGGTTGGTTTTGAAGTCTGTGATGAGTGATTGACATATTTTATCCTCTGATTCGAAGGGGTCCTTCCGAAGGGGTTCAGAGGTTGCTTCACCGAAGGGTTCGGTGGGCTCTGTTTTGCTGCGGCTGTTGCAGCGGAGTGTGCCTATCGGAGGGGTCCGATAGTACACAATGACTGGGTCGTACCGAAGGTCTCGGTACTTTGGGCGGTACACTGGAGTGTGCGCCGAAGGTTGCTTACCCGGAGAGGTCTCCGGGGTACTGGATACACTTGTCTGTTTATCTATGGTGCGCAGGTGACCTCAGAGGTGACGGACGGTTCACATCAAGTGAACCTGGGTCAAGTGGGAGGCTTGATGCCAGGCGAGCGGGGAGCTCAGTCACGAAGGCTACGAAGGGGTCGAGGTCGGACCTCGGGTCGAGGTGCGCTAGGAGAAGGCAGTAAGTGCGGAGTGTGGCTACAAGTGAAGGTACCCCGAGACGAAGTCCTCGGAGGTGAGGCACTTCGAAGGGTACTCCGAATGGAGTGACTTCGGAGCATGGTGGACCAAGTCCTCAACAATGAGACAGGGCTTTTGAAGTGTGCTCCAGAGGGAGGCACTCGAAGGTATACCCGACGAAGGTCTCAGAAGTCGAGCTGCATCAAAGGCATGGTCCGGGTGAGGTTCGTCGAGGAGTGTGCTCGGGGAGAGACACTTCGACGAAGTGCTTATGGAATGCTTCATGCGGAGACCTTGGACGAAGGAGGGAATTCGAAGGGTGGTACTCCGAAGGTGGGGCTTCAGAGTGAGGCTGACTTGAGGTACTTCGGCCATGCATGGCTTCGGTACACGGACTGATGGAGTTCGAGCTGGGAGAAGCTGCGAAGCTGTTGTGGTCAACTCTGAAGGTGTTGGTGCGAAGGCCCAAGGGCTTTGACGGCTTCGGCTCAAAACCGTCACTGTATCGAAGGCTGACTTCGGTGAAGCGAAGGCCGTCAGGCTCAAGGCTTCTCACCAAAGCTACCGCACCCCTCGCGTGCGAAGGGGGGCTTCAGAAGGCTCTAAAACTGCAAAGGCTGACCGTGTCTGCTCTGCAAAAGCTGATGTTGTCCCCTCTACGAAGCTGACAAAAGAAGCCTCCAAATAAAGTAGACTACCAGCTGTACCCCCCTGTTCTGATGAGACAAAAACAGTGTAAACCCTAGGGGTAAAGTAGTCTATTCACAGGGCTGAATAGTGCCTATAAATAGTGGAAGCTAGCTAGGTCACATCAACACTTTGTGCAGCCATTTTTGAACTCCTGTGCTAGCTGCCACACTTTGTATTCAGTCTGTGAGTTCATTTTGTGTTCCCTGTTCAAGCAATGAAGCTTTGATTCTGTTTTCATTTACTGCTTGAACTTGTATGCTTACGTCACACTGCATGCTTTGATTTCTCTATGTCTCATTTCTTCCTGTGTTGAGTTTATTGTAGTAGAGTATTTTTGGAGAAGTGTGTGAGAGGTCTCTGTGTGTGAAGTGTGTTTTTCAGTGTCTATTCGCTCTGTGTAAACTGGAGGCTAGACCTCTCTGATTACTAGCAAAGCACTGTTCTTGGCTTAGGTCGAAGCCCGTTTTCTTCCCTTGTCGAAGTCCTCGGCGAAGTCTGTTTAGTGTGCGTTTAGACCTTCGAAGTACGAAGCCTAGCACCAGTTGCTGTTGCTGAGTATTTGGTCGAAGTCCACAGAGGGAAGTCTGCTCGAAGGCACCCAGTGTGTGGAGCCTGCACTGACTTAGCAGAGCTGGATCTTCGGGGTTGTGGGTGAAGCAAAGTCTTCTTGGCTTCGAACTGTTGCTCCTTGCGAAGCCTGATTTCGGAGCTGTGAAATACCTCTGAACCAGAACTTCGAAGGGTGTGTTTGAAGCCTGTTCCGCAGAAGAGAGATTTAAAACAGAAGACTATTTTTAGTCTGAAATTTTAAAAGCTCCCATTCACCCCCCTCTAGTCGCCGTTTTTGGTCCAACACATTCACAATCACAACACACAAGTGAAAAATAATAATTCACATCACACAAATAACCATAAATATAGAAGTTTAGTACAAGTTGAAAGGATTATTTTGAAGTAAATATTAAATTAAATCAATGGTTGTGAATAACTTGGCAAACCAAAAAAGTCTATGTGATATTTGCAACATTGTTTGAATTTAAAGCTTTTTCTATAATCAAAACACAACATATATTTTCTCATGTAAAAATTTAGTATTTTTCTGGATTAGTTTACTATTTTTAATTCATTAAGTGTGTTTCTATGATTTAAATTATTATATGAAAAATTTGGACTGCAAGTGCTTGAAATAGAAACCAAAATTTATAGAAAAATCATATTCATATTTTTGTGTCAATTTTTATTCATTATACACTGAATTTAATGATTTTTTTAAAAAAACTTGGTTACGACACTCGATTGGCAACGTGGAGCTTAATGCTTTTTTAATTCTAAAAAAAATCAAATGAAGTCTGAAAACACAAGACTTGTCATGTTGTTATGATATGATACATATATGATATTATAAAAAAATAAAAATATTTCGAGAAAGTTATCACGTACAATATTAAGAAAGTTGGAGATTCTCATAGGACTAATAAAGATTTAAAGAGGAAATGAGTTGGGTTTAAAAGCAAATTAATAGTTAAATCTTCATTTGAATTTGAAACTTTTCTACGATCAAAATACAACATATCTTAACTCATGTAAAAATTTCGTATTTTTCTGTGTCAGTTTACTATTTTTAATTCATTAAGTGTGTTTCTAGGATTTAAATTGTTATATTTAAAATTTGAATTGCATGTACTTCAAATAGTAAACCACAATTTATATAAAAATCATATTTATATTTTTGAGTCCATTTTTAGTCATTATCCAATAAATTGAATGAAATGTTTTAAAAACTTGGTTACGACACTCGATCGACAATGTAGAGCTTAATGCTTTTTTAATTCTAAAAAAATTAATGCTTGAAATAGTAAACCAAAATTTATAGAAAAATCATATTTATATTTTTGAGTCTATTTTTAATCATTATCCACTAAATTCAATGATTTTTTTAAAAATAGTTACGAGAGTCGATGAGCAACATAGAGCTTAATGGTTTTTTAATTCTAAAAATTTAAATGAAATATAAAAATAATAAATTCATTGTATTAAATAAAATAATATATATATCCATTTCATACCGACTAATTATATAAAATCTTTAAATTTTTAAAAATATATCTTTTTTATTTTCTTTCTTTTATTTTTTGTTTTCTTTCTTTTTTCCTTCGTTCTCCTTAATGTTCGGCCTACTAACATCGTGAGCCCGTGGCCTGTCCCGTGCAGCGTGCCTTGCATTCTTGACCTAGGGATGCAAATCGAAGATCTTCATGTCTTCATCTAACTCCATCGCCACGTCCACCCTCGCCTCGCAATGAGCCATCCCATACGACTCCATCCACAATGTGTGTTGTTTCACCTAGGAGTTGGCCAGACCACCAGAGTGGGGCAATGACGAGTGGCTATCGGCTGGAGTGGGTAATTATGGGGGCGAAGGTCGGCGGCTATCGGGTTGTAACACCCCAAGAAATAAAAACAAATAAAATAAAAGAAAATTATTATTAAAATCATTTCTGAATTTTATAATTAAAGGAAATCCTAAAAGAGCCCTAATAAAGCCAAACAGAGAGAAATATTCAAAATATGGACTTGAAAATTTTATGAGATAAACTAGAGGCCAAAATATAATTTTAGGAATTTTTCCAAATTTTTATCAACAGTGATTCAACCCTTAATCAAATATATGAATTACTAGATTTATTTTAAATCACAAAGAATTAAAAATACTTAACGGGCCTCAACCTCCAAAGCACCCCGAGCCCGGCCCAATCCAAGCCACGTGTGGCTGACCAGTGGGGTCCGCCTGTCGGCTGACTCCCCCGCTTCTCTCTTCCGCCGCGCCCCGCCTGGCCGCACATGGCAGCCACTCGCTTCCGCCTCCCTCTCCCTGACAGTCGTGGCTCGCCTGTCGGCCCTTCCTTTTCTGTTTCGCCCGCTGACAGGTGGGGGCCACCTGTCAGCTTCGTCTTCTCCATGGAAGGGGATCCCCCCTTCCTTCTTCCCGGCGATCACCTTCTGTTCTCGCCGCCGGCCGCCTCGATTCGCCCGATCCGACCCCGGATCACCTTCCCGGATCGCCACCGCCCCCTTTCCATCCATAGCGATGCGGTTTCGCGATATTGGAAAGCTATCCGAAGCTTTTGGAAAGACTGTAGGACCGAAAGTAGCGACCAGAGGGGGGGTGAATGGGCGCCTTAAAAAATTCTTTCGAATCAATGGCCTGTTCCCAATACCCAACGCACCTCAAAAATACTACGCAGCAGAAAATAAACAGAAGGCCTAAGTCTAATGGTTTCTAACCTAGAAGCATCTGATGATAAAACAGTGTAAGTCTAACGTAGTGCAATCTAGGCAGATGTACAAGTTATAACAGGCCTAAACTTCTCAATGAAAAGATCTAAGTATGTATAAAGTGAAAAGAGAAGTTACTGTCCAAGGTTGTCTCCTGTTCGGAACTAGGCGAAGCCCCCTTCGCACGTCGAGGTCTGCTTCGGAGGTTGATGACGGAGTCTGTCCGAAATGCCGAAGGTGTCACTGTCTAGGCTAGTGCGAAGTGGTAAGAAGCGAAGAGTACTTCGGAGCGAAGTAACACAAAGTCGGAGCCTGGTTCGAAGTATGTACTTCGAAGACAAGGCTTCGAACACAGCTTCGAACCACGAGCTTCGGAGCAAAGTGGCAGAGACAGAGCCTGCTTCGAAGTGTACTTCGAAGACAAACCTTCGAACACAACTCCGAACCAAAAGCTTCGAACACAACACACAAACAGACAACCTTCGCACAAAGAAGCGAAGCCTGTCACGCGACAGAGAACCAAGTCCGAAGCCAATGCTCTACCTTCGAAAAAGCAAGCTCCGAAAAGAGAGGCGAAGGGTGACACGCTACACAGAAATCAGTGCGAGGCCTAGCGGAGCCACAAGCTTCGAACCCAACCTTGAAACGTGTCGAAGTATGGACTTCGAACAGATAGGGCCGAAGCCCCTTCGCGCTATTGTTCGAAGTATGTAATGCTGTCGATCAGAAAAATGCTTCGAAGCATAGCAGCACAGAATACAAAACAAAGTTCGAAGATAGAAACGAAGCCTTCGAGTATGGTCGGATCGAAGCCTGCCTCACGGAGCTGAGGGGCTTCGAACAGAGAAGGATGACTTCGCAGAGACAGTCAGAAAAGCGATTTTAGTCCTCTCAACTCGATCGGAAAGTGGAGCAGTAAAAGTAAAAAGCTGGCGCAGAAGTACTGTAGCTGCAGTGGAGTACTACTTGTAAAACGCAAGAACTAGTACTCTGTATGTGAAGAACAGAAGCTTCTTCACACCCGCCGAAGCCTACAGAGGCTCAAAAATCACAGGGAAACTTGCATTGAAGACGAAAATGAGCCATTAAAAACTTTGCAGATGCAGCATACAAAGAAGTAGAGCATTTACTGCAACATTAAAAGCACGGCAAGAAACACAGTGGGAGAACTCCCTGGCGGCGCAAGCAAGGAACAGGAGATGAGAGAGAAAACGTGAGAGGCAAAATGACCCAAAAGAGTGGTATTCAATTTCAGCAAAAGGGTAGTCCAAACCCTAGGGATTGGGGTGCTATTTATAGGCAGCCCAACACTAGGAATATTCTACCAGCCCCTTAGGGTTTTACAGACTCAAAAATACAGAAAAAGACTCTACTGCCCTTAGGTATTTTTACAGACACAACTGACTGACTGTGGGCCTAGAGTAACAGATGACATATCCTGAAGCTATTCTTCTGGACAGTCGGATACAGAATCAACGGTTGTCAGTTTTACGCCGAAACTGACAAAGCCTCCACCAGCTTTGCACCAGGTACCCGGATTGGGCCGGCCCGACCCCGCAGCTCTCTCAGCCCGGCAATCGCTCACCGCCCGTGTACCTGAGTCAGTCCTGGTCAACAGCCTAGTGGGTCTTCTACTGCTTCTGGCCCATGCACCCGGATTGGGCCAGCCCGACTTCGCAGCCTCCTCTGCCCGACAGTCGCTCGCTGCCCGTGTACCTGAGTCACATGCGGCCCATGAAACAGCAGATCTCTTCTCTTCTTCAGTCCTTGTTGACTATCGTTGACAATGACTCATCACTTCTAGAGCCATGAGGCCCACGCTATTCAGCATGGCTCCTCAATCTCCCCCTTGATGAGAGCATTGTCAACACTCCTCAATTTTCCGCTCTTCAGCACCTGTGAACAAATGTGGAAACACGAAAACAAAACACAAGAAAACAAAGAAGAAGAAAAATAAGGTAAAAGTTTAACCTTAATGACCAAAAGCCAAACAAAAGCAAGAAACGGTCATTATGGTTAACCAAAACACAAAAGCTCAAAATGAGTGCGATTGCAGAACAACAAGGATATCAACAGAGTAAGAACTCCCCCTTAAACTCTGATCCAATTTTCTCTCCCCCTTGTTGACAAGAGAACTCATCAAGCACTCAAAAGAGACACAGACTCCCCCTGAAAAGCAACTCCCCTTCAAAATATGAAGTGAATGCAATTGGGGTGCAGGTGGAGTGTAGAAAGCATGCTTCTCAGATATGATTGACTGCAAATACAGTATCTAACAGGTATAGCAAAAGAGATACTGTCTAAGACACATGGCATGATCAGTGCAGGAGATGATATCTAAAGAAAGTCATTTAGCACGCATTTGTCAAGTTTTTGCAAATAAAAGCATCACCACATTCTCTAGTAACCAAGCAGGGTAAAGCATGAGATGCAGAAGCTAACTGATGTCTACCAAGATAAGCATTTGTTCAAAACAAAGTGCTTCAGCAAACTTGTTATCCTTTTAAAATTCAGGCTTTTTCATTTTCCTTTGTCATTTGTGCCAAGGGTTATTTGCATGTCAAGCCTTATGCTAACCGACCAAGTCAAGCCTAGGCCAGAACTGAGCCATCAGAAGCTTAAGACATTGGTCTCGGCATACACTATACTGTCCTAGTTCATACCAAAGTGCTATGGTAAGCAGTCCAGAACAATATAATGTGACAAAGCAAACCCACTTGGATCTTTTCAACTTAAACATAACAAGGCATGGAATTTTCATTCATTTTGATTTTTATCATTTTTATGGCACATTTTCCATGTTAAAGCATAAAGATGACCAAGTTGCATATCTGCATCTATGTGATGAACTAGCCACAAGGCATGTAACAGATAGCAAAGGCACTCAGCCTACACAAGCTAGTTACCAGAAGCAATGGTGATCATTTTTCAAGTTGAAAGCGTAAAAGCCATGCATATGACAGATATCAGACATATCAAATGAACTGAAACAAAGCATGATCATCGACGAGTAATCAAAAGCATGTACCAGCTAGAATAAGTAAAGCAGTTTAATCATATAACAGAAGCAGGCTCAAAAGTGTGATATGTGAATATGTATGATATGAACACACACAAAAAGACTCAAGAAAAGAGTAAAGAAGAAAGAAAAAAACTGACGCAAAATATCCTAGAAAGGATACACAACACCCAAATCCCCTCGTAAACGCTCAAAAGTGGACTGATCTAGGGGTTTTGTGAAAATGTCAGCCAACTGATGATGGGTATCAACATGAACAAGGTCAATGACACCTTTCTCATATTGATCCCGCAAGAAGTGAAAGCGCACATCAATATGTTTGGTTTTTGAATGGAGACATGGGTTTTTCCCTACACTAATAGCACTCGTGCTGTCGCAAAACAATGGAATCCTGGTAGGAAAGAGCAACCCAAAGTCTCGAAGAGTGGAAATCATCCAAATCATCTGTGAGCAGCAGCTAGCAGCAGCTACATACTCAGCCTCTGTGGTCGAAAGAGCAACTCCAGATTGCTTTCGAGAAGACCAAGATACAAGGGAAGAACCAAGAAACTGGCAAGTACCGGAAGTCGACTTGCGATCCAACCGGCACCCACCAAAGTCGGCGTCCGAAAAGCCAGATAAATCAAGTGATGATGATGCTGAATAATAAAGACCAAGATCAGGCGCATAGGTGAGATACCTGAAAATGCGCTTGACAGCCTGCCGGTGAGACGCGCGTGGTGAAGACTGAAAACGCGCACAAAGGCCCACGGCGAACTGTATGTCCGGTCTTGTTGCCGTTAAGTACAACAGCGAACCGATCATCCCTCGAAACTCTCTCTCATTGACCTTGACACCGCTCTCGTCCTTGTCCAGACCCCCAGAAGTACCCATCGGGGTCATCTGCGGCTTCAATTCACCACCAAAGTCAAATTTCTTTAACATATCGCGAGTGTACTTACCTTGGTGGATGAAAGTGCCGTCCTTGGTCTGCTTGATCTGGAGTCCTAAAAAGTACTTAAGCTCACCCATGAGGCTCATCTCAAACTCACTGTGCATCTGCTCAGAAAACTTGGACACAAGAGAATCAGTAGTACCGCCAAAGATAATATCGTCCACATAAATCTGAGCAACTAAGAAATCTGAAGCATCTCTGAGCAAGAAAAGAGTTTTGTCCACAGAACCCATCACAAAGCCCTTCCCCAACAAAAATTGCTTTAACCGGTCATACCAAGCCCTGGGGGCTTGCTTCAACCCATATAAAGCTTTGTGCAACTTAAAAACATGTCGAGGAAACTTAGGGTTCTCAAAACCGGGGGGTTGCCTAACATATACCTCCTCCTCTATGAACCCGTTCAGAAAAGCACTCTTAACGTCCATTTGAAAAAGCTTAAAACCCTTTGAAACGGCAAAAGCTAGAAGGATACGAATGGACTCAAGACGGGCAACAGGAGCGAAGGTTTCTTCGAAGTCAATACCTTCCTTCTGGCAATAACCCTGGGCAACTAGTCGCGCCTTGTTGCGCACCACAACCCCATCTTCACCTTGTTTGTTCTTGAATACCCACTTGGTGCCTATGGGGTTGCATCCTGGTGGCGGCTCAACTAGTGTCCAAACCCGATTGCGGACAAAATTCTCAAGCTCTTCTTGCATAGCATTAATCCAATTAGAATCAGAAAGAGCATGAGAAATGTCTCTGGGCTCAAAAGATGCAACAAACGCAGATTCAGCAAACACAGCGAGAGAGGCAGAAGAACGCAAAGTCCTCTCAGTCAAGTCACCAATGATGAGCTCTGAGGGGTGGTCACGCTGAACTGCTCGGGTTCCCTGGTGATCTGAAGTCACCTCACCGGAGTCAGCAGCAGGCACCTCTGGACTCGACTGACGGGGCTCGATCGAAGTGGAAGAGGTGATCAGAGGTCCGCCTTCATCATCAGTCGAAGTCACAGAGGATGTGGGCTCTGCGGGGGATGCAGAAGGCCCGCCCTCAACAGCAGCTGGAGTATCCTCATCTTCCTCGAAGATGGACTCTCCGAGCTCATCATCACTAGAAAGCTCAAAAGAAGGAGTCAAAGAAGGCAAGGACTCATCAAAAGAAACTTCACACGTCTCGACAAGCAGCTGGGATTCGAGGTTCCAAACACGGAAGCCTCGAGAATGCAATGCATAACCAAGAAAAATACCATCCCAGCAACGAGACTCAAACTTGTCCAAATGCCCTCCCTTCTTGAGCACAAAGCACTTGCAGCCAAACGCTCGCAAGTGGGTCACCTTGGGCTGTCTGCCAAACCGCAACTCATATGATGTCTTACCAATGTAAGCTCTAAGAAAAATGCGGTTGGCCAGATAGCAAGCCGTGTTCATGGCTTCAGCCCAAAAACGCCTAGGAGTCCTGTGCTCGTCGAGCATCGTCCTGGCCATCTCAACTAGCGTGCGGTTCTTTCGTTCCACAACGCCGTTCTGTGGGGGAGTGTAAGGAGAAGAAAACTGATGGTCCAGACCCTGATCACCACAGAAGCTGACGAACTGAGAGTTCTTGAACTCAGAGCCGTTGTCGGAGCGAATTGCTCGCATCCGGCCATTGTTCTCATTCTTCAGCTTCAAAATCAGATCATGGACAAATTGAAAAGTTTCATCCTTAGACTCCAAAAAGAAAACCCACGAGAAACGAGAGAAGTCGTCAACAATCACAAGTGCATACCACTTCCCACCGACCGAGCGTACCCGAGCTGGACCTACAGTGTCCAAATGTAAAAGCTCGCCTGGATACGAAGTCATCACCTGAGTCACAGGTGAGTGAGAAGCGGCAACCATTTTCCCATGACGACAGGGATGACAAACCAGATCCTTCTCCATTTTAAGCTTGGGCAATCCTCGGATGAGATCCATAGAGCTTAACCTGACTAGCAGATCAAAACTCAAATGACCTAACCTCCTATGCCACTTCCAGAGCTCAGAAGAGGATCCAGCAATCAAACAGCGAGAAGGGCCAAAAGAACTAGAGAAGTCGATTCGAAAAACTTTACCGAAGGGTAAAATCTGACAAACCAAAGACCCTCTAGAATCAACCACAGAAGAATTGCCCTTCTTAAAACGCACTTCCAAACCATCTTCAAGAAGTTGCGAAACAGATATTAAATTAAAGTTCAGATTTTTAACCAAAGCAACATTCTTTAAAGAGAAGTGGTTTGAGATGCTGATTGAGCCTATGCCACTTACTTTCCCTTGACCGCTGTTCCCGAACGTGATATACTCTTTGGAGCTCGGGGGAGTGAGACTGGAGAACCATCTGTGATGTCCCGTCATGTGGCGAGAACATCCTGAGTCCATGATCCAAACATCCTCCAGTCCCCGGTCCTGCATAATCAATGTCTGTAAGTGGGAGCAAATGGTCCGGCACCAGGTTTAGCAAAAGAGCTAAACCAGTGTCGAGCCATCTGCTCAAAAGATGGAAAGCGAAAACCATCAAAAGAGTTTGGACCAAAACGCGGCTCAAAGCGCGGTCCACGGTTCTTCCTAACCCTACGGCCACGAGGTCCAGAACCGTAGCCAACTCGGTCTGGAACTCTGCCGGAACGAACACCACCAACTGGAGCACGGGCAAGAAAGC
Organism: Zizania palustris; assembly: GCA_019279435.1. NCBI lineage: Eukaryota > Viridiplantae > Streptophyta > Magnoliopsida > Poales > Poaceae > Zizania > Zizania palustris. The sequence goes on along the minus strand of JAAALK010000079.1, from coordinate 96,441,494 downwards.
CGTCTCCTCTACCACCACCTACACGACGCGGCCTGGCCTCCAGCCTCTCCCCACGCCGAGGAACACGCAGTCTACCACCCTGCTGGTAGAACTGCACCTGATCACTACGAGCCCTCTCTGCTCTCTCAACCCGCTTCCTCCTGAAGCAAAACTCCGCAAGATGCCCGTCTCTCTGACAATACTCACAATGATAGGTAGGCTTCTTGGGATGTGGTTGAGGCTTGGGGTTCTTGGGCTTGGTAGTGTTTGGTGTGGTCTTCTTGGGCTGAGAGGGTCCAGGAAGAGAGTCAAGAGAAGTGTGGAGATTTTTGGGCTTTGGAACCCAGATAGGTTTCTTGGGTGGAGCTTTAGGTGGCTCATGAATCACTCCATCCTTGGGCTGACAAGCCTGGGAGGACTCAGTGGAGTGAGTCTTGGGATATCTCTGCTCAGGAGTCATTTTACTCCACTCCACTGCCCGGCTGAGGGCACTCTCAAAGTCAGCCTTGGTGTAGGTGTAACCTACTCCAAACCCATCCTTCCTCTTGAACTGCTGGATCATCATGCCAAGCTGTGGCTCTCTGGCACTGATCCAACTCAGGATGGAACGGAGGTAAAAGTTCTCATTCTGAGAATCTGCTAGCTCCTCTCTCAAGGAAGCTAGAACCTCCACCTGAGACAAGCAGGTCTCACACTCACTCTCTACTTGGACAGACTTTCCGGCTTTTAGCTTAATCAACTCCATTCTAAGAGACAGACAGTTCTCACAGACAGTGGGTGGAACTGACAATGTCTCAAGCTCTAGCCTAGTCTGCGCAAGCTCAGCTCTCAACCTCTCTAAATTACCCAAATGCTCATTGCCCTTGGATTTCAGCTCAGCTAAGGTAGCTAGATGAGATGGGCAATCAACACAGGGTGCGACGACAGTGGCTTGAGCATCTTTCAACTCCAGCTGAGCGCTTTCAAGCTCAGTGGCCAAAGCGTCCCTCTCATCAACCCTTTCTGTGTACCTGGTCTTCAAAGTCGACAGGTCACACAGAAGCACCTCACACTTCGGGCACTCACTGCTATCACCCAAGCAAGGGGAAGAGGATAGACTCTCAATCCTACCGTTGGCCACGGCAAGCTCACTCTCTAACTCGTCTATCCTTTTCTTAGCCCCCCTAAGCAGCTTCTCCCGATACTTCAACTCCTGACGATTGCTCTCAAGTAAATCTACAATTTCACGCTCATAAGATGATACCTTGCTATCGTCGTCGTCGGAGTCGTCGGAGGAGCTCTTTTCTTCTTTATCCCCAAGAGCCATGGAGCAGAAGCTCTTGCGGGATCTTCGGCGCTGGTGTGAGCGGCTCTTCGGCTTATCTCCGAAAGCCATGAAGCAGAGGCCCGCCGGGTCATCCTTGTCCTTCCCCTTCTTGATGGTGATCTCCTCATCACTTGAGCTCGATGAAGAGGAAGAAGACGTGGATCTCTTGGAGTAGCTTTTCTCCATCTCGGCGAAGAAGGCCTTGTCGCGCTTCTTGTTCTCTCGCCGGTAGTCCTTCAGGGCCTTCTTGAAGAACCGGGTCTTCGGCTTGCCCTTGGTGAAGGAAGGGCTCTCATGCTTGCCGGAGTCGTGGAAGCTGCTACCGGTGCCCTTCTTGTATCCATTGCGCTTGGGGCAGTCGGCGATGAAGTGTCCTGGATCACCACATTCAAAGCATCCGGATTTTGTGCCGTGTCTTTTGAACATTCTTTATCATAGACACGACGCACCCGGTTGTTAAAGAGACACAAATCATCATCTCCCAACAACTCAAGCTGGTCCTCAGTGATAGACATCAAAGAGAACCCAGCACAACTCACAGCAGAGGGATCAACAGAAGGTGTAGCAAGGGCCAGGGATTTTGATCCAGAGCCAGTGAGATTTGATCTCAACTGGATATCTACCTCAGTGGCCTTCAGCTTGCTAAACAACTCAGAAATGGTCAAGGTATCGTAAGAAGTACTCTCAACGATAGATGATACCTTGATCTCCCAGATCTTTGGGTCCAAGGTATGAAGAACCTTGAGCGCCTGCTCGTGATCTGAGACTAACTGAGCACCCTCAGCCTTGTTGTCCCGAAGCTTGTTAATGATCGACTGAAAGCGACCAAACAAAGCCTCAACAGATTCACCCGGCTTCTGTGTGAAGTTCTCATATTCACGCCGGTAGGTCTGATAGAGCCGAGCCTTGACCTGTGCTGTTCCCTCATGGTGTGCCTTGAGGGTAGCCCAGATCTCTCTCGCAGTGGAGAGATGACTCACTCGCTCAAATTCAGTGGGACCTAAACCAGAAAACAAAATATTCACAGCCTTACTGTTGCTCAGATGCTGAGCAATGATACCAGCAGTACCGTGCTCAGCGACTGGCAAAATGACAAACGTGCTGTGAACGCAAATGTCCCATATGTCCGAACCCTGGCTCATTAGATAAGCTCGCATGCGAGTCTTCCAATAATTATAGCCATAGGCTTCCAAGGACGGGACCTTGCCAGGAGACGTCATGGTCACTACCGGGGTTTAGAACCGGTTAAGGTATGGAAAAACCCTAACCAGGCTCTGATACCACTTGTAGGACCGAAAGTAGCGACCAGAGGGGGGGTGAATGGGCGCCTTAAAAAATTCTTTCGAATCAATGGCCTGTTCCCAATACCCAACGCACCTCAAAAATACTACGCAGCAGAAAATAAACAGAAGGCCTAAGTCTAATGGTTTCTAACCTAGAAGCATCTGATGATAAAACAGTGTAAGTCTAACGTAGTGCAATCTAGGCAGATGTACAAGTTATAACAGGCCTAAACTTCTCAATGAAAAGATCTAAGTATGTATAAAGTGAAAAGAGAAGTTACTGTCCAAGGTTGTCTCCTGTTCGGAACTAGGCGAAGCCCCCTTCGCACGTCGAGGTCTGCTTCGGAGGTTGATGACGGAGTCTGTCCGAAATGCCGAAGGTGTCACTGTCTAGGCTAGTGCGAAGTGGTAAGAAGCGAAGAGTACTTCGGAGCGAAGTAACACAAAGTCGGAGCCTGGTTCGAAGTATGTACTTCGAAGACAAGGCTTCGAACACAGCTTCGAACCACGAGCTTCGGAGCAAAGTGGCAGAGACAGAGCCTGCTTCGAAGTGTACTTCGAAGACAAACCTTCGAACACAACTCCGAACCAAAAGCTTCGAACACAACACACAAACAGACAACCTTCGCACAAAGAAGCGAAGCCTGTCACGCGACAGAGAACCAAGTCCGAAGCCAATGCTCTACCTTCGAAAAAGCAAGCTCCGAAAAGAGAGGCGAAGGGTGACACGCTACACAGAAATCAGTGCGAGGCCTAGCGGAGCCACAAGCTTCGAACCCAACCTTGAAACGTGTCGAAGTATGGACTTCGAACAGATAGGGCCGAAGCCCCTTCGCGCTATTGTTCGAAGTATGTAATGCTGTCGATCAGAAAAATGCTTCGAAGCATAGCAGCACAGAATACAAAACAAAGTTCGAAGATAGAAACGAAGCCTTCGAGTATGGTCGGATCGAAGCCTGCCTCACGGAGCTGAGGGGCTTCGAACAGAGAAGGATGACTTCGCAGAGACAGTCAGAAAAGCGATTTTAGTCCTCTCAACTCGATCGGAAAGTGGAGCAGTAAAAGTAAAAAGCTGGCGCAGAAGTACTGTAGCTGCAGTGGAGTACTACTTGTAAAACGCAAGAACTAGTACTCTGTATGTGAAGAACAGAAGCTTCTTCACACCCGCCGAAGCCTACAGAGGCTCAAAAATCACAGGGAAACTTGCATTGAAGACGAAAATGAGCCATTAAAAACTTTGCAGATGCAGCATACAAAGAAGTAGAGCATTTACTGCAACATTAAAAGCACGGCAAGAAACACAGTGGGAGAACTCCCTGGCGGCGCAAGCAAGGAACAGGAGATGAGAGAGAAAACGTGAGAGGCAAAATGACCCAAAAGAGTGGTATTCAATTTCAGCACAAGGGTAGTCCAAACCCTAGGGATTGGGGTGCTATTTATAGGCAGCCCAACACTAGGAATATTCTACCAGCCCCTTAGGGTTTTTACAGACTCAAGAATACAGAAAAAGACTCTACTGCCCTTAGGTATTTTTACAGACACAACTGACTGACTGTGGGCCTAGAGTAACAGATGACATATCCGGAAGCTACTCTTCTGGACAGTCGGATACAGAATCAACGGTTGTCAGTTTTACGCCGAAACTGACAAAGCCTCCACCAGCTTTGCACCAGGTACCCGGATTGGGCCGGCCCGACCCCGCAGCTCTCTCAGCCCGGCAATCGCTCACCGCCCGTGTACCTGAGTCAGTCCTGGTCAACAGCCCAGTGGGTCTTCTACTGCTTCTGGCCCATGCACCCGGATTGGGCCAGCCCGACTTCGCAGCCTCCTCTGCCCGACAGTTGCTCGCTGCCCGTGTACCTGAGTCACACGCGGCCCATGAAACAGCAGATCTCCTCTCTTCTTCAGTCCTTGTTGACTATCGTTGACAATGACTCATCACTTCTAGAGCCATGAGGCCCACGCTATTCAACATGGCTCCTCACGGTCATGACCGCCTCCTCCTCCCCGTTCCATTTTTGCCGTTAGCTATGCCCATAGGCGCTCGCCTCCACCACCGCCACCGCACCCGAAGCCCCGCCGTCGCCGGAGACGAAGGGTATGATCCCCTTACACACGTGCCGTGCCGGATCGAGCCACGGCCGTCCGATCGTGATCGGAGGGCTACGATTAAATCCCTTCGGGATTTAATCAGCGCCCTCGGATCCGGTCAAAGCGGTACCATGCGCTCTCAGCCGTTGATCGCGACTTAAAACGCTGGAGCGATCTGGTGCGTCCACGTCGTACCGATTCGCAGGATCTAATCACAGCCGTCCGTTTTCACTTAAAGGAACCCGCCTCGCGCCTAGCCGCCGGATCTGGATCCAAAGGATCTGGTTGATCCGGTCCACGCGCATAGTGCCGCGGTCCACCGTGGGCCTGGCTCACCGTGGACAAGAGCCCATTTTCAGTTTAAATAAAATTCGAGAAATTGATTTAAACTTTGAAAATTCATAACTTGCTCATTTTAACTCCAAATTTCACCATTCCAATTTTGTTAAATTCAATACATTATTCTCTACACTTTAATGCTATAAAAACAGTATGTTACTGTTACCCAAAATATTTTTAATAAATATTTGAATAAAAAACCCTTAGGGATAAATTATTAATTCAGAAAAAATAAATTAGAAAATCCTTAAGAAAATAAGTTTACTGTTTATCACCAAACAACAGAATATTAAAACTTTATTCCACATAATAAAACCCACAAATATGTATGTTTATTATTTGGTGATTTTTATCTGTTTATTGAATGTGTTGTTTATTTTTCCGTATCGAGAAGACTACGAGTTCGTCGAGGAGCCGGAGTTCTACCCCGAGGTTCCTCCATCCCCATTTGCTGATCAAGGCAAGTCATCGACCACCTCTGTTGAAACAGTTGATCATCATTGAGCCCATGTTTTAATAAATTATCGCTATAACCCATAGGTAAATATTGCATTAGTCAAATATCAAAGCCTTACAATTATACTTATTAGATCCCCGTCCTTGTGTGCAAATCCAAGCCATGCTTATTGAGCCTTAACTCCTTGTCACTCTACTATAAAATTATTAGCTAGTGCCCAATGTACCGGCACAACTGCTATAGGATAAAAAGAATGAGTCATAGATAGCTGGTTTTTGTATATGATTTTCCCCGTTATTCTCGTCTCTGGACTCTGTTAGAGTTGGCTAAGTTATAAGTATGGTGGGTTCCGGGTGCAAGCTCGGGTATTGGAATGTCACACCCGGGGCACTATAAGGACCGGTCTGCGGGATCTGTTGCAAAGCACTTCCGTACCAACCACAAGTCTAATGGGTAAGTCCTAACTGGAAGTGTGGAACACTCTGGCTCTCGGCACCATAGTGGAGGGGGCAAAGGGCTAGCCCTCAGGGCGCCTTGTACCGACGATGGCTCAAGGGGGGTATGGTGGAAACTCGACACGGCGAGACACTATACGAAACCCATAAGAGGGTGCTGTTGAGTCGGGGAAGTCCATATGGAAGGTTTTGGCACGAGTTCCCGTGAAATGGGTCATCTCGTTACACTTCGGTGTAAGTGATGAGTGTGTGCCTTGTGGGTACAGTGGTACATCACTGATCAGAGTAATTTAATCTTTTCGAAAAGCTGAGCCCATGGTCAAGGGCGGGTTGTGTGACTACTCGCAGTTAGTTTACAATTGTTTGAATGATTGAGTTATTCATGGCATGTAAGGACTGTTGTGCGAGGAGGTAAAACGTACTCCTCGAGTTAGAAAGATGATGATGCATACACATGTTTACCTTTCAGTACTAATAAATGGATCACATTTAATGCTTTACAACTATGCTTCTTCCGCAAAAATTAGCCACTATCTCCCTTGTTATTATCTTGCATTATATTTGCATTCGGTGGCTTGCTGAGTACATCTGTACTCACCCCGTTGACTTACACCATCAGAGCCCGTCTACTACGAGGAGGATGAAGGTCTGGAGTAGCGACCCAGTCAAGGCGAGACTGGAAAGAGGCGTTCATCTAGGACCCTTATTTTATTAGTTTCTCTTCATCTTTATTCACTTTTGTATTAATGCGGTCTACGAACCGTGAATGATTGCCCGTATTGTACGAGGTCGCATGATGAACGTCTTGTTTTATTGATTTTCTATGGAATTTCAATAAAGTCCCGATTTATTAAATCAGGGCGTGACAAGATGGTATCAGACCCGACTTGACTGTAGGAAGCCAAACAGACCTGACCTTAGGACTTATATTTACTATATTTTCTTACAAAAATTACTTATCCTCTCATCTTCCGAGATTTTCACAAAAACTTTCTCTCTTTTGTAGATGCCGGTCCATACCATGAGCGGGACTCTTTGTGACGAGGCCGGATTCATCCGCGAGCTTCGCGTGCTCGTCGACTTCTTGGGGTTTCCCCATGAGCCCGCGTTCCACGGGATCTTTCCCGATGCGAGCGAGAGCTACTGCGAGGTCACGGTTGTTATCCGCCCCTCCTCCATGCAGCCACCCTTCTATGGAGTCGGAGGACCTTCCTTCGTGGTGGCCAGCCAGCGCGCTGCACTCCAGGCACTCGCCGAGCTTCGACTGGTCTACGACTGCCACCTTCGCGACACCGTCTACCGCTTCATACCCATGCGCACACCCGGGTGTCACCGCAGCATCTACATCAGCCCTCTCACACAGAGCAATTCCGCCATCGCCCGCACCATGAGACTTCTGGAGGCCATGGACAACCTTCACACGGAGGCCATTCTCGACGCAGACAGCCAGCACGACACCATCGACTTCTACCGCCATACCTCGGAGAACCTGACCCGCGAGAATGCTGAGCTCCGCCGACAAGTCCAGCGGAACCCTCAGCTGACTCTCGAGGTAGAGGAGTTGAGGCGTCAGAACGAGCTTCTACGCCAAGGCGCCATGATCAACACCCAACTCCGCCAACAGCTCAAGGAACTAAAGAAGGATCTCGAGGAGATCGCCCTTCTTCAGCCCCGCAAGCGGAAATCCCTTCGGATCCCCACCGTGAGGCCCAAGAGGATTTCCCGCAGCGCACCTCCCGCCGGACCATCCAGTTCCTCGACCCGACCGTCTCCATCGAGCCCGTGATCGAGCCGTCCCCTGAGTTACCGTAAACGTAGTTTTACGATTGATTGTTTTCTTTTACTTGTTTGTATTGCCACTCATGTCAATATCTATTTCTATTGGCGTAAAAGATTACACTAACAAGTTTAAAGAACTTGAAAGATTAACAAATGAAGTGTTTGTTTATGAGGACTATTCCAAGCCTCCGAATTAGATAATAGCTTGAGATAGTTCGAAGTGTGTATTCAATATCCGAGTATTCGATACCCCTTACAGAGTGAAGAGGTGTATTTATAGACGGAATACACTAGGAAAAGACTCCTTTACCCTCTAATTACAACCGACTTAGAAGATACTGTTTAATATTCTTCATAGGGTCAAAAGAGTAAAAGATTAATTTAATCAGTGAGAAGATAATTCTTCTGTCCTCATTGGCATCACCCCTTAGGGTAAAGAGGCTCCGGGAGGCTTCGTCACGCCGAGGCCTTGACGGAGGCCTTCACTGTAGAGAGCTCTAAATACAGCGAAGCCTTGATGCTTTTAGGATCTTCGACGACCAGAGCCTCTGACTTCGTTTTTTCTGATTGCGTTAATGTGGAGACTTCCTTTATTTCTAGAGGATGAAATATTTTCCCCCAATAGTAGCCCCTCGAATACTTCTCTCCAAATAGCCTTTGTAGTGAAGAGGGCAGTATACGCAAGAAATAATTTCATGCCTAGAATTTGAAAAAAAGAAGCCTGAAAGCCTTTGCAACCATTAGAAATATTTGGAAGTAAAGGATCTCTGGACCCGAATCCTATTCGAAGGCATCCAAGGGAGTGGCTTCAGAGTCAGATTTATTTCGAAGCCAAAATAGTCGTTAGCCTTCAAAGCCGTTAGACCCAAATTAGAGTCGTTACTCTCTTAGAAGGTTAACGGTCGCACGATCTCCGATGGTTGCAACTCTTCATGAGATGACCCTGCATGTCATAACAGCGTCGAAACCAAAACAATGCAACCAAATGATGCTCTATAACGTACATTACAAGGAATTCCAAGTGATATAAAAAGGAGAGTAAAAGTGAATTTTAGACAGTTTACCGACTGCTTCTGCACACTTCCTTTCTTCTTCTTGAGCACATAATCTTAGTCCTCTTGCTTCCTCTGATGGCGACGACCAGCAACAAAGCTCTTGTGCCTGCTTCGACTTTAGCTCGGCAGCAGGCAATGGTGGCAGGGCCTTCAGAGAATCCCCGTCCCGCCGGTCCTCATGATCTCCGCCCGTCGTTCGCCATGTATATGGACCAGTCATATAGCTTGGGGGCGTCATCTTGCTCGAAGAAAACAATCGCTGCATCAGTCGCTGGGAAGATGGGGCCTAGAATGAAGGTGCGTCAGCCCGAGAAGGAGGTGATTCTAGTGCCGCAGGCGGGAGAGGTTGTAGTGTTCGAAGCCTTTTTCATAGCTAGACTCGGGCTCCCGGTGGTGGACTTACTGGCGGAGGTACTAGACCTGTTCCATGTAACTCTCCCTCAACTCTCCCCCAACGCAATCGCTCGTCTAGCCATTTTTGAGTGGGCCATGCGGGCAGAAGGGTGTGCGGGGAGGGCAGAAATCTTCGCTGCTCTCCACAAGGCTTCGTGCCAGCTGAAGACATTCACCGGACACAGAGGGGAGAAGATGGTGATTGCCTTCGGAAGTATAAATTTCCAACTCCACAACTAGTTCCAAGATCGATTCCCAGCAAATGCTATAAACGATAGGTGGTACTCCGACTGGATCCCTTGTTGGTTCTATGCGGAGGTAGGGTCGACCTGTTCTTTGGCGGGGCCCTTAGAGGAGATCAAGTACCGAAGGGAGGCGGAGATCCATTCTGAAAACTTCTGATTTCTCCCAAGTTGTGTTCTGTTTTCAGTCTGGATTCAATCTTTGAGGCGATTTTTGATCTTTTTTGGTTCTGTTTTTGGACCTGAGTTCTACATAACTCTTGTTGTCCAAGTTACAAGGGTTCCATGTTTGAAGTTTGCAAAATGTTCTGAACACAGCTACATATAGTTTTTGTCTCATTTATATGCTATAAAAATTCTGGAAGGTGGTTATTTGCTAAAATTCTTGAAGGCTGAAAGTTGAATGTAGAAACATTTTTCTCGCTTCTTTTTCTTTCCCAACTTGCTGATCATGTGCTGCCGTATGCAGTGATGCTTTTCTCCATTAACAACTACATGTAGTGCTAAGCACATGTTCTACAAATCCCATTCTAAAATTGTTTTTTATGTGAGTCTTTTGTATAGAATAGAAAGTTTCACAACTATTTTTACAGTGCAGTATTTATGTGTCCAAATTCATTGCTGGTGATCCCTCAATCTATCGTTTGACATAATATCATATAGGATGGTGATAGCATCTATTTTTATCGGAGTCTTTACTACATCTGCTTCTGCTTGTTCATTTAGAGGTGCGTTAGGTTATTTGAAAAGACCATCATATTCGCAAGAATTTGTCGATACGCCTATTCACCCCCCTCTAGTCGCTATTCCAACCCCACAATTGTTATCAGAGCTGGTTAGATCACTAGTTGACCTTAACCGGTTTGTGATCCTTTTGGAGACATGGAAAGAAACACTAAGATTTCGATATTCGATGGTTGCGATTTTTTTATTGGAAGGTGCGCATGGAGTCTTACCTACTAAGCCAAGGAAGTGCAATTTGGGACATTGTTGATTCCCAATATGTGATCCCTAAAACTCGCACCACTGAGGCTCAAAAGGAACAGTATGATTGTAACAGCAAGGCATAAAATATACTGTTCATGAGTCTGAGTCGAAAAGAGTTTGATAGGGTCCAACATCTTCAAACTGCGCGTTAAATTTGGACCACTTTGAAAACATTCCATGAGGGCACTACATAGATTAAGGCTAGGAGGCAAAGCACATATAATCAAGAATATCAAATGTTTGTGCAAGGCCCCGGCGAATCTGTAGATGCCATGTTTGCTCGATTTGATGGAATTGTGAGCAACTTGCTCTCCACTAGGACTTTAGCTTATTTGGACCATGATAGAGCTATCAAAATTCGCTATGCGCTTGATCGTAGCATATGGGAGGTGAAGATCTCTAGTATTGAAGAGTCAATGAGCTTTGATATCTTGACTTGCGATGAACTCTTTAGTAAGCTCAAGTCCACTAAGATTGGCAAGGCATCTCGTCCAGGATTTGGAAACTCTTTGTTGCCTTCTATTGCTTTGGTTTCTAGTCCTGGCAGTGTTACCTCATCTGGAGGTAACTTTTCTGGTAGTTTTGTAGTTTGTGCTTATTCTGGTGGTTTTGACTTGTCCTCCCTTGTCTCTCTCACAAACGAACAAGTGGACACTCTAGATGATGAAGAGCTAGCTCTCATTGTCAAGAAGTTCACCCATTTATACAGTGATAGACAAGACCAAAGGAGAGGAGGGTCGCAGGGATGTTTTGAATGTGGATATTTTTCTCACATAAAAGTGAATTGCCCTAAATTAAAATGAAAAATGAAAATGAGCACAAGCACCAGAAGTGGAACCAGAAACCTTACTTCAAAGGGAAGCATGAAAAAGTGACTAAAAGAGTAGCCAGAGCTTTTGTGGCCGCCCTCAGTGACATCGATGGTACATCAAGCGAGGAGCCAAGCTCAGAAGAGGAGGAACCTCCCAAGAAGGAGAATAAGGAAAAGAAGACAATGGATCTCATCGGCCTTTGCTTCATGGTCGATGGCAACCATATCAGCGATGAGCTCGACACTTCTAAGGTATATCTATCCCATGATCAGCTTCTTGTTCAAAATGATGAATTGCATGACCCTGTCTATTCTTAGGATAGATTACTTAAACTTGCTACTAAAGAACGAAAAGAACTAAAATTCAGACTTGAAACTATTTCCACTGAACTTACAATTTTGAAATCTAAGTCTGATGATGCTGAATGTGAGTCATGTCTTGTTGTCATGAATGAAATTGCTCAGCTGCGTACTACTCATTCTCAAGTTATTGAACATTTTGAAAGTACTCAAAAGCAGCTTTTGGAGGTGGAGTCTAGTCCTGTTGTCATCAACGAATGCATGAACTATCCTTTACTTGTTGAAAGCATTAATTTGAGAGATAGGCATGTTGATGAACTTAAGGCTAGATTGGAGAGTGCTGAGTGTTCTAAGGATGTGTAGCCGGCGTGTCCCACCTGCATCACCCTTAAGGACCAACTCAACTTTGCTAGAGAGCAATTTGAAAAATTAAAATCTGAAAATTATTATCTTCTCTCCGTAGTTGAAAAATGCACTGAAGGGTAGGGTATGATGGATTTTCTTTTGGCTAAAACAAAAATGTGTGCTAACAGGGAAGGGTTAGCTCTAGGGTTGGGCTATGAGAGAACCACTCCAAACACTCTGAGCGAAACTGTGTTCACCCCACCCACTACCCTTGAGAAAGAAAGAGCCCAGTTAGACATCACACAAAAAACCGAGAATCCTACTAAATCTATTAAGAAAGTCCTTCGTTCACCAAAGGAAACTCCTCATCAAAAATCCAAGAAAACTATGAGATTTCCACCTGAAACCTATGCTCACACACCCAAAAGAGTGTATCACTACTCCTAATGTCATCAGGTGGGTCATTTGTTTGGGTTTTGCTTTCATCGTATCAAGGATGAACGATGTTCTTTTGCGATGAGCTTTCAGGACATGCATTACCCATATTTTGGTATGCATGAGTCTGCTTTTCACTCTTATCTTGATTTTGAGGCTCCCCATGGTCCCATGAGAGATTTTTCCCATCGTGGTGTACACCATGCTTCATATGGTGCTATACCGCATGTAAGAGACTTTGATTCTCGACAGTTTAGGAGACCTCGTCATTTTCTAGGATCACGCTTTGGAGGTAGACCACGTACTTTTTATCATGACTCATACTATATGCCTGATCAGTCTACCGCGTTACCTAGTTCTCGAGTTTTATAATGCTAGATTCCTAAACAGTTTTTCACCCACCCCAACATTGAGCATTCGAGATCTTCTAGCATGTTTTGAGGGGGAGTTGTGTAGCACTGCATGAGCTTCTGTTATATGATTAATTGCTTTTACATGTACATGCTTTATTACGCCTTTGAAGTATTGTTTTTAATACTATTGATTATACTTTGCTTGAATACATGTGACATTTGTTATGAGCATGGATTTTATTTGTGAAAAATTGAAAATGACCACTGCTTAGTCTAGAAACTAGCGTGAATAGGTTGAGTGCATTTGCTATCTTTTACATACCTGATAGCTAGGTCCTTTTCACTTGGATGCTAATACGCAACTTGATCATTTAAAAAATATTGTGCTGAAAATTAAAAAAAATGAAAAATGAATGAAAATGATTGATATTTATGATGTTTTACGCTGAAATTGAAAAGATCCAGGTGTGTTTGCTTTGTTCAACTACTTTGTTCTGGACTGCTTACCATAGCATTTTGGTATGAACTGGGACATTGAAGTGTATGCCGAGACCATTGCTTTAAGCTTATGATGGTTTCAACCTAGGATTAGCTTGGTCGGTTAGCATAAGGTTGACATGCAAATAACCCCTGGCACTAAAATGAAAAAAATCAAAAAGCTTGAATCCATTGCATATCAAGTTTGATGAAGCTCCTTGTAGTAGGATATGCTTATCTGGTTAGTAGTTGATTAGCTTTTGCATCTCATGCCTTGCCATGTCTAGTATGCTAGCCTTAGTAGTGATGCTTTTATTTGCTAAAATGTGAAAATGCTTGCTCATGCTTTTGTTTAGATAGTATTCATCTAAGTGCTTCATTCAGTACTTTTAGACAATATTCAAGGCAAATGCTTGTTTGTACTGTTATTAGAGTTGCTCATGCTTCAGAAGCTTGAATCCCTACTCTACCCTCACACTCCTCTTTGCATCTTTTTATCTTCTTGATGCTTGCATTGCTAAAGGGGAAGAAATCGTTTACATGATGAGATGATTGCTTTGTTAAGGGGGAGTAATGGCTTTCATGATGCATTGATGCTTTTGCTAACAAAGATGTTTTGCTATGCATGAGTTTTTGCCAAAGCAGGAGATCTTTTATCAAGTGACATGTTTCTGCTCTTTTCTGAGTTTTTATGGTCACTTGTGCGCTGAACTTGAATCCTTTATCATGTTTCTGTTTGGGGTTGTAAATGCACTCATCAAGGGGGAGATTGTGAAACCAAGTGATGTCACACTGTGGTTTTTATCTGTATGATGAGTGATTGACAAGGTTGAGTGATCTAGAGTGATGAGTGAGTGAGTTGTGGCTTGATTGCATCGATGGGATCGATGTGTGGATATGGATTATGTCGAGGGGATCGGTGTGCGTTGCGTCTCTTGTTCTTATTTTCATGATTACTGTTCATCATCACTTCTTGATTGTGGAGCACAGTTCTAGCGCTGGCAGGAACTTCCGGCGCAGCTACTGTTTGTTCCTTTTGTGATTCACTTTTGGAGCTGAGTTTTGAACTGTTTTGATGTTGTTTTTGACCTGAGTTCTTCGCAACTTTTGTTGTACAAGTTTCCAGGGTTCCATTTTTGAAGTATGCAAAAGTTTTTGACCACTGTTGCATATATTTTTATGTCCAACAAAGTGCCTAAAAAGTTCTAGAAACTTCTGATTTCTGCTGAGTGTTGAGTTCTGTTTTCACTCTGGATTCAATCTTTGAGTCGATTTTTGATTTGTTTTGTACTGTTTTGTGACCTGAGTTCTACATAACTTTTATTGTCCAAGTTTCAAGGGTTCCATGTTTGAAATTTGCAAAAGGATTTTACCACTACTTCATATATTTTTCTGTCCAACAATGTGCCTAAAAAGTTTTGAAAACTTTTGATTTCTGCCAAGTTGTGTTCTGTTTTCAGTCTGGATTCAATCTTTGAGGCGATTTTTGATTTGTTTTGGTTCTATTTTTGGACCTGAGTTCTACATAACTCTTGTTGTCCAAGTTATGAGGGTTCCATGTTTAAAGTTTGCAAAAGGTTTTGAATACAGCTACATATAGTTTTTCTCATCTATATGCTATAAAAATTTTGGAAGGTGGTCATTTGCTGAAAATCTTGAAGGCTGAAAGTTGAATCTAGAAACATTTTTCTCCCATCTTTTTCTTTCCCAGCTTGCCGATCATGTGATGCCGTATGCAGTGATACTTTTCACCATTAACAACTGCATGTACTGCCGAGCACAAGTTCCACCAAGCCCATTCTAAAATTGTTTTTTTCATGTGAGTCTTTTGTATAGAACATAAAAAGTTTCAGAGCTATTTTAAAAGTGCAGTTTTTATGTGTGCAAATTCAGTGTTGTTGATCCCTCAATCTATCATTTGACATAATATTAGATAGGAGGGTGATGGCATCTGTTTTTATCGGAGTCTTTATTACATCTGCTTCCGCTTATTCATTTAGAGGTGCGTTAGGTGATTTGAAAATGTCATCATATTCGCAAGAATTTATCGAGGCGCCTATTCACCCCCTCTTGTTGCCATTCCAAACCCACATAACCAAAAAGGGGTGAACCATGTGGATCTTGCCTGAGTGGTCCGAATGAACCACAAAATCTTCGAAAGTTCTTCGGTCAACAGCCCCTTCACCAATCCTACTTTCCTTCGATTTAAGCCTGACAAAATATTACCATTGGCTCGCTCGATGGCTCCATTGGATTGGGGATGATGGACAGCTGCAAAGCACATTTGGATACCAAGACCATCACAAAATTCTCTGAAAGATTCAACATCGAACTGAGTACCATTGTCAATTGTCAGCTGCCTAGGCACTCCGAATCTGTAAATAATATTTGCTAGAAAATTTTTTGCACATTATTGAAGTGATAGCGGTGAGGGGTTCGGCTTTGACCCACTTAGAAAAATACTCAATCGCTACCACTGCAAATTTTAGGTTGCCCTTTGCCATTGGGAAGGGGAAAATAAGATCCATCCCCCACCGGGCCATTGGCCACACCGGAGTAATAACTTGAGCTGTTGGTGGACGATGACTCTGTCTTCCCATCCATTGACAACCTTGGAAAGTGTGGACTAAGGCCTCCGCATCAGCTACTATTGTAGGCCAATAGAGCTGCTGGCGAAGTGTTTTGCCTGCTAAAGCCCGAGGGGCAAGATGGCTAACACATAGGCCTTCATGAATTTCTCGGAGTATGTCTTGCGCATCGGCTTAGGAAATACATCAGATCAAGGGAGAACAGACTCCGGCCTTGTATAAAATACCGTTGATAATATGATAGTTCCAGACCCTTAATTGTAATCTTGATAGCTTTGGGCCTTCGGGTAAATTGGCTTCGTCTTGCAATAAATCCATAATTGGGCCTCGCCAATCGGTGCTTGGTATGCAAAGGACCTCAGCAGGAGGGAGTTGTGGCACCGAAGGGGAGGCAAGCTCTTCATAAAAAGCCCCTTTCGGGTTGTCTAGGGCTCCGGCTATAGCTTTTGCCAAAATGTCTACTTGCAAGTTATCGACTCGTCGGATGCTCCGGACAGAAATCCCTTTAAATGCTGCTTCGGTCTTGCAGATTTCTTCCAAATATTTAGCAAGTTATGGATGACGAACTTGAAAGCTTTTATCAACATGCCTGGCTACAATTTGGGAGTTTGTTTTTATAATAACTCTTGTAGCACCAATTGCACGCACCTTGTGAAGCCCCAACAGAATTCCTTCGTACTTCGCAATATTATTGGTAGACTTAAAGTTGAGCTTTGCAGAGTACATTGCTTTTTGCCCTGAAGGCGAAATTATGACTGCTCCGGCACCTGCTCCGGATGCTTGAAAATCTCCGTTAGACTATATGGTCCATATACCTTCATTTGATTCTTCCGGAGCCCATACTACAGACGGAGTCCACTGTGGCGCCCCGATTTACCGAAATCGGAACATTATTGAATTTCATAAGAAAAACAATAATACAAGAGGTTCATCATGCGACAACCGTACATACGACAATATTCATTATACGCAGACCATATTTATTACATCAGAATTTTAATAAAAACAGTAATAAAGGAAATAAAAATGCATGACGAACGTCTTCTTCAGGATCTTTGCTTGACTGGGTCGCTACTCCAGACCGTCTTCATAGTAGGCATCCTCTGTGGTGTTCAACGGGTATGAGTATAAAAAGTACTCAACAAGACACCGCAAATGCAAGTAATAATGCAAGGTAATAACAAAGGAAGGATAATTGGCTAATAAGTGCGGAAAAGTACATTTTCAGTTATTGCAGTTAATGTAGTCAAATTTCATCATGCGGAAAGTAAACATGAACAACAATAACATCATCTAACTCGAGGAGTATGTTTTACCTCCTCGCACAACAGTCCTTACATGTCAAACATCATGCACATACATTCCGATAGTGAACTAACTGTGGGATGTCACGCAACCCGCCCTTGACCGTGGGCTCAGCTTTTCAAAAAGATTAATGACTCTGATCAGAGATGTACTACTGTACCCACAAGGCACGCACTCATCCCAAACGAGATGACCCATACCACGGGAACTCATGCCAAAACCTCAGCATGAAATGCTCCAAGCGATAACCACCCGCTCTAGGTTTCGCCGGCGCGCCGGGCCGCATCCCGGCTAACGTCGCACCCCCTTTTGCGCCACGTCGGTACAAGCCACCCGCAGGTGCTGCTTGACCCATCTCCAAATGGTGGCCTCAGTTTGGAACACTCCATACCTTAGTTAGGACTTACCCATTAGACTTGTGGTTAGTACGGAAGTGTATTGCAATAGATCCCGCAGACCGGTCCTTATAGTGCCCCGGGTGCTACCGACCAATGTTCTAGCTTGCACCCGGAACCCACCATGCATACACTCACAACCATAACTCATCACCGACAGAATTCCAAGGATAAGAAGTAATGGGGATCATATACACTACAACAAAACAGGCAACTTCCGTCGGCCAAAGCCGACGGAAGTTAGCCCTTTCCCGACGGAAGAAGCCAACTTCCGTCGGCAAAACGCTATCTTCCGTCGGCCTTTGGCCGACGGAAGCGCGGCGACGGAAGTTAGCTAACTTCCGTCGGCCGCCGACGGAAGTTAGCTAACTTCCGTCGGCTTGACGTGGCCGACGGAAGTTAGCGACGAACACTGCCACGTCACCAGGGGGGCTTTAACTTCCGTCGGCCAGCCTGGCCGACGGAAGTTAGGGGCAGCTAACTTCCGTCGGCTTTGACCATAAAGTGAAATAAATACAACATTCAATTAAACAATATAAGTCACACAACAAGCACATAAGTTTAAATTGGTTTAATTTAAGAAAATTCAAAGTTATTAAGTTTCTAAAATCTATTTTATAAATAATTTAAAAAGGAATAGTAAAGAAGTATGGCCCTTTCTAAAAGGGATTTTAAATTGTGAAATGATCTCTTTTTAAGCTTTCTAATTAATTTAAAATGAAAGGTTTAGGGAAAACTTAGTGGTCTCACCATATTAACAGGAAATAAATAAATATAAGCTTTACTGAAATTTAAATTATTAAATTTACATTTTACCCTAAGGGCATTTGAATACCTATTTAAATAAACAAGAAAAATTCAAGGTAAACATATTGTTTTTATTGAATGAACATGTAGAGAATAATATTACAAATTTTCTGAAAGTGGAATGGTAATTTTTGAAGTTAAAATGCGCCAGATATGAATTTTACAAGTTTAAAACAGTTTCTGCAATTTATTTTCAAACTTAAATCGCCTCGGGTCCACGATGAGCAAGGCCCATGGTGAACCCGCGCACTGTGCGCGTGGTCTAGCCCAATCTGGACCGTTGGATCCAGATCCAACGCGCGAGGGCGAGGCGGGGCGTTTAAGTTGATGTGGACGGATAAGATTAAAACGTCGAAGCGGTACGCGATGGACGATCCAGAATAAATGCGGGTTTTAAAAACTAACGGACGCACGAGATTAAAACATACCCCTTCGCTCAGATCCGACGGCGCAGATTAAACCGCACATGGGATTTAATCGATATCGTTAGATCTAGATCGCACGACTAGGATCAAATCCGACATGGCACGGGTACTCGAACCGTGCCGGTCGTCTTCTCCGGTGATGGCGAGCGGGCCAGAGGCCACGGCGAGTGACGACGGTCGTGTCTAAGGCCTAAAACGGAAAGAGGACACTACGGGGATCGCGAGGGTACCGTTGGCGAGGTGAACGGTCGATGGAGCGAGGCCGATGATGAGCGTAGGCGGCGAAGGCATTCGGGTCCTTGGCGGCGACGGCGATCCGGCGGGGTTCGTCGATGATGTAGTGGTGGCCGAGGCTGGCGAGGTCCATTTGGTCACAGCGGTGCGGTCGGCAAGGGCGGAGGGGGACTCCGATGATGGCGAGTGATGGCTGGAGTGTGGGCGGTGGTGTGGCGTTAGAAAGAGTGCTCTGAGCGCTCTGTTCGTTCTCGCAGTGATTGGGCGTAGGGGTATAACGCGGATGGCCAGGGGGTTTAAATAGGGCCATTAGCGGGGGCAGAGGGGGCGTAATCGGGGGAGACCGGAGTAAACACGGTTTTAATCGCCGGCGAGCTCGGTTGCAAAGGGGTTCACTGAACCTGGACGCGATTCGGCTGAATTCAAGAGGGGAAACGGTCGTCGGGGATCGGGTGTCTTAACGCCGGGCTCAATTTGAGGGGAGGGGGTCGGAAGCAACTGATCCGAGGCGCGTTATGGCGTCGGCCGGCGAGGGGGGTGGATTTGGGGGCGGATCTCGCGGGGAATATGGATCCGACAGGTGGGGGCCACCGGGCAGCGGGCGCGAGCGAGTGAGTGAGGAGGATGACGGGTGGGGTCGGGCTCGGCCGCGAGAGGGGGCGATTGGCGCCGACAGGTGGGGTTGGGCTGTCAGCCTGAGGCGGGTAAGGGTGACGGGCTGGGCCAGCCGGGAGAGAGAGAAAGGTAGGAGGGAGGCCCAATACTGTTTAAAATCTTTTCTGATTAAAAATAATCACAGAAATTGATTTAGAATAATAGGGCTAATTCCAAGTTTGGTAAAAATTTGTAAAATTCCCAAAAATATATTTTGGCCTTAGGATCCTACATAAAAAGTTTCAGCTCCTGGTTTGGCCATTTCACATATGTTCTAGTTCAAGAAGGCTAAGGCGGTCATTAAAGGCATTTTCAAAATTAATAATTCCAGGAAAAATATATTAAATGATATTTTTATTTTTTTGAAAATTTGGGGTGTTACAAACCTATCCCCCTTACAAAGAATCTCGTCCTCGAGATTGGAACGCTACTCGAATAGCTCAGGGTATTGGGCTTTCAGTTCGTCATCTTTTCCCATGTGGCTTCTTCGGCGGGGTGGTTGTCCCACTGAACCTTGCAGAAGCAAACCACACGGCTCCTGGTTACCCTTTCCTTGGTCTCCAAGATCTTGATGGGTTTCTCGATGTAGGTCGGGTCTTCTTGGATGTTGAGTTGTTGAAGATCGGCTTGCTCGGTGGCCACGCGAAGACACTTCTTCAACTGGGAGACGTGGAACACATCGTGAACTCCTGCCAAGGATGGAGGCAGTTCTAGTTGATATGCCACTTCTCCTTGCCGTCGGAGGATTTGGAAAGGTCCGACATAGCGGGGTGCTAGCTTGCCTTTCATGTTGAACCTTTGAGTGCCTCGGAGGGGAGTGACTCGGAGATAGACGTAATCACCCTCTTCAAAGGTTAGGACTCTTCGACGGTTATCAGCGTAGCTCTTCTGTCAGGACTGGGCTATCTTTAATCGATCCCTTATGATCTTGACCTTCTCTTCAGCTTCCCTTAGAATATCCGTCCTGAACAGTTGCGACTCTCTGGTCTGATCCCAGAGTAGCGGCGTTCTGCACTTGCGCCCATAAAGTGCTTCGAACGGGGACATTTGCAGGCTGGCTTGATAGCTGTTGTTGTAGGAGAACTCCGCATAGGGTAAGTTCTTGTCCCACATTTCGCCAAAGTCTGGAGCGCAAGCTCTAAGCATATCCTCCAGTATCTGGTTGACCCTTTCGGTTTGACCGTCAGTCTGTGGATGATAGGAGGTGCTAAAGTTCAGCCGCGTGCCGAGTTCTTCTTGAAGGTTCTTCCAAAACTTGGAGGTAAACTGACTCCCATGGTAAGATACGATCTTCTTAGGAACTCCGTGAAGGCATACGATTCGGGTCATATACAACTCAGCCAACTTGGCGACGGTGTAAGTTGTCTTGACCGGGATGAAGTGAGCTACCTTGGTGAGTTTGTCGACGATCACCCAGATAGAATCGTGACCAGCTTGGGTGCGGGGCAGTCCCGTGATGAAGTCCATTCCTATCTCTTCCCACTTCCATTCAGGGACTTTGAGGGGTTGAAGAAGTCCGACAGGTCTTTCATGCTCTGCCTTGACTCACCGGCATGTGTCGCACTTTGCCACATACTCAGCTATTTCCCTCTTCATGCTGACCCACCAATATTTTTCCTTCAGGTCTTGATACATCTTGGTACTCTGGGATGTATGGAGTATAGAGTATCGTGGGCTTCTTGAAGGATGAGGGTCTTCAACTAAGGTTGGTCGGGTACGCATATCCATTTTCCGAACCAGATGGTACGATGCTCGTCCTCGGAAAATCCGGGGGCTTTACCCTTCCGCATGTTCTGTTGGATCTCCAAGATATCTGGGTCCTCCTTCTGCTTTTCTCGGATCTGGTCTATTAAGACAGGCCGAGACTCCAAGGCAGCGAGGTATGCTCGGGTAGTGATCCCTAAATTCAGCGTTTCCATCTCCTTGTAGAGCAATGGAGCTTGATCCTGAATCATGATGGCATTGCAGTACCCTTTTTGACTAAGGGCGTCTGCCACAACATTTGCCTTGCCTGGATGATAATGGATGCCCAAGTCATAATCCTTGATCAGTTCCAACCATCTCCTTTTCCTGAGGTTCAGGTCTGGTTGGGTGAATATATACTTGAGGTTCTTGTGGTCGGTGAAGACCTCACACCGATTCCCCACAAGGTAATGTCTCCATATCTTCAAGGCATGAACCACGGCTGCTAACTCCAGGTCGTGGGTCGGGTAGTTTAGCTCATGCGGTCTCAGCTGTCGGGAGGCGTAGGATATCACCTTCCCATCTTGCATTAAGACACATCCCAAACCTTGGCGAGAAGCATCGCATTAGACGTGAAAATCTTTCTGGATGTCCGACAGAGTCAGGATTGGGGCTGACACGAGCTTCTTCTTGAGAGTTTGGAAGCTTTCTTCACAATCTGGGGTCCATTCAAATTTTACTTCCTTCTGCAACAGCCTGGTCATAGGTTTGGCAATCTTTGAAAAATTCTCGATGAACCGGCGGTAGTATCCGGCCAATCCGAGAAAACTCCGGATCTCGGTCACGGTAGTGGGCTGCAGCCAGTTGGTCACTGCTTCCACAGTGGTTGGGTCAACTGCTATTCCTCAGGCAGATATAACATGATCGAGGAATTTCACCTCAGACGACCAAAATTCGCACTTGCTGTATTTACCGTATAGTTGCTGCTCCCTTAGCTTTCCGAGGGTCAGACGGAGGTGGGTTTCGTGTTCTTCCTTGGTCTTGGAATAAATGAGGATATCGTCGATGAATACCACGATGAACTTATCCAAGAACTCCATGAATACATTTTTCATCATGTTCATGAAAAAGGTTGGGGCATTTGTGAGTCCGAACGACATCACTGTATACTCGTAGAGTCCATAGCGAGAGGTGAAGGAAGTCTTGGGTATGTCTTCTTCTCTAATCCTCAATTGGTGATAACCTGACCTGAGGTCAATCTTGGAAAACACCGAGGATCCCTTCAGTTGATTGAACAGGTCGTCGATCCGAGGCAATGGGTACTTGTTCTTGATGGTTACATCGTTCAAGGCTCTATAGTCCACACACATCCTCTTGGTCTTGTCCTTCTTCATGGCAAAGATAACCGGTGCACCCCAGGGTGAGGTACTTGGTCGGATGTACCCTTTCTGCTCTAGGTCTTCGATGTTGCTCTTGACCTCGGCTAGTTCATTGGCGGCCATCCGGTATGGGCGCTTGGAGATTGGAGTGGTCCCGGGGACAAGTTCGATTCTGAATTCGATGTCCTGCTTGGGAGGCATTCCTAGTAGGTCCTCTAGGAAGACGTCCATGAACTCTTTGACTATGAGCACTTCTTCAAGGGCTAGCGAATGAAGGGACGCTTCGAGTGGTTTGCGGCCGGTCATCCGAAAGGTGACGGCTTCGCCTTCAGGGTTGGTCACTGTGACGAACTTGTTGGCATAGGCGATCATTCCCTTGTGCTTCATCAACCAATCCATCCCTAGGATGAGGTCGAGTCTGGTGCATTTTATGAGGACTGGCTCGGCCCGGAATAATATTCCTTGGATCTCTATCTTAACCTTAGGACTGTATAAGTGGGCTAAGGTCTTATTGCCTGGAGTGGCAATCATCATGGGGACGGATAGAGGGAGCACGTCCAAGTTGTGGGTTTTCACAAAATCTTCAGAGATGAAGGAATGTGTTGCTCCAGAGTCAAATAAATCATAGCTGGTACGGAATTTATGGTAAACATACTGAGCACGACTTCGGGAGCCTCCTGAGCTTCCTCCGCGGTGATGTGGTTGACGCGGGCCCGAACCGCCTGGTTGGGTGCCGCGCCTTGTGGCTGCTTGAGGTGAGGACACTAGTGCGAGTAGTGCCCTTCCTTCTGGCAGTTGAAGCAGACGACCGGCCTCCCTTGGCGATCCTTTAAGATCGGGGCCTTGGCGACAGGCGTCGGCTGAGCGGCTGGAGCTGGTGGAGCGGGGCGGAGATGCCCAGCGTTGGATCCACTGGCGGCGTGGGGCGGCCGGTAGGCGGGCCGAGGATGGTAGGCGGGTGCTGGTGGCAGAGGGATGAAGCGGGGCCTTTGGGAATTCACCTGTTGATGCTTGAAGGCGATCATCATCCTCTTCTTGAGGTCCAACTTGTTCTGCTCAGTCTCTTGGATGAGCGCTTTATTTACTAGCCGTTGGAAGTCGGCGTAGTCGGTGGCAACGAGCTGGATCGACAGCTCATCCTTAAGTCCCCGGAGGAACTTGGCCTGGCGGAGGGCGTCGGTCCGCACCTCTTCCGGCGCGTAGCGAGCCAGACGGTTGAATTCATGGAGATATTCCATGACCGTCCAGTTGCCCTATTGCAGGTCGCGGAACTCCTGCTGTTTCACCACGATGACACCGGCGGGGACGTGGGCGGCGCGAAAGGCGATGGTGAACTCCGCCCATGTCACTACGTGGTCATCAGGGTGGGACTCACGGTAGTTGTCCCACCATTCGGCGGCGGGGCCCTGGAGCTGGTGAGTGGCGAAGGCCACTCGCTCCCGGTCGGTGCAGGGGAGGAGGTCCAGCTTCTTCCCAATGGTGCGGAGCCAATCTCCAGCTTCCATGGGGTTGGTGGTGCTCGAGAAGATGGGCGGGCGCACGCGCAGAAACTCCGTGAGTTGGGGAGTGGGTGCGGGTGCTGGTGCGCTAGGGGCAGGCTCCACATTCTGCAGATGGTCCAACTGAGCTTGTTGGTGCTGCATTTGAGTGAGGAGGGTGGTGATTAGTTGGTTCTGGTTCGCCATCATCACCGCCAAAGTGGGATGGTTGGCGAATGGCGACCCAGACTGTCGTGGGCCCGTTGCACCCCAGTTGGGTACAACACCCTCGGGCGCGTCACGACATCCTCCTTCTCCGTTGTTGGACTCGGTGTTCTCGTGGTCGGTCATCTTCTGAATATACGATGTCATAAGAAAAAAATGATGAAATGATGATACAATTAAAAGTAGCCCATAAGGCTCATACATATAAACCAAGTGGTAAAATTGTTCATTACAATCAAGCTCTTATTCTATCCACAACACAACTCGTTGTAGATAGCACCACATACAAAAATTATTTTATTAAAATAGCGGCAATCTAGCGTCTACTCACCACCGGAGGAGGTCTCCGTGCTCTCGGAACCACGAGTGCACGGCTCCCGAGGGATGGTGGGTTCGAGAAAATTCTCAATAATGGGGTCGAAGACGAGGCCGAGGCGTTGTGCAGGGGCGCTGGCGGTGGAGGGTCCGGCTGTGGAGGGGTGTGTCGGGATCCTCTTGGTGCGAGGGGCGGGCTCACGGATGGGCTTCCTCTTCCTCGGGAGGAGGGGAACCATCTTCGCGATGTCCGTCTGCAGCTGCATGATCTTGCGCTGCAGCTCGCCATTCTGCTAGATCAAGTTCTTCATCTCCTCACGAAGAAACTCAACCGCCTCATGGTGCTCATCGGCGTCGAGCACCGCCTCAGTATGGAGGTCGTCCATAGCCTGAAGAAGACACGACTGCTGGGCCATGACCGGATCACGCACGGAGTGAACTCCGAGGTAGATGCTACGGTAGGCACCGGGAGTGCGATTCGGCACAAGCCGAAAGGATGAGTTCTGAAGATGATCATCATAGATCATCCTCAGCTCCATAAGAGCCTAGAGAGCGACGCGTTGGCACGCGACGTCGAAGGTGGGGCCCCCAAGCGCAGTGGTGTAGGGCGGCAGGTGCTCCTCGGAGCCATGGATGGTGAGGGAGACGTCGCAGGGTCCGGCAAATTCTTCCATGTACACGCCCTGGAATTCGGGCTCGAAGAGGAACCCGAGAAAAGTGAGCATCATGTGGAGCTCCCTGACGAAGCCCTCATAGTGGCGGCAGTAGCTGTGGACTTGGTAGACTGGCATCTACAAAAACAACAAGTTGAAGAAAAGTGAGGGGAGGAACAAAGTTTATAAAGTAGGTTTTTGAGAAATAATTTTTTGCATCTATTGGCTAGGCGGGTCTGTTTGGCTTCCTACAGTCAAGTCGGCTTTGATACCATCTTGTGGCGCCCCGATTTACCGAAATCGGAACATTATTGAATTTCATAAGAAAAACAATAATACAAGAGGTTCATCATGCGACAACTGTACATACGACAATATTCATTGTACGCAGACCATATTTATTACATCAGAATTTTAATAAAAACAGTAATAAAGGAAATAAAAATGCATGACGAACGTCTTCTTCAGGATCTTTGCTTGACTGGGTCGCTACTTCAGACCGTCTTCATAGTAGGCATCCTCTGTGGTGTTCAACGGGTATGAGTACAAAAAGTACTCAACAAGCCACCGCAAATGCAAGTAATAATGCAAGGTAATAACAAAGGAAGGATAATTGGCTAATAAGTGCGGAAAAGTACATTTTCAGTTATTGCAGTTAATGTAGTCAAATTTCATCATGCGGAAAGTAAACATGAACAACAATAACATCATCTAACTCGAGGAGTATGTTTTACCTCCTCACACAACAGTCCTTACATGTCAAACATCATGCACATACATTCCGATAGTGAACTAACTGTGGGATGTCACGCAACACGCCCTTGACCGTGGGCTCAGCTTTTCGAAAAGATTAATGACTCTGATTAGATATGTACTAATGTACCCACAAGGCACGCACTCATCCCAAACGAGATGACTCGTACCACAGGAACTCGTGCCAAAACCTCAGCATGAAATGCTCCAAGCGATAACCACCCGCTCTAGGTTTTGCCGGCGCGCCGGGCCGCATCCCGGCTAACGTCGCACCCCCTTTTGCGCCACGTCAGTACAAGCCACCTGCAGGTGCTGCTTGACCCATCTCCAAATGGTCGCCTCGGTTTGGAACACTCCATACCTTAGTTAGGACTTACCCATTAGACTTGTGGTTAGTACAGAAGTGTATTGCAATGGATCCCACAGACCGGTCCTTATAGTGCTCCGGGTGCTACTGACCAATGCCCTAGCTTGCACCCGGAACCCACCATGCATACACTCACAACCATATCTCATCACCGACATAATTCCAAGGATAAGAAGTAACGGGTATCATATAGTAGAACCAAGTTGCTACGACTCAGTTTTATCCTAGAGGGATCGTGTCAGTACATTGGACACTAGCTAATAATATTAATCATGTGGTGACAAGGAGGTTAGGCCAGATAGCATGGCTTGGGTTGCACATCAAGGTCGGGGGATCCTAAATAAATATATTGTAAGGGTTCCATTTGACTAATGCATGTATACCCTATGTGTTTTACCAATAGTTTAATAAAACATGGGTTCAATATGCTCAAAAATGTTGTTTGGTGACTTGCCTTGTTCAGCAAAGGGAGAGGGAGGAACTTCGGGAAAATATTCCGGCTCCTCGACGGCGTCATAGTCTTCCCAATATAAATAAAGTGAAATAAATACAACATTCAATTAAACAATATAAAGTCACACAACAAGCACATAAGTTTAAATTGGTTTAATTTAAGAGAAACAAAGTTATTAAGTTTCTGAAATCTATTTTATAAATAATTTTAAAAGGAATAGTAAAGAAATATGGCCCTTTCTAAAAGGGATTTTAAATTGTGAAATGATCTCTTTTTAAGCTTTCTAATTAATTTAAAATGAAAGGTTTAGGGAAAACTTAGTGGTCTCACCATATTAACAGGAAATAAATAAATATAAGCTTTACTGAAATTTAAATTATTAAATTTACATTTTTACCCTAAGGGCATTTGAATACCTATTTAAATAAACAAGAAAAATTCAAGGTAAACATATTGTTTTTATTGAATGAACATGTAGAGAATAATATTACAAATTTTCTGAAAGTGGAATGGTAATTTTTGAAGTTAAAATGCGCCAGATATGAATTTTAGAAGTTTAAAACAGTTTATGGAATTTATTTTCAAATTTAAATCGCCTCGGGTCCACGGTGAGCCAGGCCCACGCTGAACCCGTGCACTGTGCGCGTGGTCCAGCCCAATCTGGACCGTTGGATCCAGATCCAACGCGCGAGGGCGAGGTGGGGCGTTTAAGTTGACGTCAACGGATAAGATTAAAACGTCGAAGCGGTACGCGATGGACGATCCAGATTAAATGCGGGTTTTAAAAAACTAACGGACGCACGAGATTAAAACATACCCCTTCGCTCAGATCCGATGGCGTAGATTAAACCACACATGGGATTTAATTGGTACCATTAGATCCAGATCGCACGGCCAGGATCAAATCCGACACGGCACGGGTACTCGACCCGTGCCGGTTGTCTTCTCCGGCGACGCCGAGCGGGCCAGAGGCCACGGCGAGCGACGGCGGTCGTGTCTAACGCCTAAAATGGAAAGAGGACACTACGGGGATCGCGAGGGTACCATTGGCGAGGTGAACGGTCGACAGAGCGAGGCCGGCAACGAGCGGAGGCGACGAAGGCGTTTGGGTCCTTGGCGGCGACGACGATCTGGCGGGGTTTGTCGACGATGGAGTGGTGGCCGAGGCTGGCGAGGTCCGTGCGGTCACAGCGGTGCGGTCGGCGAGGGCGGAGGGGGACTCCGGCGACGGCGAGCGACGGCTGGAGTGTGGGCGGTGGTGTGGCGTTAGAAAGAGTGCTCCGGGCGCTCTGTTCGTTCTCGCAGTGATTGGGTGTAGGGGTATAACGCGGACAGCCAGGGGGTTTAAATAGGGCCATCAGCGGGGGCAGAGGGAGCGTAATCGGGGGAGACCGGAGTAAACACGGTTTTAATCGCCGGCAAGCTCGGTTGCAAAGGGGTTCACTAAACCTGGACGCGATTCGGCCGAATTCAAGAGGGGAAACGGTCGCCGGGGATCGGGTGTCTTAACGCCGAGCTCAATTTGAGGGAAGGGGGTCGGAAGCAATGGATCCGAGGCGCGTTATGGCGTCGGCCGGCGAGGGGGGGGGGATTTGGGGGCGGATCTCGTGGGGAAGACGGATCTGACAGGTGGGGGCCACCGGGAAGCGGCGCGAGCGAGTTAGTGAGGAGGCTGACGGGTGGGTCGGGCTCGGGCACGAGAGGGGGTGATTGGCGCCGACAGGTGGGGTCGGGCTGTCAGCCTGAGGCGGGCGAGGGTAGCCCTATTAATTGATTTAAAATAATAGGGCTACTTCCAAGGATGGTAAAAATTTGTAAAAATTCCCAAAAATATATTTTGGCCTTAGGATCCTACATAAAAAGTTTCAGCTCCTGGTTTGGCCATTTCACGTATGTTCTAGTTCAAGAAGGCTAAGGAGGTCATTAAAGGCATTTTCAAAATTAATAATTCCAGGAAAAATATATTAAATGATTTTTTTATTTTTTTTGAAAATTTGGGGTGTTACATCCAGTCCGCTACAAAATTAGCCAGCACTTGTGACTTGATGATTGTTCTTGCTATGAAAGAGATACCAAAGGGGGCTAGCTCGACAACCCATTTTCCAATTCTCCTCGTAGAATCCTTGCTTCGGAGCATATCTCCTAGAGTATAAGAAGTTGGTACAATTACATTATGTGCCAAAAAATAATGTCGTAATTTCCTCGAAGCCATTACTATAACATAGGTAAATTTATTGAGCTCAGAGTACCGAGTTTTTGCTCCAGATAAATCGGGTTCTGTACCAACTTCCCATTGGAATCCACTTCTCGAATAAGGACTGCACAGACAAATAGAATTTCATCTACGAGGGGCACAGTGAGTGTTGCAAGATTGCCGAGATAGTTCTTGATTTCATCGAAGCTCTTCTGGCACTCCGGTGTCCAGGCAAAATCTTCGGACCCTTTTAAGACTTTGAATATTAGGAGGCTCCGCTCTGTGGACCTTGCCAAAAATGTGCTAAGGGCCGCGAGGTGTCCGGTGAGTTCTGGACTTGCTTCAAATTTTCCGGCGAAGCCATCCTTTGCAATGGACTTATCTGCGTTGGGCTAGCTTCGATCCATCTGCTCGAAACCAAGTACCCTAATAATTTTACAGCTTGAGCCCCGAAGATAAATTTTTCGGGGTTAAGGTGAACTCTACATGCTTAGAGACTCTCAAAAGTTTCCGCTAAGTATAGACTATGTTGGTGCTTTAAAGCACTCTTTATTACAATGTCATCCATGTAGGCCTCAACATTGTGACCTATCTGGTGACCTAGAGCCTTAGCAATTAACCTTGAAAAAGTTGCCCAGTATTTCTTAAGCCGAAGGGCATTCTAACATAACAAAAGACTCCCGAAGGAGTTATGAAGCTTGTCTTGGCTTCGTCTTTGCGTTTTAACCATATTTGATGATATCTGGAGTACGCATCGAGGAAGCTTGAAAGCTCAGAGCCGACAGTGGAGTCGATGAGTTGATCAATGCAGGGCATGGGGTAGGGGTCACGTGGGCATAGTTTATTCAAAGATGTGAAGTCAATGCACATGCGCCACTTTACGATGGCCTTTTTCTTGACAAACACGGGGTTACATAACCACTCTGTGTGGGCAACCTCTCTAATGATCCCGACCATTAATAACTTCTCCACTTCCTCTTTGGCAAGGTCCGCCCTTTCTATCGACAGTTTGGGGAGCCCCTAGAGAATAGGTCAAACCCTTGGGTTGATGAGAAGGCTGTGCTTGATAATGCTTTGGTCGACTCTGGGAATATCTTTGTCAAACCAGGCAAAGACATCCAGATTTTCTTTAACTACTTCTTCCAGTGAAGTGGCAATTTCCGGAGGCAGATCCTTGCCAAACTTGATGGGATAGTCTTTGTCGTCCCTGACAATAATCTTCATTACAAATTCACCTTCGGGTCTTGGCTTGAGGGAGGAGATCTTCGAGGGGTCACTTGACGCGGAGGCATCCTCCGAATGATCATGTACATTATTTATCTGCCTAGGATCAAGAGGTGGACCATGGACGTACTCCGCCCTCCGCGCCGCAGCTTGGTCACCGAGGACCACAAGTACTCCTCCTCGCGTAGGAATTTTCAGGCATAAATAATTGCGATGCGCCAAAGCTCCGAATTGATTTTGCATTCCCCTTCCAAAGATAACATTATAAGCGTAAGGGGCGTCGATGACCTCAAAAATCATCTTGTTGGGGGAATATATTTCCCTTAAACAGGGGCCAAATGACGTCAGCCTCCGACAGCCTTCGGCCCAGAACCAGGTACTGTCGGAGCCTGTTTTCTCTAAGTGTTGTTTCCAGGTCCCAAGGTGCCTTTCGGGGCCCGTAGCTTCGGAGCCCCTAGACCAGGAGGTCCGGCCCGGAGCCCCCAATTCAGGCCCGGGCGCAGGACGCCGGAGGCCACCCTCCTGGCGCCGGAGGCCGGAGGCCGCCCTCCGGGAGCCAAGTCCGGAGGCCACCCTCCGAGAGCCAAGCCCGGAGGCCTCCTTCCGGGAGCCCAGTTCGGAGGTCGCCCTCCGGAGCCAAGTCCGGAGGCCACCCTCCGAGAGCCGAGCCCGGAGGCCACCCTCCGGAGTCCTGTTCGGAGGCCATCCTCCGAGAGCCAAGCCCGGAGGCCACCCTCCGAGAGCCGAGCCCGGAGGCCACCCTCCGGAGTCCTGTTCGGAGGCCATCCTCCGAGAGCCAAGCCCGGAGGCCGCCCTCCGGGAGCCGAGCCCGGAGGCCACCCTCCGGAGTCCTGTTCGGAGGCCATCCTCCGAAAGCCAAGCCCGGAGGCCGCCCTCCGGGAGCCCAGTTCGGAGGTCGCCTTCCGGAGTCAAGTCCGGAGGCCACCCTCCGAGAGCCAAGCCCGGAGGCCGCCCTCCGGGAGCCCAGTTCGGAGGCCACCCTCCGGAGTCCAGTCCGGAGGCCGCCCTCCGGGAGCCCAGCCCGGAGGTCGCCCTCCGGAGCCAAGTCCATACCGGGGGCCCCCCGCCCCTGGTATGTCGTTTAGCCGGTCAAAGCCTGGCGCAGCCTAACACGCCGGTAAAGCTGTAGAGTTGTCTGGCACCTTTTGTATTGTAGCTAGCTCCTTTTCCCCTCTCTGCCCCTATGAGCCTGAGGCTCATAGGGGGCATCCCAGTCTTTTCCTTTGGCCTGCGCGCCTATATAAGCAGGGCCAAGCCCTTGTAGCGGGGGACAACCCCAGGGGGCCATGAGACCCTGTAGTTCTCTTCTCCACACTAAGGCACACCATGCCCAATCCACCATAAACTGGACGTAGGGCTATTATCCCCTAGGGGAGGCCCGAACCAGTATAAACCCCTTCTCCCTCTGAGGGAACCCATCGAGGTTCATTATCCACATCATACTCCACCACAGAAAAACCTGCTGGAACTAACGCAATTGTTCCAACAGTTGGCGCCGTCCGTGGGGACCTTAGTCCTAGAAGCTAAGTTCTCTACCACTGCCTGCAACCCGAAGTGCGCCCGAGGGGGGAGCATCGAGGCTTTCTCGCTTCGCGCACCCTCCGGCAAGGGGCTTTGAGGGCAGATCGAAGGCCACCTTCGCCTTCCTCCATCCTTCGCGTACCGGAGCCCACTCTCCGGCAAGGGGCTCCGCTCCACGTTTCAAGGTCATCGGAGCCCGAGGGCTACAAGGTAAGTACCGCCCGAAGCCTTACTCCGATGCACCAATCTGCAGTTACATTAACATAAGCCCGAAGCCATGCTTCGCTTTACTTAAAAACCGAAGCCATGCTTCGCCCTGTTAAAAACCGAAGCCATGCTTCGCTTTACTTAAAAACCGAAGCCACGCTTCGCCTTGTTCAAAAACCGAAGCCACGCTTCGCCTTGTTCAAAAACCGAAGCCATGCTTCGCTTTACTTAAAAACCGAAGCCATGCTTCGCCTTATTTAAACCCGAAGCCACGCTTAGCCTTATTTAAAAACCGAAGCCTTGCTTCGCTTTATAAAACCCGGAGTACCCCTCCGAAGGCTACACAGTGCCCCCGGGCCCGTAGCAGTGGGCTAAAAGGACTCCGGTCCACTGGCCCGACGCATCCAGGGATTCCGGGCTCCGCGCCCGAAGCATCCCAGGGATTCCGGGTTCCGCACCCGAAGCATCCCAGGGTCGAAGGTGACCCAGAGTCGAAGGTGGCTCAGAGTCGAAGGTGGCTCACACTATCACAGGTTCGGTGAATCCACACCAAATATCCTTCTCATTACAGGACCAAGTTCTGAAGCCTTGCTTCATTATCTAAACACGCTCCGAAGCCTGGCTTCGCGTGCTCATATACTATACGCCTAAGCGTCTCGAAGTCATACTTCGCCATAATCTAAGTGCGTTGCAGAGCCCCGCTCACGCACAGCATCCAAATCCCGGCATGCCGAAGCATGCTTCGCTCAAATTGGGTATGCGGAAGCCTTGCTTCGCACCAAATTGATGCATTCGGAGCCCGTAAGAGGCCTTCGTTCGGCACCAAACCAAATATCCGAAGCCGCCGAAAAGGCGCACCCCTTCGCATGTTTATTTTTTGCCCGCACCAGCAACGGTTAAATCCCTAACTGCCACGAGCAAAAGGGGGGAAGAATGTATGCGAGGTGTGCGAGTGTAATGAACAGTACGAGCGTAGCAAGCTAAAACGTTCGAAGCCAAACAACACGAAGCATACAGACAAAGTGTGCGAAGATAACAAGCTCAATTCATTGTATGTTGAGAAGTGTGTTACAAACATACTTCGGAAACAAAACTACGTATAATCTGTATCTAAGCCTAAGAAGAACCGTGTGCGAGCCCCCGACCCTCGCTTGCCCCTTCTTCGGCCAGGGCCACCTCGGCTGGATGTTGCCTCGTCGGAGCCCGCTCTCCCTCGACCGGCCCGTCCAGGCTCCGAAGCCCACAGGCTTCGACTTCCGCTTTGCAGGTTGCTCCAAGTTCGCGAAGCAGGCGGGGCCGTGTCGAAGGCAGAAAAGTCTAGGGCTTCGTCGCTCGCTAACACCGTTCGCGAAGGCAAAGGTAAGGGGTTCTGAAGGGGCTCCGCCTTCACAGCGGCTAGCAAGTCCTGAGCTATTTCGGAGATGGCTTCGCCCCTAGGCCCCCTCGGAAGCTTAAACCGAGGAGGGCCTTCGGACCTAGCTACTTCAAGAATCGCCCACAGTTGTCGAAGCCCTTCAGAGTCCTCGAGGACTTCGAGGTCTATGCTCGAAGGCTGAGCCTGGGCAGGTATAAAAACCCCCGCATTCATATTAATAAACTGATAAGTTTTTACAAAGCCTACAGCTAGGTATTACAAGAAAGCCTAAGGAGATCTACACCTTCGGAGGCGGAGTCGTCGAGGTCGAAGGCCTGTCCGAGTCGACGGGCCCCTTGAACCGGCGTTGTCGAAGGGCCTTCATGAGGTCAAGGACTGCCTCGCAGCCTTGCTCCTTCCAAGGTTCCTGCAGCCGCCGCCAGGCCCCTCGGACTTCGCCCGGAGGCGTCACCAAGTGCGGACCCCCGAAGGCCACTGGGGTCACGGAGGTTGCAGCCCGAAGGTGGTCACACCCCGCGGCATGGAGCAGATGCAGCACCCCTTGGCCCGCGACGCGACCGGCCATAAGAGCGAAGCCCGTCAGCACTTCGTCCGCTACCGAAGCCGCAGTCTTCAAGAAATCGGCGCGGTCCCCAATCGGGTCCTGATCGCCAAATTCCGGAGTCCGGCACTCGGTCCCTATCTTTTCAAGGACCTCAGTCAGGCTCTGGGTGGCCTCGCCAAGATTAGCCACGACAAAGCTTTCAAGATCCCGAGCTCGCTGGCGGAGCTCCTCGTTCTCCTTTGCCTGACGGGCTTCGGCGTCCTTCGAAGCTTGGAGCTCCGCGCGGAGCCGAGCCGTCTCCGAGGCCAAGGCTTCCTTCGCCTCAGCAGCCGAAGCCTCGGCCCGCCTCCGCTTCTCGGCCTCCTCCAAGACCTCGCGGCGAAGGGCCTCCTTCTCTTCTGCGAGGCGCTCCATCCGCCGGTCGGCAGCAGTCGAAGCTGCCGCGTTCAGTGCCAAGGCCTGCAGGAATTCAAGAAACCTCAAGTATGAACCGAGGGACAAAGTACAGCTCGAAGCTGCAAGGGGCTCCGCTCACCCGCATAAGGACTTTGTTTGAGCTAACGAAGAGCTCCGTGGGATCTCGGTGGCTAAGCTGGGCCACCAAGTCCCCCTCCTCCGCAGAAGCGCAGGCCTCGCGGAAGCCGAGGATCGCCGCCGCCGTCACGCCTCCCCTCGGCTTGAAGGGATGAATCACCGCCACGGTGGTCTCCGCGGACTTCGGCAAGGCGGGGCTCAGGCCCACCACGTCGACATCTTCTTCGCCTCGAGGGTCCGCACGGTCTCCGCCGCCCTCGCCGTCAGACGAAGTGCTCTCGGACTCTGACTCACTGCCGCTGCCGCTGCCGCTGCCGCTGCTGCTGCTGCTCGAAGCCTCCGCCGGCTTCGCTTCGGCGGACTTCGATCCACCTTCGCCTGCCGGCTTCGCCACAGCGGGCCTCGCATCATCTTCGTCCTCTGCAAAAACCAAGTCAAAACCTGCATATTGAAGAGAAGCGTGCGAAAAGAAAAAGGGTTTACCATCATCAGAGATCTCCTGGAAGGAACCAGGGGCTAAGTGTGTCCTCCAGCTCCCTCGCTGCGAAGCTGGCGCATCCACCTTCGCGCCCGAAGTTGGTTCCGCCGGGGCATCCGTGGCCTCCTTGGCAGCAGGAGTGCACGCATCGGCCTCCTCCTCCGAAGCCCTCGCCGCCAGGGGCTTCGCGGCCTTCTTGGGGGTCGGAGTAGCTGCGGGCTTCGCCGCAGCCTCCCCCGAGGCGTCCGCTTCGTCCTCGTCCCCCCTCTTCCTCTTGGCTCCGGCCGACGAGGCAGCCAGGTGGGCGAAGTCCGGCAGAGCGGGGAGCCCTCCGAGGCCAAGCACGGTCCACACTCTGTTCCAGCGCTCCCAGGACCCCACCAGGGCGAGGCGCTGGTTCTGCTCCTCGGGGGTCGGAGTCCCGACGACTCGGTCCGCCGCCGCGATGGCCTCCTCCGGGGTCCTCATGTCGAGGTCGGCTGCACGAAAAGGTTGAGTTAGGGGCAAAGTGTTCAAGTGTTAAAAGCAAGAAGAGCGCGAAGCCTTACAGAAGCGGTCGAAGGCCAGCTCGCTGAGTTCTCCTCGACCCGAAGCCTGGAAGAGACCCTCCGGCCAGGAGCGCGCGAGGGGGCTAAGCCGAAGGGTAATAAACTCCTCTGCGAGGTCCCTCATGCTCATCTTCGCTGCCACCCTTCGGAGCAGCGAGATCCTCGATTGAAGGAGGCCTTCGCTGGTCTTCACCACCCCTTCGCGCCGGTACAGTATGTGAGCGTTGGTACTCCGAAGGGGTGAGTTCGCGCCGACGGAGGCATAGAACCATTCTTGGTCCCATCTCGAATACCACTTGTTGTTTACAGCCCTCGCAGGGAAGGCGTCCTGGAACTCCTTCCGGAGCTGGAAGTTGGCGCTGCCGAAGGCCAGCGCCCTCTTGACGCGGTCCGTCCCCTCCCTGGGCTTCGGCTGGCAGTTGGCATCATGAAGAGCAACGAAGACGTCCGCGCGGCCCTCGCAGCCTTCGGCCCTCATGGCCCACTCAAAAACAGCTAGCCTCGCCACTGTGTTGGGCGAAAGCTGAGGAAGCTCGAGGTTGTAGGCCTTGAGGACTTCGCTCAGCATCCCCACTGCGGGCAGTCCGAGGCCGGCCTCGAAGAAGGCTTCAAACACCACCACTTCGTCAGCACGAGGCTTCGGTATGGCCTCTGATTTCTCCGGAACCCTTAGTTGGATTTTCGCTGCAATCTTCCCCTCGCAAGCCCTCCGGACGGACTCCTCCGTGGAAATCGAAGCCCTCATCTCCAGGGTCTGCTCAAACCTGTCGGAGGGCGTCCGAAGGTCCCTCGGCCCCAGTCGCCTAGCTGCGGGCTTCGCTGCCGCGGCCGCTGCCGCCGCCGCCTGCACTTGGGCGGAGCCCGAGCTCGAGCCCAAAACCAAGGGCTTCGCCACTCCCTTCTTCGGCATTCTGATCGGACCTCGGCTCGAAGGGCTAAAGGATGGCGAAGGGCTAGAAGCTAGCGAAGGTCGCTCTGCGAGGCTAGGAGGAAGAGGAGAGCGAAGGTGGTAAGGCGATAAGAAAGAAGTGAATGAAAGTGTGCCGGAGCCGCACGCGGTAAGTCTCTATTTATAGGCGCGGTAAGAATTCCAACCGTCATGGGCCGAGCCCACCGCCAGATGGGCCTCCGGCGAAAGCAAATCAAGCCCAAGCAAGGTAACGGTAACTTTTCTGACCGTTACGGAGCCGTTCGGGCTCCCCGAGGCCGCTCTGGCACGAGCATTTATTACCCCAGGAATCGAGGTCTTCTTCGGTCCTGGCTCCGGAGGTACGTTTCCTCCGAAGTGTTTTCAGGTCATTTGTCCTAAGGGCGCGTGCACCCCTTCGTTCCGAAGGCCTACACGCGAGGGGCTACTGTTGGGGGAATATATTTCCCTTAAACAGGGGCCAAATGACGTCAGCCTCCGACAGCCTTCGGCCCAGAACCAGGTACTATCGGAGCCTGTTTTCTCTAAGTGTTGTTTCCAGGTCCCAAGGTGCCTTTCGGGGCCCGTAGCTTCGGAGCCCCTAGACCAGGAGGTCCGGCCCGGAGCCCCCAATTCAGGCCCGGGCGCAGGACGCCAGAGGCCACCCTCCTGGCGCCGGAGGCCGGAGGCCGCCCTCCGGGAGCCAAGTCCGGAGGCCACCCTCCGAGAGCCAAGCCTAGAGGCCGCCTTCCGGGAGCCCAGTTCGGAGGTCGCCCTCCGGAGCCAAGTCCGGAGGCCACCCTCCGAGAGCCGAGCCCGGAGGCCACCCTCCGGAGTCCTGTTCGGAGGCCATCCTCCGAGAGCCAAGCCCGGAGGCCACCCTCCGAGAGCCGAGCCCGGAGGCCACCCTCCGGAGCCAAGTCCGGAGGCCGCCCTCCGGAGCCAAGTCCATACCGGGGGCCCCCCGCCCCTGGTATGTTGTTTAGCCGGTCAAAGCCTGGCGCAGCCTGACACGCCAGTAAAGCTGTAGAGTTGTCTGGCACCTTTTGTATTGTAGCTAGCTCCTTTTCCCCTCTCTGCCCCTATGAGCCTGAGGCTCATAGGGGGCATCCCAGTCTTTTCCTTTGGCCTGCGCGCCTATATAAGCAGGGCCAAGCCCTTGTAGCGGGGGACAACCCCAGGGGGCCATGAGACCCTGTAGTTCTCTTCTCCACACTAAGGCACACCATGCCCAATCCACCATAAACTGGACGTAGGGCTATTATCCCCTAGGGGAGGCCCGAACCAGTATAAACCCCTTCTCCCTCTGAGGGAACCCATCGAGGTTCATTATCCACATCATACTCCACCACAGAAAAACCTGCTGGAACTAACGCAATTGTTCCAACACATCTCCTCCGATCTAGCCAGGAGCCCCTCTCCGAAGGCGACCTCGAGGCCTCTTTGGCCAAGGGCATCGAGAGGAGGACCTGCGAAGCCTTGAAGTGGACGAGCTGCTAGAAGTAAATGCCTTCGTGGGATGCAGAATTGATTGAAGGCCTGGATGAAGATAATGTCTGCGGAGCTTCCGCCATCAACCAGCACTCTCCGGACCTTTGTTCCTGCAATGTTAGCCGTAATAACAAGAGGGTCCGCATGGGGG
The DNA here is from genome assembly GCA_019279435.1 of Zizania palustris. NCBI lineage: Eukaryota > Viridiplantae > Streptophyta > Magnoliopsida > Poales > Poaceae > Zizania > Zizania palustris. The sequence goes on along the minus strand of JAAALK010000079.1, from coordinate 96,403,497 downwards.
AATTTAATACCAGCTACATCAGCTGTGGAGAAGGATATGGGCATGTGACATATTCTTTCAACAGCCGACGAGGAGGTCCCAATATGCCCTACTTCATGAACATATTCTCTCTGCTGACGCTTCAACATGCCGCCCAGGATCCCTCCTCCGAAGATGGGGAGGACTACCCATTTGTCGCGGTCTTGTGTATCTTCTTGCTTCGGAGGTTGCATAACACTAGCCACCGAAGGCTGTCTTGGGGCTTCGAAGCTGTCTACACGTCCGACAGTGTGCACTGGCTCTAGATGTGTCTCGGGAGGGGCTCGATCAGTAGTGCCTCGACCGGAGCTCCTCTCGAGATACTCGCTCCATAGAGCTATTATAGACTTGCACGCGTCAGTACCATGACTTCGGTTTTCACCATGTACACAGCAGAAGAAGGCTTGGCCTCGGCCAGCTGGCTTCCTTGGCGGACTCCAACCACTGACCTTGTTTCCCTGAGCCTATGGATTTTTAGGGGGCAATTTCGGAGAAGAGGGGGCGATATTTAAAACCTCACAGCGAGGATGCTTTTGTCCAATTCGTCCGTCATGCTGGTTGTTGTTGAAGGAGAACACTTGTGGACTTGAAGTCTTCAGTTCAAGCTTGACTTCTTGGAGTACGGTTGGTGAAGACGAAGCCATCCTTCGAAGCCATCCTTCTTCCGATTTAGCATATTCTTCGAAGTAGGTCATTAGCTGAGCTACTGAGGAGATATGCTTCCGGTGAAGCTTGTCAAGGAGGCACGCGTTCGTGACTCCTTCCCGTGTCACATCAACAATAGATGATGCGGACAACCCTCTTATCTGTGACTTTCTACTGAGGAGATATGCATCCGGTGAAGCTTGTCAAGGAGTCCTGCATTTGTGACTCCTTCCCGTGTCACATAAACAACGGATGATGCGGACAACCCTCTTATCTGTGACTTCGTATTAGCGAAACACTTGAAAAGTTGCCGCAAAGTTTCTCTAGGTTGCTGATTCACCTAAAATAGACTCATTGTAGACATAGGGGGCACGAAGGTCCCTTGGAAATTACTCACAAACTTCTTCCTCAACTGCTCCTAGGATTTAATCGATCCTGGTTTCAAACACCAAAACCAATGCAGAGCAACTCCTTCGAGCACAAGGGGAAACACTTCACCATTTTGTCTCAAACCCCTCCGCTGGCTTCAATTGCTAGAGCATAAGAGCGGGAGAATTACCCAAGGTCTTCCACTCTAGAGTACTTGCTCAACTTTGAAGTCCTGAATTTAGGGTCGAAGAGCACCTTTTGCAAGTCTGGGTGGAGCGGAGATTCATCATCGAAAGAAGCATTCTCGGTGTTTCTCTAAATTTCAGAGGCTTTAGGATAATAGATAGGGCCATCGTCTTGAGGCACTTCCGGGATGACAGGGCTAGCCTGAGGGCGAAGCCTGTCGGCAGCTTCTTGCCTCCATCTTCCTACCTCAGCCTGACGATGAGCCATCTTGGTCGCCACGTCATCAGGATGGTCTTCGTTTCCTCCGGAGGGGACCTCCGGGTCTTGAGAACTGAAGAAGTCAATTCAGAGCATGGACGGAGCCGTAGGAGGGGCTCCATCAATTCGGAGTACAGACGGAGCCAAAAGAGGGGTTCCGTATGCTCGAGGAAGTGTATTTACTTTGGGAGTTTGAGGTGGGGGGACCACGGAGGGTCCTCCAACCTCGGTGGTGTTTGAAGATCTAAACCTAGAGGTCCGAGAAGACCTCCCGAGGGGACTAGTGCCTAGGCTCCATTTATTAGGCATGGATCTAGGAAAGGATTGGTAGAGAACGAAGTTTTTGAACTAGGTTCCCCATGGACGGCGCCACTGTTGGCGTAAAATATTACGCTAATATGTTTAAAGAACTTTAAAGATTAACAAACGAAGTGTTTGTTTATGAGGACTATTCCAAGCCTCCGAATTGGATAATAGCTTGAGATAGTTTGAAGTGTGTATTCAATATCTGAGTATTCGATACCCCTTACAGAGTGAAGATGGGTGTTGGCGTAAAAGATTACACTAACAGGTTTAGAAAATTAAGTGTGCAACAAATGAAGTGTTTGTTTTAAGTAAACTATTCCAAGCCTCTGGAGATGGATAATAGCCAGAGATAGTTTGAAGTGTGTATTGAATATATGAATATTCGATGCCTCTTATAGGGCAATAAGGGGTGTATTTATAGGTAAAATCTCTAGGGAAAAGACCTTTTTACCCCTTAATTACAACCGACATAGTGGATACTATTTCGGTATCCCTTATAGGGCTAATAAGGTAGACGTCCCATCCTCCTAGATGTTTTCCACTTCGGAGAGGAAGCCTTTCGGAGGGTCTCTTCGAACCTGAACCTGAACAGACCCTTTGGCTTCGAACCTAGTAATCCGGAGGTAAGTCTTGAGCTTTGAGATCAGACTTCCATTTATCTTGATTGCATGGCTCATTAGCTTCAAATCTTGGAGGATCATGAGGATGAAGTATTTCCCCCCAACAGTAGCCCCTCGAATACGCTTCTCTGAATAGCCTGTACAGCAAGGAGAGCAATATACGCAAGAAATATTTTAATGCTCAGGAACTTAGAAAAAATCAAGGTATTATAACCATTCGAAGTATCTTTGGTATCGAAGGAGTATCGAATCTAAGCTTCGGACACGAACCTCCGTACGATAGCTTCGAAAGAAAATGAACCGTTATGACGGCAGTGCGTCGCAGAGAGCCATTACTCTTGTACCATTATCCCTCAAATAGCCGTTTAGACTTTTTGAGAAAGCAACAGCCACACAAGTTTTTACTGCGGGTTCATATTACTTCACCTTTGGCCCCACCTGTCATTGATGTGGGTTGGATCTATAAATGTGAAAAAATGTATGAATCGCGCCGAACAAGAACGGAGCGATTATAAAAGAGGAAAGTGATCGGTTGTGAAAAGTTTTTACAGAGCTTCTGTGCTTCGACATTTCCTTACTTCCATCTTCAACCTTCCTCTTCGAGATTCTTGAGCATTCCATCGATGGCGAGAACCAGTGCGAAGGTGCCGACGGTGGCGGCGACCTTGGCACAACGGCAAGCTTTGTCTGCATCCGCGGCAGTGGCAATGGCGGGTGCTCCGAGCGTCTCCTGGCCTAAGGATCCACGTGAAGTCCGCCCGCCATCCAAAAATCCATTGAAGTAGACGTTCTTTTTGGGGCAATTGACCATCACGGCAGAGTCTGAGAAACCAAGGGTGGTTTCGGTCTGGATGATGAGTGATTGACAAGGATGAGCGCCTGAGCAAATGAGTGGTCGAGAGTATGTGGAGTGCATCGAGGGTTTCGATGTGGAGTGAAGGTGTGGCTACCGAGGGTTTCGACAGTGCGTTTCATTCTTGTTTTGGCTTGTCTTGTTTGTGCAGGGTGGAGATACTAACCAACTGTCGATGGAGAGTGATCGAGGGTCGAGCGGGAGCTTGATGCTGAGGATCAGGGAGGCCGGGCAAAGTTGGAGACGATCTCAAGAGTGCACGAAGAGACAGAGCGAGACTTGGACGAACGGCTGACTGCGACGGCGTGTCGACCGAGTTCACGAGAGGGAGGCCAGTACAAGAATTCGCGCGGCTCGAGGGGATCGAGATCGGAAGTGGCTTGCTGGCAATCAGAGTCGCGAACCGGTGTCACGAGTAGAAGGGCTGAGAAGGCTTTGTCGGTTTTTGCTGAAAACCGTCGGAATTTTAAATGTTTTTACTATTTCAATAAAATAGTATCAAGTTTTAGTTTAGATTTTTTTAGTGTCATATTGTGTTCTTTTTAGAATATTTTTGGAGTATATATATATTCTGAAAATATTCTAAAGAGGGGTCTATTGTAATAGGGTATTTCTAGTTGTTATTTTCAGATTTGTATTTTGGGTCTTTCTAGGGGGCTGATTGTAAAAAATGCCTTCTAGAATGTGGAGTAGGTGGGATATAAAATCCCCTAGCTAAACAGAATTGAGTATCCAGAACATTCACGCAACACAGAAATCAAATCTATTTTTTCTTTTGAAATTGTTTGATCAACCGAGGGCTTTTCTCCTGGTGTGATCGCATGATGAGGAACAGGGATTCTTGAGTGTGCCGAATAGGCTACAGGGCTGTCGGCACAGCTATTCAACATCATATTTCTGTAGCAAGGTGACCAAGTAAATTTCCTTGTTGCTCCTGAATGTTTCATGATCCGAATCATGTTTGTTGATGATCCCTTTCAGTGATTGTTATGTTCTTTTCTGGATTAGTTCAATCCTTGAACTTGTGAAAGTTTATACTGAATTTCATGGTGTAGTAATTCAGTTTATCATCTGCTTTTAGAATCTGTTTGCTGTTTATGATGAACTCTTGAACTTTTTGTTTGAATTGAGTAATACATGGTCTAGGCATAGTGCTGAATGGTTTTAGTTCTTGTGATCACTTCAGGATATGATTGATGTATGAAACTATCTAGTTTTCTATTGAGTACCTTGAGTTTAATTCAGAATCTGTTGGTTATAAGTTCTTCAGATTAAATTGTCTGGAATGCTTTAAACTTTGTGTCAGTAATGTTCATGTGTAATCTAGTTCAGAACATTTTTACTAGATGAGTTTTGGTTTGAAAACAGTAATCTAGTCATTCTGAGTTTGGATTGATTGCTGTCCTGAAATTTGTTTAGCAATCTGTTTAGAGAAGCAATGGATGTTCAATCTGATTATGATTTAGTTTTGTACACCTTTGGAAGGTTATTTTTTCTGAATCAATTTTTTCAAAATCAATTCTGAAACAGATGTGTACTGCTTTTGTCTCAAATTGTTTTGATTGAAAGTTTTGCTGAGATGGAGAGTAATTGATCTGTAGATGTGTTTCCTGATTTGAGTTTGATCTGCATCAGTAGTAGCATATAGGTTGCAGTACCTAAAGTCTGAATACAAATCTTGAGTGTTATTCTGATGTTGCATGTTCAGTCCTGAAGTTGTATTTCCTGAATTTTACAAGGTGCATGCAAAACCTCTAGTCTGGTTGAATCAAAGCTGTTTGAGAATATTTTAATCTGGTTATGTTCAGTTTTGCTGCATAAAGGACTTTATCAAATTGAATCACACTCATCTCAGCTATTGTTATCTTCTGAACCAGTATTTTAGCTCATATGAAAAATTCTTACAATGAATAGTGTTCTGAAATTGTTTTAAACCTGAATGAGTGCTTGCTGTTTTTAATGTTCAAACTTCTAGAAGTGCAAGATTTCAGTTTGTTTATGAATTGAAATTAACCAGTGATCATTGTTTTGCTCAAGTTGAATCAAATTTTGAAGTGTTGAATCAGTTTTCCTGTGTGTTGTCGGATTCTAAACAGTAGATACTATTTTAATTCTAATCTATCTCAGATTTGAGTCCCTTGTGTCAAAAACTTATTTGGTCTGAATTCAGTTTACTCTTTAGACAAATACTGCTTCATTGATGTGTAATCTGAAGTTATCAATTTCAGTCTTGTTGGAACTACAATAGTAAATAATGTATTGAGTATAATACCAAATACTGATTTTATTGAACTGCTTGCTGAAATTTAATTTCAAGCGAGGTTGATGAGTTTTGAATCTTTGTATGCTGTGTTGATACAAAATTTAAGAATGGAACTTGCAATCTGAAACTAAATTTGACAAATACACTTTGCTGAAGTTACATTTACTATTCACCGTCCGAAAAATTTCAGAAGTGTGTGTATCTCAATTGTGATTGAGTTAAAATGTTCTGATTTACTTTTTACACTTGAATTTGATCTCTGGAGTGAGTGTTTTGATAAAGGTTGTTTGAGAAGCTTGAATCAAAGCTGTTTTTGGGCGTTTGAATTTGTTTAAGCTCAACTTTTGTACTGATTGATTTGAAACTTGAATTTGTGTTTTTAGTGGTGTGTTGGGTGATTTGATTAGGCCATCACTTTGAAAGAAAGTGTCGAGGCACCTATTCACCCCCCTCTAGTCACCATTCCAATCCCACAATTGGTATCAGAGCCGGTTTGATCACGAGTTGACCTTTACCAGTTGTGATCCTTTTGGCGACATGGATAGAAACACCAAAATCCATATGTTTGATGGTTGAGACTATGCCTATTGGAAGGTGCGCATGGAGGCTTATTTGCTTAGCCAAGGAAGTGCGATATGGGACATTGTTGCATCCCAGTACATGATCCCTAAAACTCGTACCTCAGAGACTGAGAAGGCTCAATATGAATGTAATAGCAAGGCTGGAAACATTCTTTTTATCAGTCTGAGTCGCAACGAGTTCGACAGGGTTCATCACCTTCGTACTGCTCGAGAGATTTGGTCGCCATTGAGTACTTTTCATGAGGGCACATCACAGATTAAGGCTAGGAGGTAGAGCACGTATAATCAAGAATACCAAATGTCTGTGCAGGGCCCTGGCGAATCTGTTGATGCTTTGTTTGCTCACTTTTATGGCATTGTTAGTAACTTACGCTCCACTGGGACGCTAGTTTACTCAGATCATGACCGAGCGATCAAACTTCTCTATGCTCTGGATCATAGCATATGGGAAGTTAAGATCTCAAGCTTTGAAGAATCTGCGAGCTTTAATACTTTGACATGCGATGAACTTTTCAGTAAGATTAAGTCCACCGAGATCGCCAAGGCATCTCATTCTGGGATTGGGAGCTCTTTGCCACAATCCATGGCACTAGTTTCCGGTTCCGGCAGTGGCACCTTATCTAGAGGTAGCATGTCTGGTGTGTGTGCTTTTTCTAGGGGATTTGCCTTGTCTTCTTTGGTATCTACCACAAAGGAGAAAGTGGACACATTAGACGATGAAGAGCTTGCTCTCATAAACAAAAAGTTCACTCGATTCTATAATGATAGAAGAGATCAAAGGAGATGAGGCTCTTGAAGGTGTTTTGAGTTGTGAATCTTTGTATGTTGTGTTGATACAAAATTTAAGAATGGAACTTGCAATCTGAAACTAAATTTGACAAATACACTTTGCTGAAGTTACATTTACTATTCACCATCCGAAAAATTTCAGAAGTGTGTGTATCTCAATTGTGATTGAGTTAAAACGTTCTGATTTACTTTTTACACTTGAATTTGATCTCTAGAGTGAGTGTTTTGATAGTGGTTGTTTGAGAAGCTTGAATCAAAGCTATTTTTGGGCGTTTGAATCTGTTTGAGCTCAACTTTTGTACTGATTGATTTGAAACTTGAATTTTCTTTATTAGATGTGCGTTGGGTGATTTGATTAGGCCATCACTTCGAAATAAAGTGTCGAGGCGCCTATTCACCCCCCTCTAGTCGCCATTCCGATCACACGAAGTCCGATGAGGAAATAGTGAACGGCAAGCTGGGACCAGGAATGAGGACTCGAATCCCTAGGGAAGAAGTGATACCAGCGCCGAGGAGTGGAGAAGTGGTTCTTTTTGAGGCTTTCATTGAAGCAAGACTAGATCTTCCTTCGATCGATTTCCTGGCGGAGGTTCTGGAGATGTTCCATGTCACCCTGCCACAGCTATCTCCGAATGCCATAGCTAGGCTGGCAATCTTCGAGTGGGCTCTCCAGGATGAAGGTTGCGAGGGGAGGTCCGAAGTGTTCGTGGCAACCCACGAGGCTTCATGCCAACCCAAGCCACATGACGGGCCCGGAGACTCCAAGTTACTAGTGGCCTTCAGGAGCGTCAATTTCCAGCTCCGAAAGGAGCATCTGAAGAATTTTCCTGCAAATGCAATCAACGACCGGTGGTATTCCGACTGGATACTCTGGTGGTTCGATGCTGAGGTGGGAGAAGATTCTAGCCGAGTGGGTCCCCTACAAGAGATATGGTACTGAAGGGAGGCGGAGGTGACTCCGGACCCAAGTTTGCTTTCCACACGACTTGGGCTATTGTCTTTAGTGGCCAAGCGCATGAGTATGCGGGACTTGGCGGAGGAGTTCATCGCCCTCTGGATACCTCCACTCGGGGCCAACTGGCTTGTTGTGTTTCAGAGCACTTCGGAGGGGGAGCTTGGAGCTCTAGGTAATACTTCAATACCTCCTGTATTCAGATTAGTCATAGAAAATATCTATAGTATTCTTAACAAATTATTACCTCATTTTAGCGGCTCCGTTGGCGTTGGCTCCAGAGCAGATAGCTCGGGCTGCAGAATGAGTGCTCGGAGCCCCTACCACAGTGGAGAAGCAGCGGAGGATCGAGTTGGTTGGGAGCTGGGAACGCTCCAACCGAGTGTGGAGCGCGCTCGGAATGGGGACTCCTCCTCTTCCAAGCTTTGACCCAATAGGATTAGTCTCTCGAAAGAGGAAGGTTGCTGCTGGGACCTCCAAGGCCGCAAGGACTCCAATGAAGAAGGCGGCGCAGAAGGCCAAGCTCCCTTCACCTACGGCATCTCCATCTTCGCTCGAAATTGGCAGCTCTTCTTCAGAGGAGTCTGAAGAGGAGGATACTTCGGAGGTCCGGATGGGGAAGGAGCTTGAAGCTCTCTTGATGGAGGGCGGCAAAGAGGATTCTTGGGTTGGGACCAAGGATATATGCACCTCAGGAAGAAGTTGGAGCAACTCTGACTACCGAAGAGGAGGCGATGATCCGCCCCGAACCTGCCGGGGTTCAAGGAGCGGAGCTAGAAGGTCTCACTTCCCAGTGATCGGAGTGGTAGTGATAGAGGTCAGGGCTTCGACATCTGCTACTCCGGCACAAACTTCGGGGGACGAGCTCGAGGAATACCTCAGAATGTATGAATTTCTGGGGGATCCCGTAATCCTCCCTCAAAATCTAGATGGCGGTAAGCCTTCGATCTTTATCCCTTGAAGTTCCTTAAATAATTTCATTGTACTAGTAATATCTTAATAGATGATTGATGAATACCTTATGTTCGTATATGCTTCAGGGAGCAATATGGCTCCGACCCAAGATGGAGCTTCGACTCCAATATGGGATGAGGCTCCGGTTGTAGAGGTAGCTCTGGTGACGGGAGTTACTTTTGGCGGAGGCACTTCGGCCAAGGGAGTCACTCTTGAAGAGGGATCTACTCCGACTGAGATGGTGGTTCCTTCGGTCCTTGTGCCCGGGAAAGGTAAAGTCAAGACTTGGCCTAGGCCTCTCCCCTCTTTGACGATGACGCCATAGACGAATGACCTTTCCGTGGGTGCTTCAGAAGAAGACCTAGCCAAAGATCATTAAAGGGCTCAGTCCTGGCTCTCGCTACTGTCTCCGTTCTTGGAGCAGTGGACAAGGCTCCGGTCTCTCCTAGAACCTTTGGCTGAAAAGAGCCAAGAGGTTGGTAGCTCCGAGCTGGTCTCTATTTTGAGCGAGGCCAGTTGACTGGAGCTAGACCTAACCCTCGAAAGGGCTACCCTCCAGGTATGCAACAAACAAAAAGCACATTTAATTTATTGAAATTACACCGTGCTTACTTTGCTTTTTGCAGCAATTTGTTCTTGCTAGAGTGGCAGCGACTTCCAACGAGCTCGAGACTAATCGGCTCAAAAGGAATGTTACAACGCTTCGAAGGGCCCTTAAAGGCTCCGAAGACAAGTCCCTGGGACTGGAGGAAGAACTCCTCGAAGCGCAGAGGACAAAAGCTACGGCAAAAGAAGCGCTCTGAATGGAGCAGCAAGCTCATGCCAATGTTGCCTCTTCTATAAAAGATCTTTAAGCAGAGTGTATGGTGCTGAAGGCTGAAATTGATAAGCTTCGAGTAGTGGAGGTGACTTCCAGAGCTGAACTCGTAGAGCTCCGAGGGTCGCTTCAGCAAGCATTGTCTCAGAAGAATTATTTAATGTCAAAGACAACCAAAATCTCCTCCATCGCTACCCTATTGACAAGGGCCGAAAAGAGGTATGGCTTGGCGGCTGATCAGACCATGGACACCCTCAGAGGTGTCTTGGAATACTTTGGAATGGTGTGCCCGTCTTCTTCGGCTACGGCGGACGAGCCTCTCGACCGAAAGCTCAAGATGATTCAAGCCGCGGCTAAGATGATGAAAGGCTCTAGTGCTCGCTATGGAGAGATCTCCGGGCAAGTAGCCAGGATTGGAGTCCTTCGACATCTCAAAGCCTTCGGGTTCTCTGTTTCTTCAATGAAGGGTTTGACATCGGCAAGCTTCATTGAAGAACGCTTGCTGCGACCATCATTGGACGTGGCTTCAGCTTGGGAAGCCTTCCGGGTGACCTGGAAAGCAGACAACGAAGCTGCAGCCAAGGCTTGGATCGATGAAGCCCGTCGGTAGAGGCAAGCTCATACGAATCCTCCGGCTCCAACTCCACCAACCACTCTGCCTCCAGACCCAAAGGTCTAGTTTCTAGGGCGCTTAATTATGTACAAGAGATCTTGTAATGCTCTTTTATTTCAATGAATGAAAAGTTTATAAATGAAAAGTCTTTGCTTGAATGTATGTTTTTATGTTTTGCTACATGCTTTAGATCCTGATCTCGAAGTATTAGAGCTTAATGAAGGCCTTCGCCAACAATGGGCTATCCTCAAAAGCTTGAGGCCTTATAGGCGCTCGCAATTTTCAGTTCCTCAAGGGGAGCATGGGGAAATAGCACCTGATGTTTGTAGCGAAGTTCTTTCTTATATTAAGGAAGAGGGTAAGGTAGTGGCATCTTCGTCTTCAGAGTATGTTGATTGGTCCGACTCGGAGTACCAAGTTGAAGACCCAATGGAGGCTAGATCCGAACGACTTCTAACCTGGGCCAAACTTCAAGAAGAGCAGAAAAAGCTGGGGGCTTCGAAGAAGAAGGGTAATCAAACCAAAAGAAAGGTTTTGAGAACTCCAGGCTCCAAAGACCGAACTAGTCTCGAAGGTAGCTCTAGAGGTCGGAGAGGTCTCCACTTTTATTTAGGTTTAGATAGAAAAATTTCCTAATGTAATACAATCTGTTGAGTAATATAAACTAGAATGCTTCGAAATTGTGTCGTTATCTCCCAGCCCCTCTTTGGGGGTAACCACCTTCGAATTTCATTCTAAGGTGGTTACACACAACGATCATGATGTTAAAGAGTACAATTTTACTATATTTTTGGCTGCTCGGAGCCCCTGGTTATGTCAAAGAGGAAATGAGGACTCATAGTCCAACATTCAAATAGATGGTCACTAGGGACCTCGAAAATTCCTTACACTCCGTTAGTTCAGAGTCTGAAAATGGTAACATGGTACTTATTTTCGAATGCGGTAACTTCATACTCTTTTTCGAATGTATTACAATCCAATTATAATGGTCGCTTTGGACTCTTTTTACGGACATTTTCAAGTTAATTGCTTAGAGTCCGTATCATTTGGTCGCTTTGCACTCTTTTTACGGATGCTATCAAGCCGGTGGCTCAGAATCCGCTTTTTGTGGTCTCCTTCGACTCTTTTTATGGATGCTTTCGAGCTTGTTGCTCGGAATCCATGTTATTTGGTCTCTTTGGACTCTTTTTACGGATGCTATCAAGCCAATGGCTTGGAATCCACTTTTTATGTAACTTTCCCACCTTGACGGATGCTTCGAACTGGTGGTTCGAAGTCCGTAAATTTGGTTCGAATGAATAATACTTACCTCCATAATCAACTCTGTTCTCCCAGTGCGTCCACTAGAAGTAGGAATCATCTTGAGAAGTATGCATTACTCAAACCATAAGCTTTATTTATTTAGAAAATGTTTACAAATGATTACAAGGATCCCCTATGCGAAGTATCGCTTAAGGTGCTCCGGATGCCATACATGTTTTAATTCTTCACCTTCTAAATTAGATATTTTAAAAGATCCGGTGCGTCCTGAATGAAGGATGATATATGGACCTTCCCATTTATTTACTAATTTCCCTAGTGCGATAATGCTTCGCAAAACTAAATGACCCGATTTAAGTTCATTAAGTTTAATTTTCGGATCATACCAAGTCTTCGTCTGATGTTGATACTTTGTTAGGTTAGCAACAGCTCAAAACTTTGTTTCTTCCATTAAGTACAGTGAAGCTTGTCTTTCATATTCCGTTTCAGGTTCGATGGTGAGAAGGGATCCTCCTTTAAGCTCCATCGGTGTCATGGCTTCAACTCCGAATAGTAACCTAAAAGGGGTAAAACCTATGGACCTTGCTTGAGTGGTTCGAACGGACAATAAAATCTTAGGGAGTTCTTCGATCCACAACCCCTTTTGCTAATCCTACTATCCTTTGATTCAGGCCTGATAAAATATTACCGTTGGCTCGCTCGATTGCTCAGTTAGATTGGGGATGACGAATAGCTGCAAAACACATTTCTATACCAAGACCTTCACAGAACTCTCTGAAGGGTTCGGCATCAAATTTGGTGCCATTATCGATTGTCAGCTATCGAGGTACTCCGAACCTGCATATAATATTCTACTAGAATTTTTTTACATTTTTTTGAAGTAATAGCTGCGAGGGGTTCTGCTTCGACCCACTTAGAAAAATATTCAATTGCTACCACTGCGAATTTTAAACTTCCTTTTGCCATTGGGAAGGGGAAAATGAGATCCATACCCCACCGGGCCATTGGCCACACCAGAGCAATAACTTGAAGGGGTGTTGGCGGACAATGACTCCGTCTTCCCATCCATTGACAACCTTGGTAGGTGCGGACTAAAGCCTCTGCATCAGCTACTATTTTAGGCCAATAAAGCCTCTGGCGAAGTGTTTTCCCTACCGAGGCTTGAGGGGCAAGATGGCTACCCACAAAGGCCTTCATGAATTTCTCGGAGTATATCTTAGCCCTCAGCTTGGGAAATACATTGAGTTGGAGAGAGTCAGAGCTGAGTTGGAATAGACTAAGCTAGAGCTTGAGACATTGTCAGTTCCACCCACTATTTGTGAGAACTGCTTGTCCCTTAGATTGGAGTTGATCAATCTGAAAGCTGAGAAGTCTGTCCAAGTTGATAGAGAGTGTGAGATCTGCTTGTCTCAAGTGGAGGTGATAGTTTCCTTGAGAGAGGAGCTAGCTGATGCTCAGAACGAGAATTTTTACCTCTGTTAGATCCTGAGTTGGGTGAGTTTCAGAGAGCCACAGCTCGGCATGATGATCAAGCAGTTCAAGAGGCTGGATGGGTTTGGGGTAGGTTACACCTATACCAAGGCTGATTTTGAGAGTGTCATTAGCCGGGTAGTGCAGTGGAGTAAGATGACTCCTGATCAGAGATATCCCAAGACTCACTCCACTAAGTCTTTCCAGGCTAGCCATCCCAAGGATGGCGTGTTCCAAGAACAACCTAAAGCTCCACCCAAGAAGTCCATCTGGGTCCCAAAGCCTAAATATCTCCACACTTCTCTTGACTCTTTACCTTGACCCTCTCATACCAAAGAGTCTACACCCAACACCACCAAGCCCAAAACCCCCAAGCCTCAACCACATCCCAAGAAGGCTACCTATGACTATGAGTATTGTCAGAGAGACAAGCATCTTGAGGAGTTTTTCTTCAGGAGGAAGCGGGTTGAGAAAGCAGACAGAGCTCGAGGTGGGCAAGAGTAGTTCTACCAGCAGGGTGGTAGACAGAGAGTCCCTCGACGCGGGGAGAGCCTTGAGGCCAGGCCGCGTCGTGTAGGTGGTGGTAGAGGAGACGACTTTCATGCCTGAGCTCTGGAGGGTGGTTTTCGCTCTGGCAGAGCTCCACGTTGTTCTAGACACGACTTTGGATCTCGTGGCCATGACTTTAGGCAGAACCGAGGACCGCGCTTTGAGCCACGTTTTGGTGCAGACTCTTATGATTCTTTTTGCTTTCCTTCTTATGAGCAGATATCTCGACACTAGTTTAGTTCTTTTGCTAAACCTGGTGTCAGACCATTTGCTCCCACTTATGAACACTGATCGTGCAGGATCGAGGGCTAGAGGACTTGTGGATCATGGATTCAGGATGCTCTCGCCACATGACGGGACATCGCAGATGGTTCTCCAGCCACACTTCCCCGAGCTCCAAGGAGTACATCACTTTTGGGAACTGTGGTCAAGGGAATGTACATGGCATTGGCTCAATTCGCATCTCTGATCATTTCTCTTTGAAGAATGTTGCTTTGGTTGGAAACTTGAATTTTAATCTGATCTCTGTTTCGCAACTTCTTGATGATGGTTTAGAGGTTCGCTTTAAGAAGGGCATGCCTTCTGTTGTTGATTCTAGAGGATCTTTGGTTTGCCAGATCTTACCCTTCAGTAAGGTCTTTCGGATTGATTTCTCTAGTTCTTTTGGACCTTCTCGCTTCTAGATTCTCCTTTGAGCTCTGGAAGTGGCATAGGAGGTTAGGTCATTTGAGCTTTGATTTGCTAGTTAGATTGAGCTCTATGGATCTTATCCGAGGATTGCCCAAGCTTAAGATGGAGAAGGATCTAGTTTGCCCTCCATGTCGTCATGGGAAAATGGTTGCCCTAGCTTTGAATCGCATTTACTTTATCTTTACTTTGTTGTACTCTTCATGGGTTTGCCTGGAAAACCTCCGACGGCCACTTAGGAACAGTGGTAACCCTTGTTACTTCGCTTGTGAAGTATCCGTTAATCTACGTAATAGATTGCTATCGTCTTGTTACTTCGCCTATGAAGTATCCGCTAATCTACGTAACAGATTGCTACTTTCGCCACTAGTGCAACACTTGGCAGAATTCAGTCCTCATGCCGAATTAGTACTTCGAATCTTATCTATTGCAGGTTACCTACATTCGGAGCTACTTCGTCGGAGGTGTCCAGAGCTAAGAGATTGGTTTCGGAGGTTGCTAGAACACCCTTCAGTGAGACTTTTGCTTCGACAGCGCGCTCCGTCAACAGACTTCGTCACGACAGGCTTTGCCATGCTCGCACCCTACTCTGGATGAAGTCACGTTCGCGCGTTGTGCCTGAGTCCTTATTCTGTTTCTTACTGTACTAGAGACTTCGCGCCGAACCCTGCTGTTCGGAGGTGATTGTCGCATCCAGATCCATTCGAAGTTGTAGACACTTCACATCAGACGCCGAAGGTATACTTTTGTTACCCCCTTCGCACCATACTTCGAAGCAGACATGCTCTGACCGGTTTGCTGATTTATTCTGTTTAATATATTTCTTTCGGCAAATTGGATTATTTTGTTTGATCTGATTGCCTGGCGACTCCACCCCCTTACCACGGCTAAGGGTAGCCAGAACGTGGCATCGGTGCTGTGTTACGCTTAGGCTTATCCCTAAGTATCCGCACACGTTTGGATCGTCGAACTGACCCAAGTGCGGGGGCATGTTTTCGTGTCAACACACTTTTTGGCGACTCCGTTGGGGAAAAGCCACACCAACATGACGGGTACGTCTACATCGGCCACCGGTACATCTACAACGACTACTACATCTACACCGCCGATAGACACCATAGGAGGCCCGGATATCGACAACTGTAACATCCTAACGCCTACTCTTGGAGATATTCCCGTAGAAGACCGAGCAGAGATCGAGGCAATGTTGAAGGCGCTCCAAGACATGATGCTTGGGGGCTATGTCAAGACACGCACAGGCTTCATCAAGTGTGACATCATTGTTGATAGCAAAAAATGGCATTAATGGCTAGATTATCAAAATATCAATTTTTGGTAATTTGGGCCAAAAGTACACATGTCTAGGGTCTGTCTAAAGCCCTACAAGGCCGAAGTCCATCAAGCTAAGGGCTCCGAAAGCCTCTAGCCAACCCATGGGCTTCGGCCAGGAAGCCTTCAGAGGCCCACGATGCCGAAGCTTTGGAAGCCTTTGGAGGCCCATGCTGCAGAAGCTTCGGCCCAAGGAGCAAGCCTCGACGGGCCTGGCCGAAACCCACGCTATCGAAGCTTCGACCCAAGGAGCAAGCCTCAATGGGCATGGCCGAAGACCAAGCTACCGATGCTTCGCCCCGAGGAGCAAGCCTCGACGGGCCTGGCCGAAGCCCACGCTACCAAAGCTTCGGCCCGAGGAGTGGGCCTCGACGGGCCTGGCCGAAGCCCACCTCGGTAGAGATAGAGTTGGACGCGTTTCCAGCTCAATCTCTATCTCTATCTGGCTGGATAAATAGCAGATTAGATTAGGAGCTAACCCCCTATAAATAGAGAGGCATGGCCGGCGTGGAGAGCCCCCCAACTCAAACCAAACCAAAGCCCATGCTTTGATCGTATTTACTTTACCTTTACTTTCCTGTACCTCTTCGTGGGGTTGCCTGGAAGCCCTCCGCCAGCCACTACGGAACAGTGGTAAGCCTTGTTACTTCGCTTGTGAAGTATCCGTTAATTTACGTAATAGATTGCTATCGCCTTGGTACTTCGCCTGTGAAGTATCCGCTAATCCGTGTAATAGATTGCTACCTTCACCACCCGTGCAACACTTCGCAAAATTCGGTCCTCAGGCCGAATTGGTACTTCGCATCATCTCTGTTGCAGGTTGGCACGCTCGAAGCCCCTTCGCCGGAGGTGTCCGGAGCTGAGAGATCGGTTCCGGAGGTCCCCAGGACACCCTTCGACAAGACCATAGGCTTCGACAACAGGCTTCGCCAGCATACTTCATCACGACAGGCTTCGCCAAGATCATACCCCGCACTAGACGAAGTTGCACTCGCGCGTGGCCCTCGCATCACTGTTCTGTGATTTGCTGTATCGGAGATCTCACGCCGAAGCCCGCTGTTCGGAGGTGATCACCGTGTCCAGATCCGTTCGGAGTTCACCTTCGGCCAGATCAGTCCGAACGCCGAAGCACCCTTCGGTGGAGCACTTCGCACCAGACGCCGAAGGTACCCTTCAGCGCACCCTTCGCATTAGACTTCGAACCAGATGGGCTTCGACTGGTTTACTGATTTTATTCTATTTAATCTAGTTCTTTCGGCTAATTGGATTATTTTGTGTAATCTGGTTGCCTGGTGACTCCACCCCCCTTATCATTATTAAGGGTAGTCGGAACACGACGTCGGTGCCACGTCATGCTTAGGCCTGTCCCTAAGTATCCGTGCACTTTTGGATCATCGGACTGACCCAAGTGCAGGGGCATGTTTTTGTGTCAACACACTTTTTGGCGACTCCGCTGGGGAAGAGCTATGCCAACATGATGAGTACGTCTACATCGGCCACTGGTACATCTACTTCAACTACTACGTCTACACCGCCGATGGACGCAATAGGAGGCACGAATATCGACAACCGCAACATATTATCACCTACACTTGAAGATATCCCCACTAAAGACCGAGCAGAGATCGAGGCAAAGTTGAAGGCGCTCCAAGACATGATGCTTGGAGGCTACATCAAGACACGTGCAGGCTTCGTCAAGCGTGACATCGTCACCCCCGACCTCGCTCAGGTCCAGGTAACACCTGTATTGCCTCGTTTATCTTCTTTAGAAATTGAGCAGAAGATAGCCGCATCAGTAGATCAAGCCATTAGCACTTCGCTAGCCAACCGTTTAGATTCGGCAGTCAGCTCACAAGTAGAGGCGACTCTTAGAAGGTTCGGCTTTACTGGGGCTGTACCCCCGGTTCCTATTGCTAGCACACCTCCGACAACCCACGTATACAGTAGGACTAACGACAGCGCTGGTACAGTCATGACTCCGGCCTCACCACTTATGGCCGAGACCAATCATTATACCTACGGTCAAACTAATACTACATACCACACACCACCTACACCAATACCCGTGCTTCTCGCACCACACGCGCGGACGCCTAGACACGAGCACGTTATACAGATAGCACGTAGGGAAGAAGCACACGGCCGACACACCAATATCCCACCATGTGTCGCGCCCCCACATGAGAGGCCCATGCGAACAACCTACCAAGATGATATAGATGAGCGGGTCCGCGCACTGTTTAGGGAGTGTGCCGGCTTCGTGCCGAAGGGACGGGTTAGGGTTTATCATAAACCATACCCCGATCATCTTGATACAGTACCCTACCCCCGCGGCTATAGGATCCCTGAGTTCACTAAATTCGATGGCGAGGGTAGCAGGACCACACTAGAGCACGTTAGTCAATTTTTGGCACAGTGTGGAGAAGTTAGCGGGATAGATGCCCTAAAGGTTAGACTATTTTCTCTCTCGCTATCTGGCACTGCTTTCACTTGGTTTTCGGTGCTCCCGCTGAACTCCATCCACACGTGGGACGATTTAGAGCGGAAATTCCATGATTATTTCTACACAGGTGAGACAGAACTTAGGCTTTCGCATTTGACATCGGTTAAGCAAAAGTCTAGTGAGAGCACCTCTGAGTATATCAAGCGTTTCGGGGTACTAGAAATCGATGTTTTAGCCTTAATATTTCAGAAAGGGACTTGGCGGAGTAAGCTTTTAACGGGTTATGTTACGAAATTAAAGAAAGATTAGATAACCAAAACTTTTCTAGAAGTTAGCCAAGTTCTACAGCAGGCTCTGGTCCAAGAAGGCCGAGCCAAGGATAAGAAATTTATTAAAACGTTTAGCAAACCTTTGGCCGAAATCCACATCATAGAACGCTCTGATGATGAGGAGTCAGAGGAGGAGGATTCGGCCGACATGTACATGGCCGAATGGGTTTGGAACACTAAGAATAAACCTGTCACCTGTTCCGAGTTACGACCATCCCCCACATATAATCGACTTAGTAAGGTCAAGTACTCGTTTGATATAACTAAATGTGACAAAATATTTGATTTTCTCTTAAAAAGCCAGCTTCTCAGGTTACCTAAAGGTCAGGTCATTCCACCTGCCGACGAGTTAAAGAAGCATCCATACTGTAAGTGGCATGATTCACATTCTCATAATACTAATGATTGCAATGTTTTTTGATGGCAGATACAATCGGTCATAGAAGAAGGACGATTGAAGATAGACCATGATCCAAAGATGAAGCTGGATAAAGATCCTTTTCCAGTCAACGCCGTTGACCTCGGCGAGAAGAAGGTGTTGATTTGGCCAGAATAGGCCGAGTCTGCTAAAGGAAAAGATGTGATTGTTGGAGAACCGCGTACTCGCACACTCGTGCCAAAGAACCCCGAGGTAGGAGTGTGGAAACAGAACATCAATATCCCTTCGGCTAAGGCTCGCAAGAGGACGAAGGTAACATATAACATGTTGTTGAACAAGCATCAGAGGAGGGCCAAAGAAGCAGGTCCGCGCGCTAAGCTAAAACAGCCAAAGGGGCCAAGACCTTCGAAGGGTGGCTTCGTACCGAAGGTTGCGAACCCTCCGCTCGAAGGCTTTGGGCCGCGGTGTCCTGATGCTCCAAACGGTGGTTCCGAGCCACAATGGCCGAACCCCCCCGTACAACAGCTTCGAGCCCTAGTGGTCGGGTCCCCTATACAACAACTTCAACCCTCAATGGCCGAACCCCGCACCGCATTGGACTTCTCCAATGGGAGGCTTCGGCCCGCAATGGCCGAACATACCTCCAGCCTAGCAGGACCCTTCGCTGGTGTGGTCCGAGACACCTTGGACTTGGCCGAACCCCCCTCCGGGTGACGGGTTTGGCTCGCAGTGGGCGAGGCCACTAGAGCCGCCGATGCCTCCGTCGTATGATGGGTGGGGACCCCATGGGCTCCGTACGTATCCGGGCCAGGGTACCCTCCACAGCCTAACACTGTGCCTTACTTTCCTTCAGAGTATTATGGATGGCAGGAGCAAACAGACGCAGCAGAGGGAGGCATCGTCCACATACTGTTTGTGGTACCTCCGAATCGGACCCTGCAGAGCGAAGCTAAAGGGTGCGAGCACGCGGAGACTGAAGTCAGGGAGTCTGAAGCCATAACCATCAGAGTTGGGTCTCAGGAAGTCCCAATCCCGAAGACTTTGTCATCGAGGTCCGACGAAGGTAAGTCCCATACTCCGGCCGAGCTCTGCGCTGAAGCCTGGTTCGATCACCCAAACGAGGCTAGTCCATTCGACGGGGTTCGTAGCGAAGCCCCCTCTGAACACAGGGTGCCCGTGGCCGAAGGGCATAGTACCACTTCGGCCCAAATTAACAGAAGTCGAACAGTAGCTCCAGGCACCAAGCCACAGCCATCTTGGGCTCCTCCGGGCATGTCCAAATCACAGAAGAGACGCCTACAAAGGCTGCGGGCATAGGAGATGCGCGAGAAGAAAGAGGAGGCCGAGCGTGACGCTATCTTCAAGGAGATCCACCCTCGGCCAGCCACAAAGCAGGTATGGAGGGATAAGCCAGTTGAGATAACCAACCCGGCTCCTAGTCCGAGCGACGATGACGACTTGCTCGACAACGATTACTCGCCCATCTCTGAGGGGCCCGCAACTCAGGCGATGGACATCAACATCGTCACATTACCTGCCGAGTTCGCCCTACCACGGGACGAGGCCGAGGTCGCTCAATTGAACATCGGTCCGCGCAATGCCATCTTCAAGAAGACCGAGGACTCGGCTCGCCATCTAAAGCCCCTCTATGTGAGGGGTCACATCGATGGGAAGCCGATTTCCTGGATGCTCGTCGACGGCGGCGCCACTGTTAACCTAATGCCTTATTCATTATTGAAGAAACTTGGTAGGGACGAAGATGACCTGAAGAAAACTAACTTTATGCTCAACGGCTTCAACGGCGAGAGCTCCGAGGCAAAGGGGCTACTCTCTATGGAGTTGACGGTGGGCAACAAGACGTTTCCAACAGCATTTTCCATCAATGTACAAGGTAACTATAGCGTGTTACTTGGGCATGACTGGATTCACGTGAACTGTTGCATCACTTCTACTCTACACCAGTGCCTGATACAGTGGGATGGCGATGAGGTAGAAGTCATCCCCGCAGATAGTTCGGCCCAAGTAGCATTGGCCGATGTATCAGTCGACGCCATCCATAACAAAGTAGAGTGTCTATCAGGAAGAGATCTTTCGGATTACGATTTTGTTAGCGTGTCCGAAGGACGGTTTGTACCAGTGTCTGTAAAGCCGACTGGAGTAGCACGGCTATTTTTGTATTAATAGTCATGTCTAGCAAGAATAATCTAGATTGGCTAAAGTCTCGTGTGGAGCAATATCGGTCTAATAAAGACAGTATTGCCGAGGCCATCGAGGACTTTAGCGAAGTAGAAAAATTAGGGCAAGGTTTTGCGTCGGTCGATCCCTTGGAGGAAGTTGATATAGGTAATGGTAGCGTCCCAAGGCCAACTTTTGTAAACCAACATTTACAGCCCGATGAAAAGGCTGAAGTAATAAAGTTACTTCGGTCGTATGTCGATTGTTTCGCATGGGAGTATAGCGAAATGCCAGGGCTAAGCCGCAAGCTCATAGAGCATCGGCTGCCCATCAAGTCTGGATTTAGGACTTATAAAGAGCCTCCCCGCGGCTTTAATTCGGTTGTCTATGACCGAGTTAAAGAAGAAGTGGAGCGACTACTCAAGGCTGAATTTATTAGGCCATACAGGTACGCCGAATGGGTTGCTAACATTGTGCCTGTAGAGAAGAAAGGGAGCGGCAAGATACGGGTATGCATTGATTTTAGGGATCTAATCAGAGCCACTCCAAAAGATGAGTATCCGATACCGATAGCCGACATGCTGATCAACAATGCTTCAGGACACAAGGTACTATGTTTTCTTGATGGCAATGCCGGTTATAATCAAATCTTTATGGCCGAAGAGGACGTCTATAAGACTGCCTTTCGATGCCCTGGTTTTGTCGGTTTATTCGAATGGGTCGTCATGACTTTTGGGTTGAAAAATGCCGGCGCCACGTATCAGCGCGCTATGAACTTGATATTTCATGACTTGCTAGGAGTCATGTTAGAAGTTTACATCGATGATGTCGGGGTCAAATCGGAGGCTATGGGAAACCATTTAGCTGATTTGAAGGTTGCTTTTGATAGGATGCGATAGTACGGGTTGAAGATGAACCCACTCAAGTGTGCTTTTGGTGTGTCGGCGAGTAAGTTCTTAGGTTTCATGATTCATGAGAGAGGCATAGAAATTGATCCTAAGAGACTTGAAAAGATTAGAAACGTTGCAGCGCCAGCATGCAATAAGGATGTGCAAAAGTTGCTAGGCAAGTTGAACTATTTGCGTCGCTTTATATCCAACTTGTCCGGCAAGATTGATGCCTTTGTCCTCATACTCCGGCTAAAAAATGAAGCCGAGTTCACTTGGGGGGCAAGCCAGCAAAGTGCTTTTGAGAAGATCAAGGAGTGCTTGTCATCACCGGCAGTGGTGAGAGCACCCAAGGCCGGGATTCCGTTTCAGCTGTACATCGCCGCTGAAGATAGCGTGATTGGAGCCGTGCTAACCCAGGAGGTGGAGGGGAAGGAGTAAATCATCACATTCTTGAGCTGCCGCCTGCTGGACGCCAAAACTAGGTACGCGTTTGTTGAGCGATTATGTTTATCACTTTATTACGCGTGCACCAAGTTACGCCATTATCTTTTCCCTACCACATGTGTTGTCGTTTGCCAAACCGATGTTATAAAGTACATGTTACAGAAGCCGATTCTAAGTGGAAGAATCGGAAAATGGGCTTACGCGTTGATTGAGTACGATTTGGCCTATGAGCCCCTAAGAGCGATGAAAGGCCAAGTCGTAGCTGTTGGGGGAAAATATCTCATCTTCGGGGTTATTGCCGAAGCAACATAAAGGCAGTCAGCTGGTTCGAAGGTTCCCCGAAGATCATCTTCGAAGATACTCGGAATCAAGTTCGAAGTACGAAGATAGGCATTGGTTCAGAGTACATCTTCGAACTAAAGCCCTCCAAGATCTTTTCTGCCAGCTAAGATGGAAGACTTATCTTCTTTCTCATTAGATTAGTCTTTTACCATTTTAGCCCTATTAAGGGAACCGAATAGTTTCCACTATGACGGTTGTAATAGAGGGGTAAATAGGTCTTTTCCTTAATGTTTGGGCCTATAAATACCCCCCATTTCACCCTGTAATAGGGACCGAATACAAGTTATTCAATACACACTTTCGAACTATTCTAAGTTATTATCCTTTCGGAGGCTTAGAACAGTTTGCTTCACAAACACTTCGTTTGTTAGTTTCTTTTCTACAGAAACCTGTTAGCGTAATCTTTTACGCCAACAGTTGGCGCCGTCCGTGGGGAACCTAGTCCGAAAAACTTCGTTCTCTACCAACTTCTTACATCATGCCTCCTAAGCGGAGCGCACCTCGCAATCCTACTCGGAGGTCCTCTCGGATCTCCGGAGAGATACCCTTCGACACAGTTGAAGTCGGAGGGTCTTCGGCTTTCCCTCCGCAAACTCCGGAAGGGGCTTCTATCCATCGAACATACGAAGCCTCTCCGCCAACCCCTTCCATACTCCGACAGCCCGGAGTCACTTCTCCACCCTCCATCCCGATTCGAACTGATCCTACCAGTTCTCAAGACCCGGAAGGTCCTTCCGGAGGAGATGAAGATAACCTTGGGGATATGGCCACTCAAATGGCCAACCTTCAAGCTGAGGTAGCAAGGTGGCGACAAGAAGCTGCGAACAGGCTTCGCTCTCAAGCCACCCCAACTATCCCAGAAGTGCCCGAAGACGACGATCTTGGTTATCCTGAAGCCCCGGAGAACGCCTCTTACGACAATGAATCTCCATTGCATCCTGAGCTGCAGAAGGTTCGCTTTGATCCAAAGTTTAAAACTTCGAAGCTCTGTAAGTATGCCGAAGATGAAGATCCCGGAGAGTTCGTGCGTTCTTATGCCCTAGCGATTGAGGCTAGCGGCGGAGTTAGAGACACTATGGCGAAGTGCTTCCCGTTAGCTCTTCAAGGAGTGGCATTGAGATGGTTCTGGTCTTTGAAGCTAGGATCAATCAATTCATGGTCGCAGTTGAAGAGGAAGTTTATAAGTAACTTTCAGGGCACCTTCGTGCCTCCTATGTCAACAGGAAGCCTTTTCCAGGTGAAACAGCTCCCCGGAGAAACATTGAGGCAGTACTTTAAGCGCTTCGCTCATACGAAGTCGCAAATTCGGGGGCTGTCCACATCTTCAGTGGTGGATGCGGCTTGGGAAGGCGTCAGTCATCAAGGCCTTCTGGATAAACTGCATCGGAAGATCATATCCTCAGTCTCACAGTTGATGTCATACTTCGAGGAGTATGCAAGGTCAGAAGAGGGTTGGCTTCGGAGGACTGCTGCTACTTCGACTGTATTGCAAGAAGTCAAAGCAGAAGTGAAAACTTCAGCACAGCCGCAGGAACCAGTCTTCGAAGTGCAACATGATCGGAGAAGAGGGCAAAAGCACCCTCGCTCTGAAGTCTTGAATATTGCACCCCCACAGAAGTTTGCACCAAGAGCTCCACAGTCTACGGGGAACAAGGCCAGCGGCTGGAGGCCGCCAGGGAAAACGGCTGGCAAAGGCCAGACCCTTTTTTGCTGTATTCACGGAGAAAATCGAAGCCATGCAACTGACACTTGCAAGGCTATCCTTACCCTAAGGGGAGAGTACTTGGAGAGAACTTTGGGTCGAGGTAGTACCGACCGAAGTCCAGCAGCAGCGCGTCCAGACCCGGTCTGGGCCGTGGCGCGGATAGAAAATTTTGATGCTGCAAGGCACCCTCCGGTGGCCAATGTTATGCCACCTCCGAAGCAAGAGGAAGGGCAAGATAGAGGAAAAAGAGTAGTTCTCCCTATCTCCGGAGGAGGTACCCTCGGAAGCATGTCCAAGAGACAGCGAAGAGAGTACGTTCGGGAAGTAGGTCATATTGGGACTTCGTCATCTGCAGCTGCAATGCCGGAGTGGTCTCATGTTCCGATATCTTTCTCTGCGGAGGATGCAACTGGTATTAAGTTCCCGCACGCAGATCCATTGGTTATCACTGCTGATATTGCAGGGACTGAAGTCCGAAGGGTGCTAATTGACGGAGGTAGTTCGGCAGATATCATTTTTGTGCAAGCCTTCGATCAGTTATGCATTTCCAGGAAACATCTCCTCCCAGCGGCTCGTCCTCTGCAAGGCTTCGCAGGACCTCTGCTTGATGCACTTGGCCAGATAGGCCTGGAAGTTACCTTCGGAGAAGGTTTATTAGCCCGAACTGAAGAAGTTATCTTTGATGTGATAGATGCCCTGTATGCTTATAATGTTATCTTCGGACGGGGCATGTTGAATCAGTTCGGAGCTGTGGCGCATCACGACTACTTGTGCATGAAGATGCCCACACAAGCAGGAGATCAAGCTATTTCTAGGAGGGCGGAATATGGTCACGGTCCCCCTCTTGATCCGAGGCAAGTAAACAGTGTGCAGGATAATGAAGAAATTTTTTCAGCCTCCTCCGAAGCTTCGAAGAAGTCTTTTCCGAGACCAAGTCCCGAAGGAGAGATTGCAACGAAGGTCATTGTTAAAGATGGTAAAGAGTACACTTTTCAATTCGGTAAAGATTTACCTCCCGAAGTTGCAACCTCCATGGAAAAGGTAGTGGAAGAAAATTTGGATGTCTTCGCTTGGTCTGACGAAGATATCACCGGAGTCGATCGGGATATCATTGAACACAGTTTACTTGTAAATCCAAAGGCCCGGCCTGTTCGACAAGGACTCCGGAAGATGTCCGCAGAGAGAGCTGCTCTAGCTAAGGACGAAGTTGAAAAACTGTTGAAGGCTGGGATTATCAGAGAAGTGGCTCACACAGAATGGTTAGCCAACCCAGTCTTCGTCAGGAAGAAGTCTTCCGGGAAGTGGCGCATGTGCATTGATTTCACATCCTTGAATAAAGCATGCCCACGTAACCCCTACCCCATGCCCCGAATTGATCAGCTAGTTGACTCCACTGCAGGTTCGGAGTTATTAAGCTTCCTTGACGCGTATTCTGGTTATCATCAAATATGGTTGAAGCGCGAAGATGAAATCAAGACGAGCTTTGTAACTCCTTCGGGAGTCTTCTGCTACGTAAGAATGCCCTTCGGCCTAAGAAATGCCGGGGCTACTTTTTCAAGATTAGTTGCTAAGGCTCTAGGTCATCAACTAGGTCGCAATGTGGAGGCCTATATGGATGATATTGTAATAAAGAGTGCTTTAAAGCACCAACATAGCCTAGACTTAGCAGAAACATTCAATAGCCTTCGGGCATGTGGGATCCGTCTTAACCCCGAAAAATGTATATTCGGAGCTAAGGCTGGAAAATTGTTAGGGTATTTAGTTTCAAGCAGGGGAATTGAAGCTAGCCCTACTCAAATAACTGCGCTGCAGAAGATGGCTCCTCCGGAGAATTTAAAGCAAGTGCAAAAGCTGACTGGATGTCTGGCCGCACTTAGCAGGTTTCTATCAAGGTCTGCAGAGAGGAGCTTGCCAATATTCAAAGCTTTGAAAGGGTCCGAAGATTTTGCATGGACACCGGAGTGTCAGAGAAGCTTCGAAGATATTAAAGATTATCTCAGTAATCTTGCTACACTCACGGTGCCTATTGCGGACGAAACCCTACTCCTGTATCTTGCAGCTACAGGTTCAGCTGTCAGCGCAGTCCTTGTCAGAGAAGTGAATTTCAATGGGAAGTTGGTCCAAAATCCTGTCTATTTTGTATCCGAAGCATTGTCAGGAGCGAAGACAAGATACTCCGAACTTGAGAAGTTCGTTTATGCTCTGATAATGGCTTCGAGAAAGCTAAGGCATTATTTTTTGGCTCACAATGTAATTGTACCAACTTCGTATCCTTTAGGAGATATGCTCCGAAGCAAAGATTCCACTGGAAGGATTGGAAAGTGGGCAGTCGAGCTAGCACCCTTCGGCATATCTTTCTTGGCAAGGACAGCTATCAAATCCCAAGTCCTAGCATACTTCGTAGCAGAGTGGACTCCACCTGCGAATTTGACTCCGGAGAAATCAAATGACGGAGTTTGGACTGTTTACTCCGATGGGGCTTTCCAAGCATCCGGAGCAGGCATTGGGGCAGTGTTGATTTCACCGTCAGGGCAAAGAGCAATGTACTCCGCAAGACTCAACTTTAAGTCTACCAATAATATAGCGGAGTACGAAGGGATTTTATTGGGACTCCGGAAAGCACGTGCTCTAGGGGCTACAAGAATAATTATAAAGACAGATTCTCAGATAGTAGCAGGGCACGTAGACAAAAGTTTTCAAGTTCGGCATCCACAGCTTGCCAAGTACTTAGAAGAAATTCGCAAGATCGAAGCACACTTCAAGGGTATTTCCATTCGGAGTATACCAAGAGCTGAAAACGTGCAAGCGGACATTTTAGCGAAGGCTGCAGCCGGAGCTGTGGATGTGCCTGAAGAAGCTTTCTATGAGGAGCTCAATATACCTTCGGTGCCACAAATTGCCTCTGCGGAGATTCTTTGCATTCCTAGTGCAGATTGGAAAGATTCAATCATAGAACTCTTGCAAGGAGGAACAAATTTGCCCGAAGAGCCCCAGTTGTCAAGATTAAAGCTCAGAGCAAGAAACTATCAGTTAATCAACAGTATATTATACAAGGCCGGAGTATGTTCCCCTCTACTCCGATGTATATCTCAAGCCGAAGGCCAAGAAATTCTTCGAGAAATTCACGAAGGCCTTTGTGGAAGCCATTTAGCCCCTAGAGCTCTGGCAGGAAAAACACTTCGCCAGGGGCTTTATTGGCCCACAATAACAGCTGATGCGGAGAGCTTGGTCCGCACTTGTCAAGGATGCCAGTGGATGGGTCGACGGAGTCATCGCCCACCAACAGCTCTTCAAGTCATTGCTCCGGTATGGCCCATGGCCAGATGGGGTATGGATCTAATTGGTCCCTTTCCGTTAGCAAAGGGAAATTTGAAGTTCGCAGTGGTAGCTATTGAATATTTTTCTAAGTGGGTGGAAGCAGAGCCCTTAACAGCTATCACTTCGAACAATGTACAGAAATTCTTCTGGAAGAACATTATTTGCCGGTTCGGAGTGCCTAGATATCTCACAGTTGATAACGCAACACAGTTCGACGCAGAACCCTTCAGGAAGTTTTGCGAAGACCTAGGCATTCAGCTTTGTTTTGCTGCAGTAAGGCATCCTCAGTCAAATGGAGCCGTAGAGCGAGCCAACGGAAATATTTTATCAGGGCTAAATCGAAGAATAGTAGGATTAGCAAAGGGACTGTGGACCGAAGAGCTTCCGAAGATTCTATGGTCCATTCGGACTACGCAAACAAGGTCCACAGGTTTTACTCCGTTCAGACTACTATTCGGAGATGAAGCTATGACTCCAACGGAGCTCAAAGGGGGATCATTTCGCAGCACCGAACCGGACATTGAAGAAAAAAGACAAGCTTCGTTAGATTTGTCAGAAGAAACAAGACTTCGGGCTGTAGCTAATTTATCAAAGTATCATCAGCAGACGAAGACTTCGGGTCATCTTGTTCTACGAAGCATTATAGCACCAGGGAAGTTAGGCAATAAATGGGAAGGTCCATATCTAATTGTCCGCTCAGGGCGTCCTGGTTCATTTAAATTAGCTAATTTAGAAGGTGAAGAGTTAGCACATACTTGGCATGCGGAGCACCTAAAGCGATACTTCGCATAAGGGCTCCTTGTAATTCGCTTGTAATCACGTCTAAATTAATAAAGCATATGACCCTAATAGTTGCCTTCCCCTCATAGACTTCCAGCTTCCGAGTGGACGCACTGGAACCACGGGGTCGACCGAGAGGGAAGTGTCATTAAGCTGGGTTGTATTTTCGGACTTCGAACCCATAAAGTTCGAAGCCTCCGACGTGGGGGCTGACATAATCCGGAGCCCAGGCCACTGGCTTGTAGGCATCCGTAAAAGAGCCCAAAACCACACTCTACGGAGTCCAAGCCATTGGCTGGTAGACTTCCGTAAAAAGAGCCGAAGGTGGCCAAAATCTACGGAGTCCAAGCTGCAGCTTGCAGACTTCCGTAAAAAGAGCCGAAGGTGGCCAAAATCTGCGAAGTCCAAGCCATTGGCTGGTAGACTTCTGCAAAAACAGCCGAAGGTGGCTAAATTATACGGAGTCCAAGCCATTGGCTGGTAGACATCCGTAAAAAGAGTCCAAAGAGACCATTGCAAACTCCGAACCATTGGTTCGTCAGAGATCGCAAAAAACAAGCCGAAGGTGGCTAAAGCAAAACAGCATTTGAGCCATGAGCTTCGAATGTCTGTTAACATAGTCCAAAGTGACAAATTTCTTAAGACACTAAAATGTCCTGAAAGTTATCTCAATTGATTTCTTTCGTAAAACAAAGGTACTAAGTTACCGTTCTTCTGACTGCAAAAAGTCGAAGACATTTCATAAGATTTCAAAAATATCTTTAAATGACAGAGGGGCTCTGAACCCCCAAAAAATTGTACTCCGAAGTTTTTTCTTTGCGCATAACCATCTTTGAATACATTTCGAAGTTGCTTATACCCAAAGAGGGGCTAGTAAATATGGAGACAATTTTAAATCGGCATTCATTATTGAAATAAATGTGTTTACAGATTACACTATGAAAAATTGGTATCTATACCAAGAAGGAATCGGAGACCTCTTCGGTCCCGAGAGCTAGGGGTGGAACGACTAGTTCCAACGTCGGAAGTCCTAAGAACTTTACGTTTAACTCTCTTCCTCCCCTTCGAAGCTCTAAAATCCTTCTGCTCTTGTTGAAGCTCGGCCCAAGTTCGAAGCCGCTCGGGGCTCCTTTCCCAGCTTCTAAGATCTTCAGATCTTTTATTTCGAGCTTCACCTTCGTCTTCAGACCAATTAGTGTCTTCAGAAGACGAGGTGTTTGCGTCAACCTCTTTATCTTCCTCTTTAATATAAGACAATGCGTCTTTGATTACTTCGGGTGCAATTACGCCGGAGTCATCTCGAGGAATAAGAAATCGAGGACGCTTATAACTCTTTAGAAGTTCGAAGGTGTTCCACAATGAGCGAAGTTCGTTGTTAAGCTCTAACACTTCGATATCTTCCATAAGAGGCAAAGCCTAAAAATATGACAAACAAGACTTTCATTGATAAATGTTTACAAGCATGAGCTTTACATAATCAAAAAATCCTAAATGATTCCTAAACCTGCGGGTTCGGAGGAGGCTGACTGCTCGAAGCTTGGCTCCGAACTTGCTTCTGGCGTTGGCCTTCATCAATCCAAGCCTTGATCGCGGAACGACCTTCGGCTCTCCATGAGGTTTGAAAGGCTCGCCAGGCGGCAGTCACGCCTTCAGAAGGATTCAAAAGCCGCTCGTCGTCGAAGGTAATGGAGACCTCTGCGCTTGGAGTGATTGTTCGGCCCAAATCCTCGTAGTAACGAAGTAATCCGAGGGCAGACACTTGTCCGGAGAGTTCTCCATAACGCATGCCTCCGTCTTCATTTGCTTCGCTGCTCCTTGGATCCTCTTTAACCGGCGCAGCAGAGTCACACTGTCATCCGAAGGAAGTGATCCAGTAGTACCGAAGTACTCCAGAACACCTAGCATCTGTTCGATGACCTCCGTAGCCACCTTCTCCGACTTGAGCTTTTCTTCAATTAGTACATCCTTGCTCGAAGTCGTTTCTGCCAAAACTCCAGAAATCCTAGCATTCTCCGTAATTAGATCTTTCTTCTGGTTTAGGAGTTGGCTAGTTTCCTCTTGGAGCCTTACAAGTTCGGACCCAGCACTAGCATGCTCCAACCGCATCTTTTCAATTTCAGCCCGAAGCACAATTCTTTCTGCTTCGAACTCCTTATTAGCAACCTCCAAGCCCTGTCTGGCCCTGCGCTCCGTTGAAATCATATTATCCATTTGAAGTACTCTAGCTTCGGAGAAAGATAAGTTGCGTTTAAGAGCTTCATTTTCTTCCCGAAGCTGAGCAATTTCATTCTCGCTTGATAAAGTTGCAGCGCGGGCCAAGACTGCTTGCTGAGAAAAGAAAAAACTAAAGTAAGAAATTGTTCATGTTTAATTTGCTGCTGGTTCGAAGATGTATTCCGAACCCAATATAATTTGCTAAAGATATTGGCTCGAAGGTGCTCCGTACCTGGTAGGCCGCTCGTTCCAGGGCAACGTTAAGCTCCGAACTCTTCGCCCTGCTTAATTTTGCTACCAGCTCTGTCTCCCCGACATCCCGACTCACTCGACCTAAAGGTTTGAGCAAAGTCCGAAGCCCTTTTCTTTGCTCCAAAAAAGGAGTTAAAAGAGGGAGCAGAGCCGAAGCCTCTTGGTCTTCCCTATTTGGCGAAGCTCCGGAGCGTTCTCCTGAGGTCCTTGGAACTTCCGAAGATGGCCCCCCCTCAGTTGATTCACTTTCATCTGTTGACTCAGACGAAGTTGATCCTTTAGTAGGGAGAGGCTCTATGTGTCTTTTACCCCTTCCAGGCCCCTGTTGAGTGACCTCCGGGTGCGGCTCCGAAGTTGTCGAAGGCCTTTGAATTGTGTCTTCGTGATGTACTTCTACAGCAGGGGGCTCTACAAAAGCAAAAATATTATGCATTGTATAATTTTACAGAAAATAATAAAGAATTATGCGAAATCTACCTTCGACATTCTGGGGGAGATCAAGCACTGGACTGCTCGGAGGATCGAAGGTGAAGTCATCATCTGAATCCACAGTTAAAATTTCTGCCATTGGAATATCTCCGTGAGCAGTCCTCCCTTCATCCACAACTGAAGTTGTAGGAACTTCAACTTCATCTTCACCCATAGAGGCTTCGATTTGCTCCTCTTGAGTATCCGGAGCTCTCACTTCTTCAATGTTAGCTTGGGGCTCCGGCATACCTGCAATATCTTCAATGTGAATATTTTGTTGAGCTGCATCTTCATCAATCAATCTCACTAATAATATACCTTCATCTTCTTTAGAACCAGAGATTGAGGTTCTTGAGCTCGAAGGCGCAGGATTCGAAGGTGCGAGATTTTTTGGCTTCCGAGCCACCTTCTTCACCGGAGTCCTTGCGGAGCTCGAAGCTCCGGCTTCAGCCATTCTTTTCTTGGGTCCTTTCTCCAGAGGCACCCAGTCCATCAGAGGGTGCGGAGTCAACTCCAACATTCCCCATACTCTGTTAAACCTTTCCCAACTCCCGACCAATTTAATTCTCCATTCTTTTTCAGTCGGAGTTGGGGCACCCAAAATCTTCTCCGAAGCCCTTACAATTTGCTCTGAAGTAATAGGGGCTGAAGAAGCTAAAAAATAATTCAAGTTAGTCTTTCTTCGAAGTAAATATGTACAATGCATGTTGGTTTCGAAGTTACCTGCAGGGCTCGAAGTTAAGTTGATCTTGCGAAGACCGCCTTCTGAATCATTCTCGAAGACGATAGGCCAGTTGGCCATCAGCGGAGGAATTTGCAGTCCGAGGAATTCTTCGGCTAAGTCCCGCATGCTTAACCTTTGGCTAATTTTCTGAAGCAGGTTAAGACGAGCTTCGAGCTGGCCTTCGTTGGGTTGCACTAAGGCTTCTTTCCGGAATTGAATTTCTTTAAGGGGCCCAGCCAGAGGACTGCTCGCTCCAACTTCGGCATAGAACCATCTCAAAACCCAATCAGTGTACCATCTAGCATTGATGGCCTTGGCAGGAAACTGAAGGGCATATTCGTCCCGAAGCCTAAAGTTGATAGAGCCGAAGGATACTACCACTTTTTCACCTCCGGAGCCTACGAAGGTTTTTGGCTGGCAAGTTGCTCTATGAAGTGCAGCGAAGATTTCTGCCCTCCCCTCACAACCTTCGGCTCTCAACGCCCATTCGAAGATAGCTAACCTAGCTACTGCATTCGGAGATAATTGGGGGAGGGTTACATGAAACAGATCCAATACTTCCGCCAGGAAGTCCACAACAGGAAGGCCCAAGCCAGCTTCGAAGAAAGATTCGAATACTACTACTTCTCCGGGTCTTGGTGATGGAATCGATTCTTTGCCCGGCTTCCGAATCATAACTCCATTGCTAATTTTTTCCCCCGCTGTGATTGCCAAAGACTCTCTTTTGCAGGTAGAAGGCCCCAACTCAAAAGATTGATCCAAATACTTGGTCGATGGCGGGCACAGACCTTGGTCATCGGCGATTTGGGGATTTCTCCCTTCTGCCGCCATGGATGTCGCCGCCAGCATCGGAGGTGCCACCGCCAACGCTGTCGCCGCTGCTGCTGCGGCTGCCTGCTGCCGAGCCAAGGCCGACGGAGGTGCAGATCCTTTAGTCTTCACCATTGCGATCGCCGGATTGCTCTGAGGAAATGGAGGCTAGGGCTCAAGAACTCAAAGGGCTAAAAATGTTTTTTGGTTGCTAGAATGCGGTGAAAAGGTAACCGGGTAACTTCTAGGCCCTCTATTTATAGCCTAGACTTCACTTTCTTACCGTTAATCCATGTCGTTTCGCATTCCTGCCGTTACTTCTTTTACGAAATTAACGCTTGCTATAGTTTCCGTTGGAAACAGAAACTTAACAGCTATTTTCTCTAAGTCTAAAAGACTTTCGAACTTCTTGAGTCAGTTCTAAGATAGTTCGAAAAGTAATTACCTTAAGACTGATTCGAAGCTCATATCTTCGTGCATTTCGAGGATAAAATAAAAACCAATAACCCCTATGTCTGGTTATCTTTTCCTTCCGTATACTGCTCTCCTAACGTTACAGGTCAAACGGAGAAGCGTATTCGAGGGGCTACTGTTGGGGGAAAATATCTCATCTTCGGGGTTATTGCCGAAGCAACATAAAGGCAGTCAGCTGGTTCGAAGGTTCCCCGAAGATCATCTTCGAAGATACTCGGAATCAAGTTCGAAGTACGAAGATAGGCATTGGTTTGGAGTACATCTTCGAACTAAAGCCCTCCAAGATCTTTTCTGCCAGCTAAGATGGAAGACTTATCTTCTTTCTCATTAGATTAGTCTTTTACCATTTTAGCCCTATTAAGGGAACTGAATAGTTTCCACTATGACGGTTGTAATAGAGGGGTAAATAGGTCTTTTCCTTAATGTTTGGGCCTATAAATACCCCCCATTTCACCCTGTAATAGGGACCGAATACAAGTTATTCAATACACACTTTCGAACTATTCTAAGTTATTATCCTTTCGGAGGCTTAGAACAGTTTGCTTCACAAACACTTCGTTTGTTAGTTTCTTTTCTACAGAAACCTGTTAGCGTAATCTTTTACGCCAACAGTAGCCAATTTTATAGTTGATCATCACATAGATGCTAGTTGGAGTGATGCTATTGCTCTAGTTGAGATAGTACCATGGAAAATCTATTTTGATGGTTCGGCTTGCAAGAATGGTGTTGGAACGATGGATCGAACCAACAGGTTTTTGGAAGTGAGAGTAATGGAGTGCAGGGCTAAGATTGTATTCTTGGATCATGTGTCTATTATAACTAGAGACGGGAGTATTTATAGAGCAACCCGTCCCAAAAGGGTCTAATGCTTCCAAAACCCCTTAACTGTTACTTGGCCTATGAGGAGCCATGCTGAATAGCGTGGGCCTCATGGCTCCAGATGTGATGAGTCATTGTCAACGATAGTCAAAGAGGACTGAAAAGAGAGAAAAGACCTGCTGCGTCTGGGCCGCGTGTGACTCAGGTACACGGGCAGCGAGCGACTGTCGGGCAGAGGGGCCGCGAAGTCGGGCTGGCCCAATCCGGGTACATGGGCTAGGAGCAGCAGAGGATCCATTGGACTGTTGACCGGGATTGACTCAGGTACACGGGCGGCGAGTGATTGCCGGGCTGAGGGAGCCGCGGAATCGGGCCGGCCCAATCCGGGTACCCGGTGCGAAGACGGTGGACGCTTTGTCAGTTTCGGCGCAAAACTGACGACCGTCGATTTCGGATCTGACCGTCCTGAGACGAAGCCGTAGCTGCTACGAAAGCTCCGAATCAGGACAAGTTACCTTTATTTAGGTTTTTACTATTTTGCCTTTAGGCCCACAGTCTGTCAGTCGAGTCTGTAAAAAATCCTAAGGGCATTTCGGTCTTTTCCATTTTTATTTAGCGTCTGTAAAAAACCCTAGGGGTATTTCTGCATTTTACCCATTTATTGGGCTGCCTATAAATAGGCCCCAATCCTTAGGGTTAGGGGGAACTCACATAATAGAAAAACCAGAGTTCACTTTTTGAGAGATCCTTCTTCTTCCTCCGGCTAGTTCGCTTTTCTCGTTTGAAACCGCCGCCACAATGTTTTTTCATCGCCATTTCCTGTTCTGTGTGAACTGCGGGATTTTCTCATGAATCCCAAGCATTCTCAGCCGGCCGGTTTTCTTAGGGATCAATCTTCTTCCGTTTTTTTTTTCTCTCCCGCGTGTGATTTCCACCAGCGCTGGCACCTGGACGCAAGGAGAAGTCAAACTTGGTGCTGGCCCAAGCACGCATAGGAAGTGGAGCCTGACTCCAATTTTTTTGTGTGCGTGGAGAAGCAGGAGCACCAGGACTCCATGTTTTCAAAGAAACAGTAATCTTCTTCCTCGTGTTTTGTGCACTTTAAAGTTTATTTTCTTGAATATTCCATGGAGAGTTAACTACCGTGAGCTTTTTATTTTCAGATGGCATTAATTAGCTATTGTTTTCTCCTTGATTTGCGTGCATTTATTAATTTATTTTCTTGAGCATTCTGAGATAGATTAAATAGCTACATGTTTTTTATTTTAGATTCATGCATGCTTGTTGATGTTCCTGTGTGATCTAAGTGCTTGTCATGTGTTTTGTTTAAATGCCTATGAACTACTGGGTCTATCTTGTATGTCCTGTAATGCCTATGATGGTGAATATTTTTAGTACTTGATAATGTGTCTATCAAACTAGTGGGTTTTTATTTATCTGCCTATTAGCACTGTGTTGGTGTCTTTTCGATTAGGACACCGGTCGTTTTTAGGCTAGATCATTTTAGGTCCTGTTGATCTGTTTACTTTTCCTTGCTAAGTCTGTCGAGGTGCGTTGGGTATTGGGAGCAGGCCATTGATTCGAAAGAATTTTTTAGGCGCCCATTCACCCCCCCTCTGGTCGCTACTTTCGGTCCTACAAGTGGTATCAGAGCCTGGTTAGGGTTTTTCCATACCTTAACCGGTTCTAAACCCCAGTAGTGATCATGACGTCTCCTGGCAAGGTCCCGTCCTTGGAAGCTTATGGCTATAATTATTGGAAGACTCGCATGCGAGCCTATCTCATGAGCCAAAGCTCGGACATCTGGGATATTTGCGTTCACGCTACGTTTGTCATATTGCCAGTTGCTGAGCGTGATTCTCCTGGTATCATCGCCCAGCATGTGAACAATAGCAAAGCGGTGAACATCTTGTTTTCTGGTTTGGGTCCCACTGAGTTTGAGCGTGTGAGCCATCTCTCCACTGCGAGAGAGATCTGGGCTACCCTCCAGGCACACCATGAGGGGACAGCTCAGGTCAAGGCTCGGCTCTATCAGACCTACCGGCGTGAGTACGAGAACTTCACACAAAAGCCGGGTGAATCTGTTGAAGCATTGTTTGGTCGTTTTCAGTCGATCATAAACAAGCTTCGGGACAACAAGGCTGAGGGTGTTCAGTTGGTCTCAGATCATGAACAGGCGCTCAAGGTTCTTCATACCTTGGACCCAAAGATCTGGGAGATCAAGGTATCCTCTATCATTGAGAGCACTTCTTATGATACCTTGACCATTTCTGATTTGTTTAGCAAGCTGAAGGCCACCGAGGTTGATACCCAGTTGAGATCAAATCTCACTGGCTCTGGATCAAAGTCTTTGGCCCTTGCTACACCTTCTGTTGATCCCTCTTCTGTGAGTTGTGTTGGGTTCTCTTTGATGTCTATCACTGAGGATCAGCTTGAGTCGTTGGGAGATGATGATTTGTGTCTTTTTAACAATCGGGTGCGTCGTGTCTATGATAAGAGGATGTTCAAAAGACACGGCACAAAGACCGGATGCTTTGAGTGTGGTGATCCAGGACACTTCATCGCCGACTGCCCCAAGCGCAATGGCCACAAGAAGGGCACCGGTGGTGGCTTCCACGACTCCGGCAAGCACGACAGCTCCTCCTTCAACAAGGGCAAGCCAAAGACCAGATTCTTCAGAAAGGCCCTAAAGGACTACCGGCGAGAGAACAAGAAGCGCGACAAGGCCTTCTTCGCTGAGATGGAGAAGAGCTACTCCAAGCGATCCACGTCTTCTTCCTCTTCATCGAGCTCGAGCGATGAGGAGATCATCATCAGGAAGGGGAAGGACAAGGACGATCCAGCAGGCCTTTGCTTCATGGCCTTCGGTGACAGACCGAAGAGCCGCTCACACCAGCGCCGAAGATCCTGCAAGAGTTTCTGCTCAATGGCTCTTGGGGATAAGAAAGAGAAGAGCTCCTCCGATGACTCCGACGACGACGACAACGAAAAGGTATCATCCTATGAACGCGAAATCGTTGATTTACTTGAAAGCAATCGTCAGGAGTTAAAGTATCGGGAAAAACTGCTTAGAGGGGCTAAGAAGAGGATAGATGAGTTAGAGAGTGAGCTTGTCGTGGCCAACGGCAGAATTGAGAGTCTATCTTCTTCCCCTTGCTTGGGTAATAGCAGTGAGTGCCCAAAGTGTGAGGTGCTTCTGTGTGACCTGTCGACTCTGAAGTCCAGGTACACAGAAAGGGTTGATGAGAGGGATGCTTTGGCCACTGAGCTTGAAAGCGCTCAGCTGGAGCTGAAAGATGCTCAAGCCACTATCGTCGTACCCTGTGCTGATTGCCCATCTCATCTTGCTAGTTTAGCTGAGCTAAAAGCCAAGGGCGATAAGCATCTGGGTGATTTGGAGAGAATGAGAGCTGAGCTTGCGCAGACTAGGCTAGAGCTTGAGACATTGTCAGTTCCACCCACTGTCTGTGAGAACTGTCTGTCTCTTAAACTTGAGTTGATTAAGCTGAAAGCCGAGAAGTCTGTCCAGATAGATAGCGAGTGTGAGACCTGCTTGTCTCAGGTGGAGGTTGTAGCTGCCTTGAGAGAGGAGCTAGCTGATTCTCAGAATGAGAACTTTTACCTCCGTTCCATCCTGAGTTGGATCAGTGCCAGAGAGCCACAACTCGGCATGATGATCCAGCAGTTCAAGAGGCAGGATGGGTTTGGGGTAGGTTATACCTACACCAAGGCTGACTTTGAGAGTGCCATTAGCCGGGCAGTGGAGTGGAGTAAAATGACTCCTGAGCAGAGATATCCCAAGACTCACTCCACTGAGTCTTCCCTGGCTAGTCAGCCCAAGGATGGAGTGATCCATGAACAGCCCAAAGCTCCACCCAAGAAGCCCATCTGGGTTCCAAAGCCCAAACACCTCCACACTTCTCTTGACTCTCTTCCTGGACCCTCTCAACCCAAGAAGACTACACCGAATACCACTAAGCCCAAGAACCCCAAGCCTCAACCACATCCCAAGAAGCCCACCTATCATTGTGAGTACTGTCAGAGAGACGGGCATCTTGCGGAGTTTTGCTTCAGGAGGAAGCGTTTTGAGAGAGCAGAGAGAGCTCGTGGTGGTCAGGAGCAGTTCTACCAACATGGTGGTAGACTGCGTGTTCCTCGACGCGGGGAGAGGCTGGAGGCCAGGCCGCGTCGTGTAGGTGGTGGTAGAGGAGACGACTTTCTTGCTCGTACTCCAGTTGGTGGTGGTTGTTCCGGTAGAGCTCCAGGCCGTTTTGGCTACGGACCTGGACCTCGTAGCCGAGGTTTTAGGCAGAACCGAGGACCGCGCTTTGAGCCGCGTTTTGGTCCAAACTTTTCTGATGATTTCTGCTTTCCGTCTTTTGAGCAGATGGCTCGACACTGGTTTAGCTCGTTTGCTAAACCCGGTGCCGGACCATTTGCTCCCACTTACAACCACTGATTGTGCAAGATCAGGGACTGGAGGACGTTTGGATTATGGACTCAGGATGCTCTCGCCACATGACGGGACATCGCAGATGGTTCTCCAGTCTCACTCCCCCGAGCTCCAAAGAGTACATCACTTTCGGGAACAGTGGTCAAGGGAAAGTAAGTGGCATTGGCTCAATTCGCATTTCAGACCATTTTTCTTTGAAGAACGTTGCTTTGGTTGGAAACTTGAACTTCAATTTGATTTCTGTTTCGCAACTTCTTGAGGATGGTTTGGAGGTGCGTTTTAAGAAGGGCAATTCTTCTGTGTTTGATTCTAGAGGGTCTTTGATTTGCCAGATCTTACCTTTCGGTAAGGTTTTTCGGATTGACTTCTCTAGTTCTTTTGGCCCTTCTCGCTGTTTGATTGCTGGATCCTCCTCTGAGCTCTGGAAGTGGCATAGGAGGTTAGGCCATTTGAGTTTTGACCTGCTAGTCAGGTTGAGCTCTATGGACCTCATCCGGGGATTGCCCAAGCTTAAGATGGAGAAGGATCTGGTTTGCCATCCCTGTCATCACGGGAAAATGGTTGCCGCTTCTCACGCACCTGTGACTCAGGTGATGACTTCGTATCCGGGCGAGCTATTACATATGGACACTGTCGGTCCAGCTCGGGTACGCTCAGTCGGTGGGAAGTGGTACGCACTTGTGATTGTTGACGATTTTTCTCGATTCTCGTGGGTTTTCTTTTTGGAGTCTAAGGATGAAACTTTTCATTTTGTTCATGACCTGATTTTGAAGCTGAAGAATGAGAACAATGGTCATATGCGAGCAATTCGCTCCGACAACGGCTCTGAGTTCAAGAACTCTCAGTTCGTCAGCTTCTGTAGTGATCAGGGTCTTGACCATCAGTTTTCTGCTCCTTACACTCCCCCACAGAATGGCGTTGTGGAACGAAAGAACCGCACGCTAGTCGAGATGGCCAGGACGATGCTCGATGAGCACAGGACTCCTAGGCGCTTTTGGGCTGAAGCCATGAACACGGCTTGCTATCTGGCCAACCGCATTTTTCTTAGAGCTTACCTAGGTAAGACCTCATATGAGTTGCGGTTTGGTAGACAGCCCAAGGTGAGCCACTTGCGAGCGTTTGGCTGCAAGTGCTTTGTGCTCAAGAAGGGAGGGCATTTGGACAAATTTGAGTCTCGTTGCTGGGATGGAGTTTTTCTTGGTTATGCTTTGCATTCTCGAGGCTTCCGTGTTTGGAACCTCGACTCCCAGCAGCTTGTCGAGACTTGCGAGGTTTCTTTTGATGAGTCCTTGCCTTCTTTAACTCCTTCTTTTGAGCTTTGTGGTGATGGTGAGCTCGGAGAGTCCATCTTCGAGGAAGATGAGGATACTCCTGCTGCTGATGAGGGTGGGCCTTCTGCATCTCCTGCAGAGCCCACACCTTCTGAGACTTCGACTGAGGATGAGGGCGGACCTCTGATCACTTCTTCCACTTCGATCGAGCCCCCTCAGTCGAGTCCAGAGGTGCCAGCTGCTGACTCCGGTGAGGTGACTTCAGATCACCAGGGATCCCGAGCAGTTCAGCGTGATCACCCCTCAGAGCTCATCATCGGTGATGTGTCTTCAAGAACTTTGCGTTCGTCTGTTGACTCTCTTGCTGTGTTTGCTGAATCTGCTTTTGTTGCATCTTTTGAGCCCAGAGACATTTCTCATGCTCTTTCTGACTCGAACTGGATTAATGTCATGCAAGAAGAGCTTGAGAATTTTGTCCGCAATCGGGTTTGGACACTAGTAGAGCTGCCACCAGGATGCAACCCCATAGGCACCAAGTGGGTGTTCAAGAACAAGCAAGGTGAAGATGGGGTTGTGGTGCGCAACAAAGCTCGACTAGTTGCCCAGGGTTTTTGCCAGAAGGAAGGTATTGATTTTGAAGAAACCTTCGCTCCCGTTGCCCGTCTTGAGTCCATTCGCATTCTTTTAGCTTTTGCCGCTTCGAAGGGTTTTAAGCTTTTTCAAATGGACGTCAAGAGTGCTTTTCTGAACGGGTACATAGAGGAGGAGGTTTATGTTAGGCAGCCCCCCGGTTTTGAAAACCCCAAGTTTCCTCGACATGTTTTTAAATTGCAGAAAGCTTTATACGGGTTAAAGCAAGCCCCCAGGGCTTGGTATGACCGGTTAAAGCAGTTTTTGTTGGGGAAGGGCTTTGTGATGGGTTCTGTGGATAAGACTCTCTTCTTGCTCAGAGATGCTTCAGAATTTTTAGTCGCTCAGATTTACGTGGACGATATTATCTTTGGCGGTACTACTAACGATCTTGTGTCCAAGTTTTCTGAGCAGATGCACAGCGAGTTTGAGATGAGCCTCATGGGTGAGCTCAAGTACTTTCTAGGGCTCCAGATCAAGCAGACCAAGGACGGCACCTTCATCCACCAAGGTAAGTACAC
This sequence comes from Zizania palustris, assembly GCA_019279435.1. Classification (NCBI taxonomy): domain Eukaryota; kingdom Viridiplantae; phylum Streptophyta; class Magnoliopsida; order Poales; family Poaceae; genus Zizania; species Zizania palustris. The sequence goes on along the minus strand of JAAALK010000079.1, from coordinate 96,362,537 downwards.
TCGTGACATGTTGAAAAAATTTGACTTTGGTGGTGAGCTGAAGCCGCAGATGACCCCAATGGGTACATCTGGGGGCCTGGACAAGGACGAGAGCGGCGTCAAGATCAACGAGAGAGAGTTTCGAGGGATGATCGGTTCGCTGCTATACTTGACGGCGACGAGGCCAGACATACAGTTCGCCGTGGGACTGTGCGCGCGCTTCCAGTCTTCACCACGTGCGTCTCATCGGCAAGCTGTCAAGCGCATCTTCAGGTATCTCACTTATGCGCCTGATCTTGGTCTTTACTATTCAGCATCATCTTCTCTTGATTTATCTGGCTTTTCGGACGCTGACTTTGGTGGGTGCCGATTGGATCGCAAGTCGACTTCCGGTACTTGCCAGTTTCTTGGATCGTCTCTTGTGTCGTGGTCTTCTCGAAAGCAATCTGGAGTTGCTCTTTCGACCACTGAGGCTGAGTATGTAGCTGCTGCTAGCTGCTGCTCACAGTTGGTTTGGATGATTTCCACTCTGCGAGATTTTGGGTTGTGCTTTCCTACCAGAGTTCCCTTGTTTTGTGACAGCACTAGTGCAATTAGTGTAGGGAAAAACCCATGTCTCCATTCAAAAACCAAACACATTGATGTGCGCTTTCACTTTTTGCGGGATCAATATGAGAAAGGTGTCATTGACCTTGTTCATGTTGATACCCATCATCAGTTGGCTGACATTTTCACCAAACCCCTAGATCAGTCTACTTTTGAGCGTTTACGAGGGGATTTGGGTGTTGTGTATCCTTTTTAGGATATTTTGAGTCAGTTCATTTCTTTCTTCTTTACTCTTTTCTTGAGTCCTTTTGTGTGTGTTCATATCATACATATTCACATATCACACTTTTGAGCCTGCTTCTGTTATATGACTGAACTGCTTTACTTATTCTAGCTGGTACATGCTTTTGATTACTTGTCGATGATCATGCTTTGTTTCAGTTCATTTGATATGTCTGATATCTGTCATACGCATGGCTTTTACGCTTTCAACTTGAAAAATGATCACCATTGCTTCTGGTAACTAGCATGTGTAGGCTGAGTGCTTTTGCTATCTGTTACATACCTTGTAGCTAGTTTCTCACATAGATGCAGATATGCAACTTGGACATCTTTATGCTTTAACATGGAAAATATGCTATAAAAATGATAAAAAATCAAAAATGAATGAAAATTCCATGCCCTTTTATGCTTGAGTTGAAAAGATCCAAGTGGGTTTGCTTTGTCGCATTGCATTGTTCTGGACTGCTTACCATAGCACTTTGGTATGAACTAGGACAGTGTAGTGTATGCCAAGACCAATGTCTTAAGCTTCCGATGGTCCAGATCTGGCCTAGGCTTGACTTGGTCGGTTAGCATAAGGTTTGACATGCAAATAACCCTTGGCAAAAATGAAAAAGGAAAATGAAAAAGCCTGAAAATTAAAAAGATAACAAGTTTGCTGAAGCACTTTGTTTTGGACAATGCTTATCTTGGTAGATATCAGTTAGCTTCTGCATCTCATGTGTTACCTTGCTTGTTAACTGGAAAATGTGGTGATGCCTTTGTTTGCAAAAACTGAAAAATGCGTGCTAATGACTTTCTTTAGATATCATCTGTTGCACTGATCATGCCATGTGTCTTAGACAGTATGTCTTTTGCTATACTTGTTAGATGTTGTACTTGCAGTCAATCATATCTGAGAAGCATGCTTTCTGCACTCCACTTGCACCCCAGTTGCATTCATTGCATATTTTGAGGGGGAGTTGCATTTCAGGGGGAGTCAGTGTCTTTTTAGAGTGCTTGATGAGTTCACTTGTCAACAAGGGGGAGAAATTTTGGTATAAGAGTTTAAGGGGGAATTTTGGCTTTCTCTGGGATTTGTTTCAGGGGGAGTTTTTGTCCCGTTTGTCCTTACTCTTTTGATATCCTTGTTGATGTTTCTGAGATTGCACTCGTTTTCGAATTTTTACTTTATTCTTCTTCTTCTTTGTTTTCTTGTGTTTTGTTTTCGTGTTTCCACAGTTGATTGCAGGTACTGAAGAGCAGATGAAGAGAAGTGTTGACAATGCACTCATCAAGGGGGAGATTGAGGAGCCATGCTGAATAGCGTGGGCCTCATGGCTCCAGATGTGATGAGTCATTGTCAACGATAGTCAAAGAGGACTGAAAAGAGAGAAAAGACCTGCTGCGTCTGGGCCGCGTGTGACTCAGGTACACGGGCAGCGAGCGACTATCGGGCAGAGGGGCCGCGAAGTCGGGCTGGCCCAATCCGGGTACATGGGCTAGGAGCAGCAGAGGATCCACTGGACTGTTGACCGGGATTGACTCAGGTACACGGGCGGCGAGTGATTGCCGGGCTGAGGGAGCCGCGGAATCGGGCCGGCCCAATCCGGGTACCCGGTGCGAAGACGGTGGACGCTTTGTCAGTTTCGGCGCAAAACTGACGACCGTCGATTTCGGATCTGACCGTCCTGAGACGAAGCCGTAGCTGCTACGAAAGCTCCGCATCAGGACAAGTTACCTTTATTTAGGTTTTTACTATTTTGCCTTTAGGCCCACAGTCTGTCAGTCGAGTCTGTAAAAAATCCTAAGGGCATTTCGGTCTTTTCCATTTTTATTTAGCGTCTGTAAAAAACCCTAGGGGTATTTCTGCATTTTACCCATTTATTGGGCTGCCTATAAATAGGCCCCAATCCTTAGGGTTAGGGGGAACTCACATAATAGAAAAACCAGAGTTCACTTTTTGAGAGATCCTTCTTCTTCCTCCGGCTAGTTCGCTTTTCTCGTTTGAAGCCGCCGCCGCAATGTTTTTTCATCGCCATTTCCTGTTCTGTGTGAACTGCGGGATTTTCTCCTGAATCCCAAGCATTCTCATCCGGCCGGTTTTCTTAGGGATCAATCTTCTTCCGTTTTTTTTCTCTCCCGCGTGTGATTTCCACCAGCGCTGGCACCTGGACGCAAGGAGAAGTCAAACTTGGTGCTGGCCCAAGCACGCATAGGAAGTGGAGCCTGACTCCAATTTTTTTGTGTGCGTGGAGAAGCAGGAGCACCAGGACTCCATGTTTTCAAAGAAACAGTAATCTTCTTCCTCGTGTTTTGTGCACTCTAAAGTTTATTTTCTTGAATATTCCATGGAGAGTTAACTACCGTGAGCTTTTTATTTTCAGATGGCATTAATTAGCTATTGTTTTCTCCTTGATTTGCGTGCATTTATTAATTTATTTTCTTGAGCATTCTGAGATAGATTAAATAGCTACATGTTTTTTATTTTAGATTCATGCATGCTTGTTGATGTTCCTGTGTGATCTAAGTGCTTGTCATGTGTTTTGTTTAAATGCCTATGAACTGTTGGGTCTATCTTGTATGTCCTGTAATGCCTATGATGGTGAATATTTTTAGTACTTGATAATGTGTCTATCAAACTAGTGGGTTTTTATTTATCTGCCTATTAGCACTGTGTTGGTGTCTTTTCGATTAGGACACCGGTCGTTTTTAGGCTAGATCATTTTAGGTCCTGTTGATCTGTTTACTTTTCCTTGCTAAGTCTGTCGAGGTGCGTTGGGTATTGGGAGCAGGCCATTGATTCGAAAGAATTTTTTAGGCGCCCATTCACCCCCCCTCTGGTCGCTACTTTCGGTCCTACAGCCTAGCATAGGCTTGTAATACAGACAAGAATAGCTGCTACATAGTACAGACAGAAGGTGCAGCCCTGACAGCGTATCAACTGTGTCGGGCGTTGCAGCGATCACCCGACACAGCGCAGGCGATCACGATCATGTCCCTAGCCCACCTTGACCAGGTCGTCTCCTATTCTTCTGTCGTGCCCCGGAGCCTCCGCACCTACCGGAGGCTTGCCTCCGGTATCCTGCCGGGCATCTTGTCCGAGGGCCCCTTCCGCACGCTTCGGGGCTTCCGGAGATCCTTAGGCCTCCCTGCCTCGGGGCCCGCAGGTACCTCCGGAATGGGCCATCGGGCCTTCCGGACGTGGCCTCTCCCCCAGACCGTACTGCTCTTTGTGCTTCCAACTTCCATCGGGATTATCTCCCCCAACAGTAGCCCCTCGCTTCTTTCTGCTCGAGAGTCTTGCACGGAAGAAAGGGAAGGAGCGCACAAGATAATTCCGATAATTTACAGGAAATCAACTCACAAAGAGGTCCCGGATCTTTGCTGCGAACCATCCTCGTTTGAGTGCTTCGGAGGTGCTTCGGGGCCTTAGAAATGCCCCGGAGCCTGGGGGCCGGGTGCTGGCCTCGGAGCGCCTCGGATAAGCTAGTCGCATCACACTCCGTAGAGGAGGACTTTGACCGACCAGTCTTGACGCCCGCGCGACCTTGACCATCGGGCACCGGTGCACGAGAAGGCGGAAGGGCGTGGATTTAACACAATCAATGCACTTGGCGCGCGCGCGACGCGAGGAAGGAGGACCGTCGAAGACTAGCACACACAAAGGTGGACTGGCAAGACTTTAATGCGGTGACCGTGTGACCAGCGCGCATGTGTTGAGTGGGGGAAGGCGGACCGATGGGACACCGAAATGGCTAGGCAGTGGCTATCCTCGTGCATAAATAGCTCTCGCCGGCCTCCCCTGCTCACTTGTTTAGCCTTTAGTCACGAGCTTGGAGGCTAGACTTCCACTCCTCAAGCTTCTCATCTCCTTCCTCTGCTCCCTCCAGTCATGGTGGAAAGGAGTGCTCCCGCGGTAGCAGTGGACCCCCGCTTCCTGCCGCGCCAGATGGCAGCAGCGGCGGTGGCGGCGATGGCTCCTGGCCCGTTAGAAGCACACGACCCACGCGAGCTCCGCCCAGCCTCAGAACGGTTTCGGGAGCAAACTTTGGAGCTGGGGCTGTCGGCGTGCTCGGATGGGTCCATCGAGGCTGTGACTCGGGGCCGCCTCGGTACCGACACGAGGGCCAGGAAACCGCCCACGGAGTCGGTCCCGGAACCGCGCAAAGGAGAGGTCGTCGTCTTTGAGGCGTTCTTCGACGTGGGGCAAGGATTTCCGGCTTCGGAGCTCCTTTCAGGGGTTCTGGATGCCTTCCACCTCGAGCTCTCGTAGCTATCTCCGAATTCCGTGGCCCGCCTCTCCATCTTTGAGTGGGCCATGCGCGCGGAGGTCTGCAAGGGTAGAGCGGAGGTCTTCACTCAGATGCACGAAGCTCTCTGCCAACCGAAGAAGAAGGATGGCCTGGTGCAAGCCTACGGGAGCATCAACTTCCTGCTCCGGAAGAAGTACGCAGACTCCTTCCCTGCGAAGGCCATCAACGAACGGTGGTACTCCAAGTGGGTACACCGGTGGTTCTACATCTGGGTGGGTCTGAACTATGGACTTGTCGGACCTCCGCGCCACATTTGGTTTCGGAGGGAGGCAATCATCGAAGCCAGCACTGGCTCAGTCTCCGCTCGCATCTGGCTGCTCTGGATCATCGCCCGCCGAATGAGCATGCGAGACTTGATGGAGGAGTTTGTCGCCCTTGAGATTCCGCCGTTGAAGGAAGAATGGCTGGCATCGCTCCAGAGCACTCAGGATGAATCATCGTCTGCAGAGCTCTCCAGCCGGCTAGGTTAGCCCTTGCCTCTTTTCGATCTTCGCAATTTTACTACAAAGTCTGCAAGTCTAACATACCTAACCTCAGATGCAGGGTCGCTCATCGCCAAGACTCCTAACGAGGTGGCCCGACTCACCGAGAAGATACTCGGGGCTCCCACTCCGACCGAGTACAAGCGACGGATGGAGCTCGTCGGATCCTAGGGGCGATACAACCGCGTGGGGGACGCGCTTGAGCTCACTCGTCCACCCTCCCGGAGAGGGAGGCCCTCCGCGCTCCTTCGAAGAAGGGGGCGGCGGACCCTGACACCGAGCTCTCTCCCAACCGTCCTTCGAAGAAAAAGAGGACGGCGAAGGGTCCGAAGAGACTCTCCCCGGCTCACTCCTCCGCCTCCCACTCCGAATGGGGTATTCTAGTGAGGGGGTCGGGACGGAGCCGGACGACTCCTTGGCGGACCCGGGTCCGACCCACCCGGGGTAACTAGCCTTCGGCGGTGCTGGAGATGCGCCAGTCCATCCGAGTCCGTAGCCTCCCGCTCTGAGTGCTAGGCACGAGGCGCCGAGCACTGGAGTAGAGGCGCCTCCTAAGTCCACCCCTCCACGCGGTCTGGCCTCGGAGGCGGTTTCTGCTAGTTCTTGGGGGAGCCGAGAAACTGACAGCCTAGACCGGGGGGGTTAGCCGATCCCCTGGGGCTGTCGAGGGGAGCGCCGACGTTGAGGCCGAACTCGCTGCGGCGGCAGTGGGTTCCCCGATAAACTCGATGGACGAGCTGTTTTATCGGCCTAGCACCCCGCGACGCGTCTGGCCTTCGGACGTCCCGGTTGAAACCGCGGACAAAGGTACATGGTTCTACTCGCCTCTTTACTTAGACGCATCAAATTCCCTCGGTCTTGATCTTCGTTCTTCCTGAGCAGGTACTTCCGCCCGGGTTCCCGTTCTAGTTCCGGTATTCTCTGGGGATGCCGCCAACGTAGGGCCCGAAGTCCCTGCGAATGCGGCGGGAGCTCCGGGACTAGGCGGGAGCCGTCATGAGAGCAGCGCTTCGGAGCTCTCCGGGTGAGCGGAGGCTGCCGAGAGGACGATCCAGGAGCAAGCGGCCGAGATCGAACGGCTCCAGGCACTGGAGTTAGAGGTCGAAGTCCTTCGTCCTCGGGCCGCCAGGGCCGAGGCACTTCAGGCCCATGCCATGGAGGTTGACGCCCTCAAGGCCCAAGTCGCCGAACTGGAGGGGCTTTGAGCTCGACTGCTCAAGCATACGAGCTCGAGGTAGAGGTCAACATCTTCCGGGCCCAAGTTGCGGAGGTGGAGAGGCTTCGGTCCTGGGCTGAGGAGGTAGACCAGCTCGAGGCAGAGGTCTTCGCACTTCAAGCCCAGGTCTCAGAGAAGGAGGAGCTTCAGGAGAGGGCGGCTGCCGCTGAAGTCCACGAAGCCCGGGTACTCCAGCTCGAGCAGACCGCGGCGGACCTCCTGGCCCAGAACGAGGCGGCGACCGAGGCGCTGGCTCAGTGGGAGAAGACGGCGGCTGACACTGTGGTGTCTCTCCGAAGGGTGCTGGCGCGCTATGGCACTGGGTGGATGGCTTTTGACGTCGCCTAGGAGCCCCTTAGCCGTCGGCTGAAGTTCATCCAGGCTGTCGTCCGGCAGATAGGCTTCACCATGTCAAGATACGGTGAGGTATCGGCCCGGGTAGCTGCCCTCGGAATTCTTCATCAGCTAGAAGCTTCCGGGAGCCCCTTGCCTTCGCCCTCGAGTTCTCACCCCGTCGTCTTCGGGGGGAGCCATCTCCTTTCCCCCAGCCCAGCGGTAGCCCAGTCCTAGAGGGTTCTCTAGGCGACTTGGCAAGCCGAGGGCCCTGACGCAGTCAAGGCCTGGCTGGACGAGGCCCTTCGCTCGAGCGAGCCTTCGACTTCCTCGAAGCCCCCAGCCACAGCGCGCCAACCGGACCCGAAGGTGTAGTCTCCTTAGGGCCTTAATATCGCAACTCCTGTAATAGATAGGAACTTGGTATTTTACTAACAAATGGTAATCGCTTCCTGGAAATTACTCATGGCAGCCGCTCCACCCGTGACTCCGACGTTGAGGTTCTTGATGAGGGTGAGACCCTTTGGCACCAATGGGCCGCTTTCGAGGCCCTTAGGACCAACCGGCCTACACGCTTCGCCATCCCTCGGGGTGACGATGGACACGTAATCCCCGAGATCCTTCACGAGCTCTTAAGTTTAATCAAGGAAGAGGAAAGAGAACCTCGAGCTCCATCCTCGTCGCCCGAACCGGTGAATTGGTCCAACGTTGAGGCCGACTTCAATGAACCGCAGCCCGGAGGCAAAGGTTTGCGCAGTTGGGCCCAACTCCAGGAAGATTAGAAAGCCTTCCGGGCTCAAAAGAGGGAAGAGAAGAGGCAGAAGAGGGAGGAGAAATCCAATCGCGCAGCGACGGAGCTCCCGACCGGAGGGGGTTTTGGCCCGGGTGACCTTTTGGACCGAAAAGGCTTCCGCTTCCTACTCGGCTTAGATGAGGAATTTTCCTAGTCTTATTCGTCGGTTTGATTTCGCAACAGATGTTGTTCATGCTCTATGTATGATGTAAATAATCGAAGCCTTTCTTGCGATATTTGCGAATCTCTGCCCTTCCTCTCCCCCCTCCTTTGTGGGTAGACGACTTGTCGACTGGGCGCAAACCGCTTGCCGGAAGGGAAGAGAGAATAGTTTGGGTACGGCGACCCTGAGCTTGGAACCTAAGAAGGGGGTGCGGCGAGCCGGAGCACGGAACCCGAATAGTGGGTGCGTCGAGCAGGAGCTCGGAACCCGAATAGTGGGTGCGTCGAGCCAGAGCTTGGAACCCGAATAGTGCATGCGTCGAGCCAGAGCTCGGAACCCGAAGAGGGGGTGAATCGAGCCGGAGCTCGGAACCCTAATAGGGAGTGCGTCGAGCCGGAGCTCGGAACCTGAATAGGGGGTGCGTCGAACCGGAGCTCGGAACCCAAAGAGGGGGTGCGTCGAGCCGGAGCTCGGAACCCGAATAGGGGGTGCGTCGAGCCGGAGCTCGGAACCCAAATAGGGGGTGCGTCAAGCCGGAGCTCGGAACCCGAATAGCTTGGTGAAACTACGCTTGATACCGCAGTGCATCCACTTTGGTCAAAACGTTCACCTTATATTATTATTGAATCGAGGATCTGATACAACAATAGCTAACATCGTAAGACGTCTATGAAATTATGCAAAATAGCGCTTCAAGTACTCCGCGTGCCAAGTGTGCTTCAGATCTTCGCCCTCTAAGGAAGATTGATGGTAGGACCCTGTCCGTCTGGAGCCGATTACGATGTATGGGCCTTCCCATTTATTGCCCAGCTTCGTCGGAGCGGCCACCACGCGTAGGACGAGGTGCCCTGGCTGGAACTCGTTGCGCTTGACCTTGGGGTCATACCATGCCTTCATCTGTTTCTGGTTCTCAGAGAGGTTGGCGATGGCTCGGAGCCTTGTTTCCTCCATGAGGTCGAGGGAGACGGAACACTCTTGATTAGTTTCGGGAGTCGTGACCCACAGAGAACTAGCCCGAAGCTCCGTCAGTGTCATTGCATCATCGCCAAATAGGAGCTAGAACGGGGTGAACCCGATAGCTCGGGAAGGAGTGGTCCAAATGGACCACAGGATCTTATGTAGCTCTTAGGGCCACAATCTCTTGGCTAAACCCACGATGCGCTTATTGAGGCCGGATAGAATATGCCCATTGGCCCTCTCAATAGCTCCATTTGACTAGGTTTCGTACCGCTGTGAAGCATAGCTGCACTCCCAACTCATCGCAGAATGCTTTGAAGGACCCAGCGTCGAACTGAGTGTCGTTGTCTAGCGTGAGCTGTCTGGGCACTCTGAAGCGGCAGACTATATTCTGCCAAAATAATTTCTGGACGCTTCAGGAGGTTGATGGGGGAGTGGTCCCGATCTTCCGATAGGTAAAGGATAAACTTGGGTTGGTGGAGAATCTCGACGTTGGCGATCCAAGGCTCCGGTCTGGCGGATCAAAACCTTGCAATCGTTACACCACTGTCTCCATTGGTTATCAACCACGCAGGACGCGATTGACCTCGCCACGAAGGCTAATTCCTGCAAGCGATCCCAAGAACACAAGCAAGAACAGGAAGGATACAAATCGAATGCCAAAACACAAACAAACGAAGATAAGGTGAGGTTTCACAAACGCCAATGCAGCAGCCAATCGGTCCGGTGCAAGAGGCGGGATCTAAACACAACAGTGTAGATGCAACAAAGCAAAACCTAACCCTAGAGGTGGCTGGCGTGAGAATATATAGGGCGGCGGCCTGTGGAAGGCGAACAGACATGGGCTGTGGGCTAGAAGACGTACAGACTCAGACTATGGGCCAACATGGCCCAGTTCTGTCACGCAGGACTGTTTAAATCACACAGAAGGACTCGAGACTCCAAATGAGGTGAAACCAACGGCAAACGATCCGTCTTCTCCTCAGCTTTCCAAAAAGTCCAAGAACGCGCCAATCGGACTTCGTATGAGGAAGTTATGCCCATTTTGGTGCAGGGTGGTTGATGTAGTCCGAACCAGCGAATTCTTGACTTCAAACATCCGTGCGGCTCCGTCTTCAAGTCCAACTCTTCTATTCCATCTCCTATGTTCCTAAGCAACAAAATATCACTAGTATTCAGTAGCATCCCATCCAAACAAATATTGAAATAGTTGCTAAGGAAAGAATTAACCTCATAGTTCAAGCGACGGGCACGGGCGCGTGTGATTGGTCCTTGTAGTATTGTAGGTGGAGGCTCCATGTGTGTATCATGTGAAGTGATGTCCTCATCAGAGGTAATGGCAGTCAACGGTTCGGTCTCGACCCACTTAGATAAGTATTCGACGGCGACGACGGCGAAGCGCAAGTTGCCCCTTGTCCTCGGGAACGGTCCAATGAGGTCCATCCCCTACCGAGCTAGAGGCCAGACTTGTGCGATGAGCTGTAGGCTGACCGGGCGCCTATGGCTCGGTCGCCCCATCCATTGGCACCCTTGGCAGGTGCGCACTAGATCTTCAGTGTCGGTGAAGATTGTGGGCCAATACACACCTTGTCGGAGGGTCTTTCCGGCGAGTGCTCGAGGGGCTAAGTGACTACCACACAGACCCTCATGGATTTCCCGGAGCATTAGTAGTCCGTCTGGATGAGAAATGCACTGAAGTAGTGGAGAGCATACACCCGACTTGTACAGGATTCTGTCAATGATTAGGTAAGGCTTGGCGCGAAGTCGAAGGCGCGCCAGCTCTGGACTAGGTCGGTCGTCCATATCGCCATTGAGTGCCCACAGAATGGGCTCTCGCCAGTCGCCATCGGCCATGCAAAGGCCTGTAGCCGGGCGAGGGGTTGCCGGAGTACCCATCGGCGCAGGGGGCGGCACATCTCCGTGGAGAGACGCTGATGGCTCGGCAAGTTCTTCGAAAAAGGCAGCGGGCGGGGGAGCGTGACCGCCAGCACCGGCTTTAGCGAGGATGTCAGCTTGGCAATTTTCACTTCTTGGTATGCTCTGGACAGATATCCCCTTGAAAGATGCCTCGAATTTCCAAATGGCTTCGAGGTAGGTGGCAAGGTCGAGGTGTCAGGCCTGGAAACTTTTGTCTATGTGTCCAGCGACGACTTGAGAATCAGTCTTGACAACCACGCGGGGACTCCGAGTGTGTGCGCCTTGCGAAGACCCAGCAGCACTCCTTCATATTTGGCAATATTGTTTGTAGCTTTGAAGTTCAACCGAATGGAGTATAAAGCTTCCTGCCCGGAGGGAGAAATGATCACCGCCCCGGCGCCAGCTCTGGAAGCTTGGTAGGCACCATCTAAATAAACGGTCCACACCCCCCGCCTACTTCGTCATTGGTGTGACTAACTGCTGGCGTCCATTCGACGACGAAATCGGCAAGGATTTGAGACTTAATGGCAGTCCGAGCCACAAAGGAGATCCCGAACGGAGCAAGCTCTACTGCCCACTTCCCGATTCGCCTGGTCGCGTCCTTATTCCAGAACATGTCGCCTAGGGGATAGGTAGTTGGAATGATTATATCATGGGCCAAAAAGTAGTGCCGACACTTCCGGGATGCCATGACGAGATCATATGCCACCTTCTCGAGCTCGGAATATCGAGTTTTTGCTCTAGAGAGGGCTTCAGACACAAAGTATACGGGACATTGCACCAGCTTCCCGCCAGTGTCTTCTTCTTGAATCAACACTGCACTCGCCGCACTGCTTGAGGCGGCGAGGTAGACCAGAAGGGGATCGCTGGCCCGCGGTGTTGCGAGGACAACGAGATCGGCGAGGTATTCTTTTATCTTGTCGAAGCAGTCTTGACATTCTGGGGTCCATTCGAAGTCTTCAGAGCCTCGCAATGCCTTGAAAATGGGCAGGCTTTTTTCAGCCGACCTTGCCAAGAAACGACTGAGAGCGGCAAGGCGTCCGGCTAGCTTCTGTGCCTGCTTCAAATTCTGAGGGGGAGACATATTATGCAGTGCGCTGACTTGCGTTGGACTAGATTCAATACCCCGACTGGAGACCAGATATCTGAGTAGCCTCCCAGCACAAGCTCCGAATATGCACTTCTCTGGATTGAGGCGGATCCCGCACCTCCAGAGACTGCCGAATGTTTCAGCTATATCTACGCTATGGCAATTCTTGTTCGTGCTTTTAATGACGATATCGTCCATATAGGCTTCGACATTGCGGCCGATCTGATGCCCTAGAGCCTTAAATATTAATTTGGAGAAAGTGGCCCCGGCGTTGCGGAGACCGAAGTGCATCCGAACATAGCAGAACACTCCCGAAGGGGTAATGAAGCTCGTTTTAACCTGATCTTCCCTCTTCAACCAAATCTGGTGATATCCGGAATAGTCATCAAGAAAGTTGAGGAGCTCAGAACCGGTAGTAGAATCAACCAATTGGTCGATGTGAGGCATGGGGTAGTGTAGCAACCCCAAAATTAAGAGGGAATAAAATAAAGGAAAAAAATAATATTAAATGAATTTCTGAATTTTGTTATTAATAAAAATTCTAAAATAGCCCTATTAAAGCCAAACAGAGATAATTATTCAAAATTTGGACTTGAAAATTTTATGGGATAAACTAGAGGCCAATAAATATTTTTGAGATTTTTTACAAAATTTTTCCAACAGATCTTCAAGCCTTAAGCAAATATTTGAATTTCTGGAATTATTTTAATTGAGAAATGAATTTTAATCTTATTGGGCCGCAACCCCGTATTCCCCTCCAAAACCATTTCGGCCCAGCCCAACGCAGCCCTACTTGCTGACAAGCGGGACCCGCCTGTCGGCGCCGTCCCTCTCTCCCTTCCCGCGCGCCCGCACCCACTGACATGCAGGGCCGCTCTATCAGCGCTCCCTCCTCCTCTCTCTCTCCCGCGCTCGCCCCGGACGGTCCCACCTGGCATCCACCGACGCCCCCTCTTCTGCCGCTGACACACCGGACCCGCTTGTCATCCCCTCACTCCTTCGCGCGCGCTCACTGACAGGCGGGACCCACCTGTCAGATTCGTCTTCAACAATGGAAGGGGATCTCCCCCTTCCATTCCCGTCGGCCCCTTGCCCTAATCGCCGACGGCCGCCCAAATCCACAAAATTGGGCACGGGATCCTGACCCCCGTTCACCGGTGATCCACTTCCGACCAAAACCGACGCGATTTCATCCCTTTGGAAGCCAATCCGTGCTATAGGAAAGTTCACCGGCAATATGGAAATCCTCCCCTTCGGTTTCCTTCGCGTAGCCTGCCATTTTCGTCGTTGGCAACCCTACAAGACCCTCGGTGCTCACCGCATTTCTCTGACACCGAAACCCCTCGGAGCCTTTCCCTCCCTAGCCGCCGCCTGCAAGTTTTCGGATTCATCCCCTGCTTCGGCTCCGGCAGCACCTCACCGACGCTCCGGGCCACCACTGCCCTCGCCATAGTCACCGTCGGGACCCCTCCACCTCCTCTACCCCGGCCCTACCTCCGTTGGGCCAGATCGCTGCCAGAGCTCGCCGTCGCCATCAACCCGAAGCTTCCCCGCCGCCACTGCTCGCCGCCGATGCCACCCTCTCGCCGTCGACCACATTTTCCGGTACCATCATGTTCCCCTCCCTATCCTCTTTCCATTTTCGCCGTCGCCGAGGGTCATGGGCCACCGCTATCGCCGCTCGCCGCTCGCCGTCCCTCCGCCGGCGCTGGGGACGAAGCCTCCTGGCTCCCCCGTGCTGTGAGCATGCCGGACGCGCGCTCCGCCGTGCGATCACGGATGGACGACTGAGATTAAATCACTTAAGTGATTAGATCTCAGCCACCCGTTCCGGCGAAGGGGTATGAGGTGATCTGGGCCGTCCAGATTCACTTAAACGCCCCACCTCACCAGTGACCATTGGATCTGGATCCAACGGTCCAGATCCGATCGGCCCACGCGCACAGTGCACGGGTCCGTGGTGGACCTGGCTCACCGTGGACCCACGCATGATTTCTGGTTTAAATAAAATTCAGGAAAATAGTTTAAACTTCCAAAATTCATATCTTGCTCAAATTAACCCCAAATTTTACCATTTCAATTCTGGAAAATTTGTCTTTTTATCCTCTACACTTTTATGCAATAAAAACAATATGTTTATTTGGCACATAATAATCTTATTAAATAATAAAGAAAAGTCCCCTTTAGGAATTAATTAATATTTCAATAAAATAATTCAGATAAACCCTTAAAAACTTATAAATTAATTTCAGAAGATATTTTGGCTCCATTTCACTGTATTTAATACAATAAAAATGGAATGACCATTTTGTCCATGACATTTTATTAAATAACACTCCTAAGACCCCTTTAGGATTTAATTACTATTCAGAAAAACTCTTAAAAATTTATATATTAATTTTAGATGAAATGTTGACTCCAGTACACTGATTATAAGCCAATAAGAATATAATAACTCATTTTGCTCATTTTAATTTATTAAACAACATTTCCAAGGCCCTTCAAAATAAATGATTAACTCATATAATAAAGATGCAACATTTTACAAAAATATCATGAAAACTTATATAATAAACTCAGAGGACTTAATGACCTTATTCCACTGTTTGTAATACAATAAAAATAGAATATTCATTTTGTCCACTTTATTCCATTAAATGATATTGCAAAGGCCCTTTTAGGACATTTAATTAATGCATTTAAGAAAAAGTCAACCCTTTATGGAAATATCCTAAAAATTTATATAACAACCTCAGGAAACCTAATAACTTATGTCCAGTATTTTTTTACAATTAAAATAATAATAAGGTTATTCAATACCTTTTTACTTCAACTTTAAAAAGGGAAAAATAAAACCCCCTTAGGAAAAATAATTATATCAAGTTATAAAATTAAGGAATCTCATTAAAAATTAATTGTAAATGTTTAAAGTAACAAATCCCTAAATGTTAAGACTCTATCTCCTTTACTTAATCCAACCTAAACATGTATGTTAGTATGGTTGATTGTTTTGGAGTGTTTATTGAATGTTTTATTTACTTTTCCGTATCGAGAAGACTACGAGTTCGTCGAGGAGCCGGAGTTCTATCCCGGGGTTCCACCTTCCCCATTTGCGGATCAAGGCAAGTCATCGACCACCTCTGTGGAAATAGTTGATCATTATTGAGCCCATGTTTTAATAAATTATCGCTATAACTCATAGGTTAATATTGCATTAGTCCAATAATCAAGCCTTACACTTATATTTATTAGATCCCCGTCCTTGTGTGCAAACCCAAGCCATGCTTATTGAGCCTTAACTCCTTGTCACTCTACAAATACTATATTATCTAGTGCCCAATGTACCAGCACAACTGCTATAGGATAAAAAATGAGTCGTAGTTAGATGGATTCTGGTATATGAAATACCCCGTTATTCTTGTCTCTGGACTCTGTTGGAGTTGGGTATGTTATAAGTATGGTGGGTTCCGGGTGCAAGCACGGAAACTAGTTGGTCGCACCCGGGGCACTATAAGGACCGGTCTGCGGGATCTGTTGCAAAGCACTTCCGTACCAACCACAAGTCTAATGGGTAAGTCCTAACTGGAAGTGTGGAACACTCCGGCTCTCGGCACCATAGTGGAGGGGGCAAGGGGCTAGCCCTCAGGGCGCCTTGTACAGACGATGGCTCAAGGGGGGGTATGGTGGAAACTCGACATGGCGAGACACGATACGAAACCCATAAGAGGGTGCTGTTGAGTCGGGGAAGACCATATGGAAGGTTTTGGCATGAGTTCCCATGAAATGGGTCATCTCGTTACACTTCGGTGTAAGTGATGAGTGCGTGCCTTGTGGGTACAGTGGTACATCTCTGATCAGAGTAATTTAATCTTTTCGAAAAGCCAAGCCCACGGTCAAGGGCGGGTTGTGTGACTACTCGCAGTTAGTTTACAATTGTTTGAATGATTGAGTTATTCATGGCATGTAAGGACTGTTGTGCGAGGAGGTAAAACGTACTCCTCGTGTTAGAAGATGATGATGCATACACATGTTTACTTTTCAGTACTAATAAATTGATCACACTTAATGCTTTACAATTATGCTCTTCCGCAAAACTAGCCACTATCTCCCTTGTTATTACCATGCATTATATTTGCATTCGGTGGCTTGCTGAGTACATCTGTACTCACCCCGTTGACTTACACCATCAGAGCCCGTCTACTACGAGGAGGATGAAGGTCTGGAGTAGCGACCCAGTCAAGGCGAGACTGGAAGGAGGCGTTCATCTAGGACCCTTATTTTATTAGTTTCTCTTCACCTTTAATCACTTTTGTATTAATGTGGTCTACGAACCGTCAATGATTGCCCGTATTGTACGAGGTCGCATGATGAATGTCTTGTTTTATTGATTTTCTATGGAATTTCAATAAAGTCCTGATTTATTAAATCGGGGCGTGACAGGTAGGGGTCACGGGGGCAAGATTTATTTAGAGAAGTAAAGTTGATACACATGCGCCATTTCCAAGATGTTTTCTTCTAGACGAACAGTGGGTTTGACAACCACTCGGTGTGACTAACTTCCCGAATGACCCCTGCCCGGAGCAACTTCTCAGTCTCGGTCTTGGCAAGCTCAGCTCATTCGATGGATAGCTTCTGAAGCCCCTAGCGTACTGGGCGAGCTTTTGGGTCAACCGCTAGAGAGTGTTCGATAATCGAGCGGTCGACGCCCAGTATGTCTTCGTCGGACCACGCGAAGATATCCAAGTTGTTGCGGATGACTTCCTCGAGCTGCTCCGACACCTTTGGCTCAAGGCCTCCTCCGAATCGGATCAGGCACTCCTTCCCGTTCTGGATCAAGATCTTCATGACGATCTCCCCTTCAGGGAGTGGCTTGGCCAGGGGCCCCTTCGGAGGGGCGTCTCCAGCTCCCATCAATCTGGCTTCTCTCGAACTTCCATGGACGCTGTGGACTTGCCTTGGCTCCAGCGGGGCCGAGTGGCCATATTCGACCCGATGGGCCACGACCTGATCCCCTAGAACCGATAGCACCCCTCCCGGAGTCAGCATCTTGAGGCACAGGTAGTTGTGGTGGGCGATGGCCCCGAAGCGGTTGAGCATCCCCTTCTTAAGATGGTGTTGTAGGCGTACGTTGCATCGACGATGTCGGAGATGATTTCCTCGCTGCGGCAACGGTGGGATTCCCTCAAAGTCACCTCCAGCCCGATCTGGCCGAGTGCGTCAAGTGGCGGCCCTGCGAAGCCCTAGAGCAGCTGGGAGGCCGGCAACAAATTCTTCCGGGAAAGGCACAGCTGATCGAAAGCCTGCAAAAAAATGATGTCAGTAGAGCTTCCGCCATCGACCAGGATACGACGCACCTCGACACCCACAATGTCTGCCGAGATGACAAGGGGATCGACGTGTGGGAACTTGACGCCGGTGGCATCCTCGGCGGTGAAGGAGATCGGGACGTGGAACCATTCGGGAAGCGAGGAGAAGCTCGAGGTGCCAATATGTCCGACCTCCCGGATGTATTCCATTCGCTGACGCTTGGACATGGATCCTAGAGCTCCTCCTTCGGATATGGGAAGGACCACCCGCTTCCCTCGGTCCGCTCCATCTTCGAGTTTGGGGGCTTGGAACCTGCCGAGTTCCGGAGCCAGGCCCAAAGCTTCTGGCTCGTCCCGATGCCCGACTACCTGGATGGCGTCAGGGCGGGGGACGGGAGCCCCTTTGTCGGAGGAGTTGCGGCCGGAGCTTCGCTCGAGGTAGTCGTTCCAGAGGGCGAGGATGGTTCGGCAGGAGTCGGTGTCGTGGCTCTGGCTCTCATCGTGGACGCTGCAGTAGAGAGTTGCCCCTCCGGGAAACGCTCTTGGTGGAACCCTGGCCCCGGAGGGACGTCCCCCGCCGGATGTGTGCGGGTGCTTGGCGGGGCTCCTCAAGGTGATACTGAGGACTTCCCCTCGAAGGTGCTTCCGACCTCGTCGGGAATCCTGGTGACCAGAGTCTTGGCGACGAAGTTCTGGAATGGGGCGGACCCCACAGTCGGGATCGAGAGACGCCTCGTAAACCTTGGTGCTCGAAGCCCGGATGGGGATGATCATCGCCTGTCGGCGTACCTGACCTTCATCGTACCGGGCGTATTCTTCGAAATATGTCATGAGCTGGGCTACCAAGGAGATCGGCTTCCGATGCAGCTTGTCGAGGAGACCTGGGTGGGTGATGCCCTCCTGGGCGGCGGCGATGACTGAGGAGGTCGAGAGTCCCTTGATTTGGGCCTTGGTGTGTGCGAAGCGTTGAGAGTACTGTCGTAGCATCTACCCCGGCTGCTGCTTCACCTGGAAGAGGCTTCCGGTTGACATCGGGGCCACGAAGGTTCCCTGGAAGTTGTTGATGAACTTCTTCTTCAGCTGGTCCCATGAACAGATGGTTCCGGGCCGTAGCGACCAGAACCACCGGAGAGCAATTCCTTCAAGAGCCAGGGGGAAGCATTTGGCCATGGTATCACGGCTCCCCTGCACGCTTCTATTGCTAGAGCGTATGAGCGGGAGAACTCTCCAGGGTCAGAATCCCCGGAGTATTTAGGGAGCTTGGCGGCCCGAAACATGGAGTCGAACCGCACCCTCTGCAGGTTATGGTGCAAGGGAGACTCTTCGTCATATGACGCGTTCTCCTCCTCCCCTTGGTCTTCGTCATCGCTCAAGGTTACGGCCGCAACTTCCAGTGCCCGGGAGGGCTCCTGGGGGCGGAGTGACGCCTCCTGGTGCCATTGAGCGAGCTCCGCCTTCAATCTCGCATTCTCGGCTACCAGGGCATTAGCCTGGCTCCCGCTTCCTCCGGAGGTAGTTTCTGGGTCTTGCGAGCGGGTGTAGTCGGTCCGGAGGGCCACCGCCAGGGGCCTGCACGTGGGGTGCAACTCAAAAGGCCCCTCCTGGAGCCCTGAGGGGTTCACAGAGGCCGGCTCCGCATAGACAGCTGGAACCCGAGCCTCCGCCATTCCCCCGGGAGGCTGGTTTGGCTTTGTGCTCGGTGCTTCGTTAGGAGCGATGGCTAGAGGGTCCAGAGCGAGGACTAGAGCAGGCTCGACTCTGGTGGTGCGGGCTGACCTCCGCAGAGGAACCGTGCTCGCGCTCTTCCGACCCGACATGTTTATGTGAAATGAATGTAGAGGACGCTAGCTTCTTGGACTAGGATCCCCACGGATGGTGCCAACTGTTGGGACGACGGATCGAACCAACAGGTTTTTGGAAGTGAGAGTAATGGAGTGCAGGGCTAAGATTGTATTCTCGGATCGTGTGTCTATTACAACTGGAGACATGAGTATTTATAGAGCAACCCGTCCCAAAAGGGTCTAATGCTTCCAAAACCCCTTAACCGTTACTTGGCCTAGAACAGGCTTGTAATACAGACAAGAATAGCTGCTACATAGTACAGACAGAAGGTGCAGCCCTGACAGTGTATCAACTGTGCTGGGCGTTGCAGCGATCGCCCGACACAGCACAGGCGATCGCGATCCTGTCCCCAGACCACCTTGACTGGGTCGTCTCCTGGTCTTCTATCGTGCCCCGGAGCCTCCGCACCTACCGGAGGCTTGCCTCCGGTATCCTGTCGGGCATCTTGTTCGAGGGCCCCTTCCGCACGCTTCGGGGCTTCCGGAGATCCTTAGGCCTCCTTGCCTCGGGGCCCGCAGGTACCTCCGGAACGGGCTGTCGGGCCTTCCGCACGTGGCCTCTCCCCCAGACCGCACTGCTCTTTGTTCTTCCAACTGCCATCGGGATTATCTCCCCAAACAAACGGCCAGGGTATCGGAGTGGTTCTCATATCACCTAATGGTATGCGCTTTGAAACCTCGGCCCGACTAGAGTTTTCTTCCACTAATAACCAAGACGAATACGAAGCTTTATTGCTAGGTCTTGAACTACTAGAGTCCGTAGGCGCTAAACATGTTTACACATATGGTGATTCATTATTAGCAGTACAACAAGTAGCTAAGAATACTCAATGTTTTAATGGCTTGCTGAATAGTTACTTGGACAAATGTCTAGACATAGTTGCTACTTTTGATGATTTCAAATTATCTAACGTGTCAAGAGAAGCCAATTCAGTCGCCAATGATTTGGCTCAGCAAGTATCTGGCTACCAAGTCAAGAGAGGGAATTTTTTTGTATTAGAGAAGCCGATGTTTGGTCTCACTGCCGAAGCCAGTGATGCCGGACAGGCGCACCCTTCGAATCGAACCCCTCGGGTCGCCGAAGGCCAACGCACGCCGAAGCTGTTGGATCGCAGTGCTCCACCCACCAAGAGATCCGGCATGCCGGAGTCTATAGTCCGAAGCCTCTCGGACGGAGAAGGCTCCCCAGGGTCTGAACCCTCTGAAGGGCTTCGACCCAGCACGCTCCGAACGGCCACCTCGACCAGGCTTCGGCAGGAGCTGGAATGGCTCGGGGGGCACCCCGAGGTTAGTATTTTAGAGGTTTTTTCAGAAGGTGTACCAGTGAAGCCCTCTAAAACCTGTAAGGGTGATTGGAGAGTGCCAATCATCCAGTATTTGAGAGACCCTAGCCGAAGGGTTGATCGGAAGGTTCGGCGGCAACCGTTCAAATTCGTGTTGGTAGACGACACATTGTATCGTCGAACCATCGACGGAGTGCTATTGAAGTGTTTAGACCATGAGCAGTCCCAAGTGGCTACAGGAGAAGTCCATGAGGGGCTTTGCGGCACTCACCAGTCGGCCTAGGAGATGAGTTGGATGCTCAAAAGAGCAGGTTTTTATTGGCTGATTATGACTGAAGATTGTTTCAAGTACTACAGAGGGTGTGAGGCGTGTCAGAAGTTTGGCAACATCCAGTTAGCTCCTTCCTCATTGCTCAATCCCATTGTCAAGCCATGGCCATTTCGAGGTTGGGGTTTAGACTTCATCGGGCAGATCTACCCTCCTTCCTCAAAGGGGCATCGGTTCGTGTTGATGGCGACAGATTACTTCACCAAATGGACCGAGGCCGTACCTCTCAAGAACATGACCCATAATGAGGTATGCGATTTTATTTTAAAGCACATCATACATAGATTCGACATCCCTCAAACTCTTACTACGGATCAAGGTAGTTCATTTGTTTCTAAAGAGGTAAGGGACTTCGCCGAATACTATGGCATTAAGTTAATAAACTCTTCACCTTACTATGTTCAGGCTAATGGTCAGGCCGAGTCTAGTAATAAAACCGTGATTAAGCTTATTAAGAAAAAAATTGAAGAGTTTCCTAAAAGGTGGCATGAATTGCTTTCCGAGGCGTTATGGGCTTGTAGGATTGCAAAGCACGGTGCCACCAAAGTCAGTCCATATGAGTTGGTATATGGACAAGAGGTCGTTCTGCCTGTAGAGGTAGATCTTGGCTCCTTAAGAGTGTTAAAGCAAGCCGGCTTATCGGTCAATGAGTATGAAGCTCTTCTGAAAGATAATCTGGAGGAAGTGACCGATAAGAGACTAAGGGCTTTAGAAGCCATAGAAGTAGACAACAAGATAGTAGCTAAAGCCTACAATAAGAAGGTTAAGCCAAAATCGTTTCAAATAGGAGACTTAGTGTGGAAAACAATTTTGCCTTTAGGCATGAAGAGTCCTAAATTTGGCAAATGGTCACCTAGTTGGGAATGTCCTTTTAAGATAGCCGAAATCGCTCCCGGTAACGCATACGTGTTGGAATCCCTGCAGAGAGAGCGATTTCGAAGAGCTTTGAATGGTAGATACTTGAAAAGGTATTTCCAAAGTGTGTGGCAAACGTCGTAAAAGTGTCGGGAAGCCGATACGAATGGTATCATCTTCAGCTCGTTGTGCTTTTAGTTCACTAGTTCACTAAAAGGCAGGGGGGCATGTGTTGATAGCAAAAAATGGCATTAATGGCTAGATTATCAAAATATCAATTTTTGGTAATTTGGGACAAAAGTACACATGTCCAGGGTCTGTCCGAAGCCCTACAGGGCCGAAGTCCATAAAGCTATGGGCTCCAAAAGCCTCTAGCCAGCCCATTGGCTTTGGCCAGGAAGCCTTCGGAGGCCCACGTTGCCGAAGCTTCGGAAGCTTCAGAGGCCCACGCTGCCGAAGCTTCGGCCCGAGCAGCAAGCCTCGACGGGCCTGGCCGAAGCCCACGCTACCGAAGCTTCGGCCCAAGGAGCAAGCCTCGATGAGCCTAGCTGAAGCCCACCTCGGCAGAGATAGAGTTGGACGTGTTTCCAGCTCAATCTCTATCTCTATCTGGCCGGATTAATAGCATATTAGATTAGGAGCTAACCCCCTATAAATAGAGAGGCATGGCCGACGTGGAGAGCCCCCCAACTCAAACCAAACCAAATCCCATGCTTTGATCGTATTTACTTTACCTTTACTTTCCTGTACCTCTTCGTGGGTTTGCTTGGAAGCCCTCCGTCGGCCACTACGGAAGAGTGATAAGCCTTGCTACTTCACCTGTGAAGTATCCGTTAATTTACGTAATAGATTGCTATCGCCTTGGTACTTCGCCTGTGAAGTATCCGCTAATCCGCGTAATAGATTGCTACCTTCGCCACCCGTGCAACACCTCGCAAAATTCGGTCCTCAGGCCGAATTGGTACTTCGCATCATCTCTGTTGCAGGTTCGCACACTTGGAGCCCCTTCGCCGGAGGCGTCCGGAGCTGAGAGATCGGTTCCGGAGGTCCCCAGGACACCCTTCGACAAGACCGCAGGCCTCGACAACAGGCTTCACCAGCATACTTCATCGCGACAGGCTTCGCCAAGATTATACCCCGCACCAGAAGAAGTTGCACTCGCGCATGGCCCTCGTGTCACTGTTCTGTGATTTGCTGTATCGGAGATCTCACACTGAACCCCGCTGTTCGGAGGTGATCACCGTGTCCAGATCCTTTTAGAGTTCACCTTCGGCCGGATCAGTCCGAACGCTGAAGCACCCTTCGGCGGAGCACTTCGCACCAGACACCGAAGGTACCCTTCGGCGCACCTTTCGCATCAGACTTCGAACTATATGGGCTCCGACTGGTTTGCTGATTTTATTCTGTTTAATGTAGTTCTTTCGGCTAATTGGATTATTTTGTGTAATCTGGTTGCCTGGCAACTCCACCCCCCTTATCATTATTAAGGGTAGTTGGAACGTGACGTCGGTGCCACGTCACGCTTAGGCCTGTCCCTAAGTATCCGTGCACTTTTGGATGGTCAGACCGACCCAAGTGCGGGGCACGTTTTCATGTCAACAATCATCACCCCCGACCTTGCTCTGATCCAAGTAACGCCCGCATCGCCTCGTTTATCTTCTTTAGAGATTGAGCAAAAAATAGCCGCATCAGTAGATCAGGCCGTTAGCGCTTTGCTAGCCAACCATTTAGATTCGACAGTTAGCTCCCAAGTAGCGGCGACACTTAGAAGGTTCAACTTTACTGAGGCCGTACCACCAAGTCCCTATTGCTAGTGTACCTCCGGCAAATCATGTGTACAACAGAACTGACGGTAGCACTGGCAAGACCGTTACGTCTCCGGCCTCAACACACATGGCCGAGACTAGTCATTATGCTTACGGCCAAACTAACACTACGTACCACGCACCACCACCACCTGCACCGGTACTAGCCCTGCCCACATTGCCCGCGCCACATGCACAGGCACCTGGGCTTGAGCATGTCGTACAACTAGCACATAGGGAAGAGGCTCATGGCCGACACACCGATATCCCGCCGCGTGTCACGCCCCCACATGAGAGACGTGCGCAGGCAGCAGGCCAAGATGGCCTAGAGGAGCAAATCAGTGCACTATTTAGGGAATGCGCCGGCTTTGTGCCTAAGGGTCAGGTTAGGGTTTACCGTAAGCCATATCCCAATCATTTCGATACGATACCCTACCCCCGCGGCTATAGAATCCCCATTTCACTAAGTTCGACGGCGAGGGTAGCAAAACCACACTAGAGCATGTTAGTCAATTCTTAGCACAGTGTGGAGAAGATAGCAGGATAGATGCTCTAAAAATTAGACTATTTTCTCTCTCGCTATCTGGCACCACTTTCACTTGGTTTTCGGCTCTCCTGTCGAACTCCGTCTAGACGTGGGATGATTTGGGGTGAAAATTCCATGATTACTTTTACACAGGCGAGACAGAACTAAGGCTTTCACACTTGACATCAGTTAGGCAGAAATCTAACGAGAGCGTCTCCGAATACATCAAGCGTTTTAGGGATACTAGAAACCGTTGTTTTAGCCTTAGTATTTCAGAAAGGGATTTGGCGGAACTAGCTTTTAATGGGTTATGTTCCGAGATTAAAGAAAGATTAGACAACCAGAACTTTTTAGAGGTCAGCCAAGTCCTGTAGTAGGCTCTGGTCCAGGAAGGCCGAGTCAAAGATAAAAAGTTTATTAAAACGTTTAACAAGCCTAGGGCTGAAATCCATGTCATGAAATGCTCCGACGAGGAGGAATCAGAAGAGGAAGATTCAGCCGACGTGTACGTGGCCAAATGGGTTTGGAACACTAAGAGTAAACCTATCACCTGCTCCGAATTACGACTGTCTCCCACGAAGAATCATCCTAGTGAGGTCAAATACTCATTCGATATAACTAAGTGTGATAAAATATTTGATTTTCTCTTAAAGAACCAGCTTCTCAGGTTGCTTAAAGGCCAAGTCATTCCGTCTGCCGATGAGTTGAAGAAACATCCATACTGTAAGTGGCATGACTCACATTCACATAATACTAACGATTGCAATGTTTTTTGACGACAGGTTCAATCGGCCATAGAAGAAGGATGATTGAGAATAGACCACAATCCAAAGATGAAGCTGGACAAAGATCCTTTTCCCGTCAACACCATCGACCTCGGCGAGAAGAAGGTATTGATTTGGCCAGAACAGGCCGAGTCGACTAAAGAGAAGGATGTAATCATTGGAGAGCCGCGCACACACACACTCATACCAAAGAACCCCGAGGTGGGAGTGTGGAAACATAACATCAACATACCTTCGGCTAAGGTTCACAAGAGGATGAAGGTAACATACAAGATGTTGTTGAACAAACATCAAAGAAAAGCCAAGGAAGCAGGTCCCCGCGCTAAAAAGCTAAGTCAGCCGAAGGGCCAAAGGCATTTAGAGGGTGGCTTCAGACCACAGTGGCCGAGCCCTCCTCGTGATGGCTTCAGGCCACAATGGTCGAACCCTCCGCACAGGGACTTCGAGCCATAGTGGCCTAACACCCCATACGGTGGCTTCGGACCTCAGTGGCCGAACCCCCCATACAATAACTTCGGACCCCAATGGCCGAACCCCGCGCCACTCTAGACGAACCCTCTGATAGGAGACTTTGGCCCACACTGGTCGAACGTACCTCTGGCCTGGTGGGACCCCTCACTGATATGGTCCGAGACACCGTCGACCCTACCGAACCCCCCTCCGGGTAACGGGTTCAGCTCACAATGGGCGAGGCCACTGGAGCCGCCGATGCCTCCACCGTACAACTGGGCAGGAACTCCGTGGGCTCCGTACGTATCACAGCCGGAGTACCTTCCGCAACTTAACGTATGCCTTGTTTTCCTTTGGAGTATTCTGAATGGTAGGGACAAACAGACGCAGCAGAGGGAGGCATCGTACACAAGCTGTCCGTGGTACCTCCGAATCGGTATGTGCAGGGCGAAGTTAAAGAGTATAGGCGCGAGGAGGCCGAAGACAGGGAGTCCGAAGCTATCATAGTCAGAGTAGGGTCTCAGGAAGTCCCAATCCCAAAGGCCTTATCACCGAAGTATGGCGGAGGTAAGCCCCTTGCTTCGGCCAGAGCCCGCGTCGAAGCCTGGTTCGATCGGTCGAACAAGGCCGGTCCGATTGCCAGGGTCCGCAGCGAAGGCCCCTCCAAATACAGACTGAACAAGGCCGAAGGGGGTAGTACCACTTCGGCTAGAGTTGACAGGAACTAGGCAGTAGCACCTGGCACCAAGCCACAACCGTCTTGGGCACCTCCAGGCATGTCCAAATCACAAAAGAGACGTCTGCAACGACTATGGGCATAGGAGATGCGCGAGAAGAAAGCCGAGGACGAGCACGACGCTATTTTTGAGGAAATCCACCCTCGACCAACTACAAGATAGGTATGGAGGATGAAGCCGGTTGAGATGATCAAACCGGCTCCTAGTCCAAGCGACGACGATGACGACATGCTCAACGATGACTACTCACCTATCTCTGAGGGGCCTGCACCCTAGGCAATGGACATCATCATCGTCACGATGCCCGCTGAGTTCACCCTGCCACAGGATGAGGCCGAGGTCGCTCAATTGAACCTCGGTCCGCGCAACGCTATTTTCGAGAAGCCCGAGGACTCAACTCGCCATCTGAAGCCTCTCTACGTCAGAGGTCACATTGATGGAAAGCCGATTTCCTGGATGCTTGTCGATGGTGGCGCCACTGTTAACTTAATGCCTTACTCGTTATTGAAGAAACTTGGCAGGGACGAGAATGATCTAAAGAAGACCAACTTGATGCTCAACGGCTTCAATGGCGAGAGTTCTGAGGCCAAGGGAGTGCTCTACATGGAGTTGACAGTGGGCAACAAGACATTGCCAATAGCATTTTTCGTCGTCGATGTACAAGGTAACTACAGCGTGCTGCTTAGGCACGACTAGATTGACGCGAATTGCTGCATTCCTTCTACTCTGCACTAGTGCTTAATTCAGTGGGACGACGATGAAGTTGAGGTCATTCCTGCAGATACTTCGGCCCAAGTGGCGTTGGTCGATGGATCAGTTGATGCCGTTCACAACAAAGTAGAGTATCTATTAGGTAGAGATCTTTCGGATTACGATTTTGTTAGCGTATCCGGAGGACATTTTGTACCAGTGTCTGTAAAGTCGGCTGGTGTAGCACGGTTGTTTTTGTACTAGTAGTCATGTCTAGCAAGAGTAATCTGGATTTGCTAAAGTCTCGTGTAGAACAATATCGGTCTAATAAAGACAGTATTGCCGAGGCCATTGAAGACTTTAGCGAAGTAGAGAAATTAGGAAAAGGATTTGCGTCGGCCAATCCCTTAGAGGAAATTGACATAGGTGATGGTAGCATCCCGAGGCCGACCTTTATAAACCAACATTTACAGCCCGATGAAAAGGCCGAAGTAATAAAGTTGCTTCGGTCGTATGTCGATTGCTTCGCATGGGAGTATAGCGAGATGTTGGGACTAATCCGCGAGCTCGTGGAGCATCAGCTACCTATCAAGTCCGGATTTAGGCCTTATAAACAGCCTCCTCGTCGCTTTAACTCAGCCGTCTATGACCGAGTTAAAGAAGAAGTAGAGTGACTGCTGAAAGCTTAATTTATTAGGCCATGCAGGTACACAGAATGGGTTGCTAACATTGTGCCTGTAGAGAAGAAAGGGAACGGCAAGATACGAGTGTGCATTGATTTCAGGGATCTGAACAAGGCCACTCCGAAGGACGAGTATCCGATGCCGATATCCAAAATGCTAATCAACGATGCTTCAAGGAACAAGGTACTAAGTTTTCTTGATGGCAACGCTGGTTATAATCAAATCTTTATGGCCGAAGAGGACGTCTACAAGATTGCCTTTCGATGCCCTGGTTTTGTCGGTTTATTCGAGTGGGTTGTTATGACTTTTGGTTTGAAAAATCCTGGCGCCACATATCAGCGTGCTATGAACTTAATCTTTCATCACTTGCTAGGAGTTATGTTAGAAGTTTACATTGATGATGTCATAGTCAAATCGGACGCTATGGGAAACCATTTAGCCGATTTGAAGGTTGCTTTTGATAGGATGCGACAGTATGGTTTAAAAATGAACCCACTCAAGTGTGCTTTTGGCATGTCGACGGGCAAGTTTTTAGGTTTCATGATTCATGAAAGAGGCATAGAGATTGATCCTAAGGGGCTTGAGAAAATTATAAACGTTACGACGCCGACATGCGAAAAAGATGTGCAAAAGTTGCTAGGCAAGATGAATTATTTGCGTCGCTTTATATCTAACTTGTCTGGTAAGATTGATGCCTTTGTCCCCAAACTCTGGCTAAAGAACGAGGTCGAGTTCACTTGGGGGGCAAGCCAGCAAAGTGCCTTTGAGAAAATCAAGGAGTGCTTGTCATCACCGCCCGTGGTGAGAGCACCCAAAGCCAGGATTTGGTTTTGGCTATACATCGCTGCTGAAGATAGCGTGATCAGGGTCGTGCTAACCCAGGAGGTGGAAGAAAAAGAGTACGTCATCACGTTCTTGAGCCGCCGCCTGCTGAACGCTGAGACTAGGTACGCATTTGTGGAACGTCTGTGTTTATCACTTTACTACGCCTGCACCAAATTGCACAATTATCTTCTCCCTACTACATGTGTTGTCGTTTGCCAAACTGATGTTATAAAACACATGTTACAAAAGCCGATTCTATGTGGAAGAATCGGAAAATGGGCTTACACTCTGATTGAATATGATTTGTCCTATGAACCCCTAAGAGCTACGAAAGGACAGATCGTAGCAAACTTTATAGTTGATCACCACATAGATGTCAGTTCGAGTGACAATATTACTATGATTGAAGTAATGCCATGGAAACTTTACTTTGATGGTTCAGCTTGCAAAAATGGTCGAGGTATTGGAGTGGTCCTCATATCACCTAGCGGAGCGCACTTTGAGACCTCGGCTTGTTTAGAGTTTCCTTCTACTAATAACCAAGCTGAATAAGAGGCTTTACTGCTAGGGCTTGAATTGTTAGATTCCATGGGCGTTAAACATGTCCATGCGCATGGTGATTCCTTGTTAGTGGTACAACAAGTGGCTAAGAGTGCTCAGTGTTTTAGTGGCTTGCTAAAAAGCTACTTGGATAAGTGCCTGGACATAATTGCTACTTTTGATTACTTCAAAATTTCTGATGTGTCGAGAGAGGCCAGTTCGATTGCAAATGATTTGGCTCAGCAAGCATCTAGTTACCAAGCCAGGAGAGGAAAATTATCTGTACAAGAGAAGCTGGTGTTTGGTCTCACTGCCAAAGCCAGTGACTTCGGGAAGGCGCACCCTCCGGGTCGGACCCCTCCTGCTGCCAGAGGTCACCGCGCGTCGAGGTGCCAGGACTGGAATGTTCCGCCCACCAAGGAGTCTGGCACGCCGGAGCCCATGAGCTGATGTCCCCGAGAAAGTCAGGGCTTCCAAGAGTACGGACCCTACGGCAGGAGGCTTTGGCCTGATGCGATCCGTGCAGCCAATCCAGCCAGGCTTCGGCAGAAGCAGGAAGGGCTTGGGGAGCACCCCGAAATCAGTATCCTAGAGACGTTTTCAGGGAGTGATCTGGCAAAACCCTCCGAAGCCCATAAGGGCGTTTGGAGAAATCCAATCGTCCAGTATTTGAGAGACCCTAGACAAAGGGTTGATCGAAAGGTTCGGCGACAAGCATTTAAATTTGTGTTGATAGACGACACACTCTATCGCCGAACCATTGACGGAGTACTGTTAAAGTGTCTAGACCACAAATGATCCCAGGTGGCTACATGAGAAGTCCATGAAGGACTTTGTGACACTCATCAGTTGGCCTAGAAAATGAGTTGGATGCTCAAATGAGCGGGTTTCTACTGGCCGACTATGACTGAGGATTGTTTTAAGTATTATAGAGGGTGTGAAGCATGTCAAATATTTGGCAATATTCAGTTAGCTCCTGCTTCATTACTCAACCCTATTGTCAATCCATGGCCATTCTGAGGTTGGGGTTTAGACTTCATCGGCCAAATTCACTCTCCTTCCTCAAAAGGGCATCGGTTCGTGTTGATGGCGACATATTACTTCACCAAGTGGACCGAGGCCATGCCTCTCAAGAACATGACTCCTAATGAGGTACTTGACTTTATCTTGAAGCACATCTTACATAGATTCAACATTCCTCAAACTCTCACTACAGATCAAGGTAGCTCATTTGTTTCTAAAGAAGTGAGGGACTTCACCGAATATTATGGTATTAAGTTGATAAACTCTTCGCCCTACTATGCTTAGGCCAATGGTCAGGCCGAGTCTAGTAATAAAACCGTGATTAAGCTCATTAGGAAGAAAATCGAAGAGTTCCCTAAAAGGTGGCATGAGGTGCTTTCCGAGGCGCTATGGGCTTGTAGGATTGCAAAGCACGATGCTACCAAAGTTGGTCCATACGAGTTAGTGTATGGACAAGAATCCATTCTACCTGTAGAAGTATATCTTGGCTCTTTAAGAGTGTTAAGGCAAGATGGCTTATCGGTCGACAAGTATGAAACTCTTTTGAAAGACAACCTAGAAGAAGTGACCGATAAGAGATTGAAGGATTTAGGAGCCATAGAAGTAGACAAGAGGAGAGTAGCTAAAGCCTACAATAAGAAGGTTAAACCAAAATCATTTCAAGTGGGAGACTTGGTTTGGAAGATGATTTTACCCTTAGGCACTAGGAGTCCCAAGTTTGGTAAATGGTCACCTAGTTGGGAAGGCCCTTTCAAAATAGCTGAAATCACTACTGGCAATGCATATGTGTTGGAATCTCTGCAAGGAGAGCGGTTTCAAAGAGCTTTGAATGGTAGATACTTGAAAAGGTATTTCCCAAGTGTGTGGCAAACAACATAAAAGGTGTCTAAAGGTCGATATGGAAGGTATCGTCTTTAGCTCATTGTGCTTTTAGTTCACTAAAAGGCAGGGGGCATGTGTTGATAGCAAAAAATGGCATCAATGGTTAAGATTGTCAAAATATCAGTTTTGATAATTTGGGCCGAAAATACACATGTCCCGGGTCAGGCCGAAGCCCTACAAGGCCGAAGGACCATTGGGCTATGGGCTCCAGAAGCTTCCAGCAGGCCACGGCCTTCGGCCAGGAAGCCTTCGGAGGCCCATGCCGCTGAAGCTTAGCCTGAGGAGCAGGCTTCGACGGGCCTGGCCGAAGGCCCACTTCGGGCAGAGAAAGAGTTGGATCCGATTCAAGCTAAGTGTTTATCTCTATTCAACCGAATTATAGCAAAATAGATTAGAGGTTTAGCCCCTATAAATATAGAGGTGGAGCCAGTTCAGAGGCCCCCCAACAATATCAACCACAAAGCCCTAGCTTTGAATCACATTTACTTTATCTTTACTTTGTTGTACTCTTCGTGGGTTTGCCTGGAAGCCCTCTGATGGCCACTTTGGAACAGTGGTAACCCTTGTTACCTCGCTTGTGAAATATCCGTTAATCTACGTAATAGATTGCTATCGCCTTGTTACTTCTCCTGTGAAGTATCCGCTAATCTGTGTAACATATTGCTACCTTTGCCACTAGTGCAACACTTGGTAGAATTCGATCCTCATGACGAATTAGTACTTCGAATCTTATCTGTTGCAGGTTACCTACGTTCAGAGCTACTTCGTCGGAGGTGTCTAGAGCTGAGAGATTTGTTTTGAAGGTTGCTTGAACACCCTTCGGTGAGACTTTTGCTTCGACAGCGCGCTCTATCAGCACACTTCATCACGATAGGATTCACCATGCTCGCACCCTGCTCTGGACAAAGTCACGTTCGCGCGTTGCGCCTGCATCCTTATTCTATTTCTTACTATACCAGAGACTTCGCGCCGAACCCCGCTGTTCGGAGGTGATTGTTGCGTCCAGATCCATTCAGAGTTCATCTTCGACCAGATCAGTCTGAATGCCGAAGGTACCCTTCGGCGGGACACTTTGCATCAGACGTCGAAGGTATACTTCAGTGACCCCCTTTGCACCATACTTCGAAGCAGATAGGCTCCGACCGGTTTGCTGATGTATTTTGTTTAATATATTTCTTTCGGCTAATTGGATTATTTTGTGTGACCTGATTGCCTGGCGACTCCACCCCCCTTACCACGGCTAAGGGTAGTCAGAATGAGACGTCGGTGCCATGTTACGCTTAGGCTTGTCCCTAAGTATCCGCACACTTTTGGATCATCGAACTGACCCAAGTGTGAGGGCACATTTTCATGTCAACACCACCTGGATGCAACCCCATAGGAACCAAGTTGGTGTTTAAGAACAAACAAGGTGAAGATGGGGTTGTGGTGCGCAACAAAGCTCGATTAGTTGCCCAGGGTTTTTGCCAGAAAGAGGGTATTGACTTTGAGGAGACTTTCGCCCCTATTGCCCGTCTTGAGTCCATTCACATACTTTTGGCATTCGCTGCTTCTAAGGGTTTTAAGCTTTTTCAAATGGATGTCAAGAGTGCTTTTCTAAACGGGTACATAAAGGAGGAGGTCTATGTTAGGCAGCCCCCTGATTTTGAGAACCCTAAGTTTCCTCGACATATTTTCAAGGTGCAGAAAGCTTTATACGGTCTGAAGCAAGCCCCTAGGGCTTGGTATGATCGCCTAAAGCAGTTTTTGTTGGGGAACAACTTTGTGATGGGTTCTGTGGACAAAACTCTTTTCTTGCTCAAAGATGGCTCAGATTTCTTGATTGCTCATATTTACGTGGACAACATTATTTTTGGTGGTTCTACTAATGAGGTTGTGTCCAAGTTTTATGAGCAGATGCACAGCGAGTTTGAGATGAGCCTCATGGGTGAGCTCAAGTACTTCTTAGGGCTCTAGATCAAGTAGACCAAGGATGGCATCTTCATCCACCAGAGCAAGTACACGCGGGACATGCTGAAGAAGTTTGACTTCGGTGGAGAGCTGAAGCTTTAGATGACCCCAATGGGTACATATGGGGGCCTAGACAAGGATGAGAGCGGCATCAAGGTCAATGAGAGAGAGTATCAAGGGATGATCGGATCGCTGCTGTACCTGACGGTGACGAGAACAGACATTCAGTTTGTCGTGGGACTGTGCGCGCGCTTCCAGTCTTCACCACGTGCATCTCATCGGTAGGCTGTCAAGCGCATTTTTAGGTACCTTACCTATGCGCATGATCTTGGTCTTTACTATTTAGCATCATCATCTCTTGAGTTATCTGGCTTTTCCGACGCTGATTTTGGTGGGTACCGGCTGGATCGTAAGTTGACTTCTAGTACTTGTCAGTTTCTTGGTTCTTCGCTTATTTCTTGGTCTTCTGGAAAACAATCTGGAGTTGCGCTTTCCACTATTGAGGCTGAGTATGTAGCTGCTGCTAGCTGCCACTCACAGTTAGTTTGGATGATTTCCACTTTGAAAGATTTTGGGTTGTCTTTCCCTACTAGAGTACCTTTGTTTTGTGATAGCACCAACACGATTAGTGTAGGGAAAAACCCATGTCTTCATTCAAAAACCAAACATATTGATGTGCGCTTTCACTTTCTGAGGGATCAATATGAGAAAGGTGTCATTGACCTTGTTCATGTTGATACCCATCATCAGTTGGCTGACATTCTTACTAAACCCCTAGATCAGTCTATATTTGAGCGTTTGCGAGGGGATTTGGGAGTTGTGTATCCTTTTTAGGATATTTTGAGTCTCTTTTCTTTCTTATTTACTCTTTTATTGAGTCTATTCATGTGAGTTCATACCATGCACATTCATATATCAAACTTTGAGCTTGCTTCTGTTTTATGATTGAATTGATTTACTTATTCTAGCTAGTATATCGAGGCCTCAGATGATTTGACTTTGGTGGAGAGTTGAAGCCTTAGATGACCCTAATGGGTACATCTAGAGTCCTGGACAAGGATGAGAGCGGCATCAAGGTCAACGAGAGAGAATATCGAGGGATGATCGGATCGCTGCTGTACTTGATGGTGATGAGGCTAGACATTCAGTTTGTCGTTGGACTGTGCGCGCACTTCCAGTCTTCACCACGCGCATCTCATCGGTGGGCTGTCAAGCGCATTTTTAGGTACCTTACCTATGCACTAGATCTAAGTCTTTACTAGTTAACATCACCGTCTCTTGATTTATCTGGCTTTTCTGATGCTGATTTTTGTGGGTGCTGGTTGGATCGCAAGTCGACTTCCGGTACTTGCTAGTTTCTTGGTTCTTCGCTTGTCTCTTGGTCTTCTCGGGAGCAATATGGAGTTGCGCTTTCTACCACAGAGGCTGAGTATGTAGCTGCTGCTAGCTGCTGCTCACAGTTGGTTTGGATGATTTCCACGTTGCGAGATTTTGGGTTGTTCTTCCCTGCCAGAGTTCCTTTGTTTTGTGATAGCACCAGCATGATTAGTGTAAGGAAAAACCCATGTCTTCATTCAAAAACCAAACAAATTGATGTACGCTTTCACTTTCTGAGAGATCAATATGAGAAAGGTGTCATTGATCTTGTTAATGTTGATACCCATCATCAGTTAGCTGACATTTTAACCAAACCCCTAGATCAGTCTTCTTTTGAGCGTTTGCAAGGGGATTTGGGAGTTGTGTATCCTTTTTAGGATATTTTGAGTCAGTTTTCTTTCTTCTTTATTCTTTTATTGAGTCTTTTCGTGTGAGTTCATATCATGCATATTCACATATCACCCTTTGAGCTTGCTTCTGTTATATTATTGATCTGCTTTACTTATTCTAGCTAGTACATGCTTTTGAATACCCGTCGATGATCATGTTGTGCTTCAGTTCACATGATATGTCTGATATCTGTCATATGCATGGCATTTATGCTTTAAAATTGAAAAATGATCACCATTGCTTCTGCTAACTAGCATGTGTAGGCTGAGTGCTTTTGCTATCTTTTACATGCTTGGTAGCTAGTTCCTCACTTAGATGCAGATATGCAACTTGGACATCTATATTCTTTAAACATGGAAAATGTGCTATAAAAATGATAAAAATAAGAAAAATGAAAAATCCATGCCTTTTATGCATAGACTTGGTCAGTTAGCATAAGGTTGACATGCAAATAACCCTTGACAAAAATGAAAAAGGAAAAGAAAAAGCCTGAAAATTAAAAAGATAACAAGTTTGCTGAAGCACTTTGTTCTGGACAATGCTTATCTTGGTAGATATCAGCTAGCCCTTGCATCTGATTCTTTACCTTGCTTAGCAACTAGAAAATGTGGTGATGCTTTTATTTGCAAAAATTGAAAAATGTGTGCTACTGAATTTCTTTAGATATCATATGTTGCAATGATCATGCCATGTGTCTTAGACAGTATGTCTTTTGCTATACCTGCTAGATGTTGTAATTGCAGTCAATCATATCTGAGAAGCATGCTTTTTACACTCCACCTGCACCCCAGTTGCATTCATTGCTTATTTTGAGGGGGAGCTGCATTTCAGGGGAAATTTGAGTTTGTGGCTCTCTTTAGAGTGCATTTAGTCTCACTTGATGAGTCCAATTGTCAACAAGGGGGAGAAATTTTGGGTTACTCGATCTTTTAGAAGAGTTTAGGGGGAGTTTTTGGCTTTCTCTAGGATTTGTTTCAGGGGGAGTTTTAGTCTCTTTTGCCTTACTCTTTGGATATCCTTGTTGATAATTCTGATATTGCACTTGTTTTTGAGTCTTATTTTTTGGTTAACCATAATGACCACCTTCTGGTTTTTGTTCGGCTTTTGGTCATTAGGGTTAAACTTTTTATTTTCTTCTTTTCTATCTTCTTGTGTTTTGTTTTCGTGTTTCCACGTGTTTTGCAGGTACTGAAGAGATGATGAAGAGAGTGTTGACAATGCACACATCAAGGGGGAGATTGAGGAGCCATGTTGAAGAGCATGGGCCTCATGGCTCCAACTGTGATGAGTGATTATCAACGAAAGTCAAGAGGACATGAAGAGAAGACGAGACCTGCCGTATCTGGGCCATGTGTGACTTAGGTACACAGGCAGCGAGCGACTGCCGGACAGAGGGGCCGCGGAGTCAGGCTGGCCCAATCTGAGTTCATGGGCTAGGAGCGGCAGAGGATCCACTGGTCTGTTGACCGGGATTGACTCAGGTACATGGGCAGCGAGCTATTGCTGGGCTGAGGGAGCTGCAGAATCGAGCTAGCCCAATCCGGGTACCCGGTGCGAAGACGGTGGACGCTTAGTCAGTTTCGGCACAAAACTGATGACCGCTGATCTCAGATCTGACCATTCTGAGGTGAAGCCATAGCTGCTACGAAAGCTCCACATCAGGACAAGTTATCTTTATTTAGGATTTTACTATTTTTCCTTTAGGCCCACAGTCCATGTTAGTGGAGTTTGTAAAAAACCCTAAGGGCACTTCGGCCTTTTCCATTATTGTTTCAGCATCTGTTTAAACCCTAGGGGTAATTTTGTTTTTTCCCATTTATTGGGCTGCCTATAAAAAGGCCCCAATACCTAGGGTTAGGGTTACCCATTTTTCAGAAATCAATTTTTTAGGGTCACTTTTTCTTTGTGTTCTCCTTCTCCACTGTTCTCTGCCGCCGACGCTTTTTTCCTCTTGAATCGCCACTGCCAGACTTCTCTCGCCACGCCTAGAGCGCCAGTTCTGCATCTTCGGTTTTTTCTGCACTCGACTTGGGGATCCACGGTGACTGCAGGCCAGCTGTGCAGCAAGCACATATTCCTTTGTTGCTTGGTTGCAGAGGCATGGTGCTCGGCGCGTGGATTCAAGCGGCGGCACGGCTTCACAGCACGTGGTGGCACTGTTCGGCTCGGGCGAGCTATAGTGAGGC
The DNA here is from genome assembly GCA_019279435.1 of Zizania palustris. Taxonomy (NCBI): domain Eukaryota; kingdom Viridiplantae; phylum Streptophyta; class Magnoliopsida; order Poales; family Poaceae; genus Zizania; species Zizania palustris. Next base: position 96,326,022 of record JAAALK010000079.1, on the reverse strand, counting down.
AGTACTAGCATAGCGCTACCTTGTGGACGCAGAGCTACAGTGCGCGTGGGACCACCAGATTGGACGCCGACCATCATACAAGCAACACGGAAGAACATGCACTTGATGCGTGCTGAAGAAATAAGTCAAGGTACTGTAGCAACGTGATTAGCAGCAAATCATTTGTTTTCTCCTCGTAAATCGTGTCTATGCTTTTGATTTAATAGTTGGCCGGATTAAAATTGCTCTGGTTTCTGCCTGAACTTGCACTGGTTTTGGATACAATATTTTGACAAGGTTTCACATGTATGATTCATGTTCCTGTTATATTAAATATTTGATAAAGTGCTTGATTAATCTGTGATTAAATTCCTGCATATTTTAATGATACATTTGTGATTTTCGGGATAAATATCTCATGGATGATTAGATGTATGTGTGCTGTTAATATTCATCAAGTGTTTGTTGAATCACCTGTGAGCACTTTTTATATACTGCATTTAGCTTGTTTAGTTTAAGTGCGCTAAAAACTATGGTGTCTCTCATTTGTGAACTGCCTGTGTAATGTGGATGTTTTGGATGTGCTTGATGGATTATTAGAGTATTTAATGAATCATTTGTGGAACTGTCATTTGAACTGTGAGTTAACTTAATCTGCCTTTAAGAACTATGTTGGTGTCTTTTCATCTAGGACACTGGTCGATTTTTTAGGCTAGATTACTTTTAGTACCTGTGAACTGTTTTTGCTTCTGCTGGTTGTCTGTTGAGGTGTGTTGGGTGTTGGGAGAAGGCCATTGATTCGAAAGAATTTTTTAGGCGCCCATTCACCCCTCCTCTGGTCGCTACTTTCGGTCCTACATGAACAGGTCGAACCCTTGGGTTGTCGAGTAGGCTATGCTCAATGATACTTCGGTCAACTCCCGGAATGTCTTCATCGGACCAGGCAAAGACATCCAAATTTTCTCTAACTACTTCTTCTAACGAAGTAGCAATTTCCGGAGGCAAATTCTTGCCAAACTAGATAGGATAATCTTTGTCGTCTTTTACAATGATCTTCGTTACAATTTCTCCCTTGGGGTTTGGCCTAGGGGACGACATCTTTGAGAATTCACTTGACACAGGAATATCCTCCGAATGGTCTTGCACATTATTTATCTATCGAGGGTCAAGAGGTGAACCATGGCCATACTCTGCCCTTCGTGCTGCATCTTGGTCACCGAAGACCGTAAGCACTCCTCCTTGCGTGGGCATCTTAAGGCATAGATAACTATGATGTGCCACGACTCTAAATTTATTTAACATGCCCCTTCTAAAGATGACATTATAGTCATACAGGGCAACAACTACATCGAAAATCACCTCCTTCGTTCTAGCCAAGAGCCCCTCTCCGAAGGCAACCTCGAGGCCTATTTGGCCTAGGGCATCGAGAGGAGGTCCTACGAAGCATTGAAGTGGTCGAGCTGTTGGGAGAAGATGTTTCCTCGTGATACAAAGTTGGTCGAAGGCTTGAACAAATATAATATCTGCGGAGCTTCCACCATCAACCAATACTCTTCAGACTTCCATTCCTGGAATATCAGCAGTGATAACAAGGGGGTCCGCATGAGGAAATTTTATACCCGCTGCATCAATGAGGATAAAGATATAGGCACATGAGACCACTCGGGCATTTCAGCAGCCAACGAAGAGGTCCCAATATGCCCTACTTCGCGAACATACTCCCTCCTTTGCCTTTTTGACATGCTGCCTAGGGTTCCTCCTCCATAGATGAGAAGAACCACTCTTTTACCGCGGTCTTGCGTATCTTCTTGCTTCGGAGGTGGCATAACACTGGCCATCGGAGGCTGTCTTTGGGCTTCTAAGTTGTTTACACGTCCGACGGTTTGTACTGGCTCCGGACGTGCCTTGGCAGGGGCTCGATCAGTAGTGCCTCAACCAGATCTTCTCTTGAGGTACTCATTCCTCAGGGCTAGTATATACTTACATGCATCGGTAGCATGGCTTTAGTTCTCACCATGGACACAGCAGAAGAAGGCCTAGCCTTTGCCAACTGGCTTCCTTGGCGGCCTCCAACCACTGACATTGATTCCCGAAGCTTGTGCATTCTTACGGGAGAATTTCGACAAAGAGGGAGCAATGTTCAATACTTTGGAGCCAGGATGCTTTTGCCCTCTCCGGCTATCATTGTGATTATTCTCGAAGAGGGAGACGCATGAAGAACTTGGGGGCTTCTGCTCAACCTTGACTTCTTGGAGGAAAGTTGATGGAAGCGAAGTGATTCTTCGAAGCCATCCTTCTTCATACCTAGCATATTCTTCAAAATAGGCCATCAATTGTGCTATTGAAAATATATGCTTCCGATGAAGTTTGTCGAGGATGCCTGCATTCGTAACTCCTTCACGCACCGCATCAACGACGGATTATGTGGATAACCCCTTTATCTAAGACTTCGTATGAGCGAAGCACTTGAAAAATTGGTATAAAGTTTCTCCAGGTTGCTGCTTCACCTGAAAAAGACTACCGGTGGACATAAGGAGCACGAAGGTCCCTTGGAAGTTATTTATAAACTTCTTTCTCAACTACTCCAAAGATTTAATTGATTCTGGTTTCAAAGACCAGAACCAATCCAGAGTGACTCCTTCGAGCCCACAGGGGAAGCATTTCGCCATTGTATCTCGAACCCCTCCACTAGCTTCGATTGCTAAAGCATATGAATGGGAAAATTCTCCTGGATCTTCCTCTCTGGAGTACTTACAAAGCTTCGAAGATCTAAACTTTGGGTTGAAGCGCATCTTCTGCAAGTCGGGGTGTAATGGATATTCATCATCAAAAGAAGCATTCTCAGTGCTTCTTAGAATCTCAGAGGCTTTGGGATAAAAGGTGAGGTCATCATCTTGAGGCACCTCCGGAATGATGGGGGTAGCTTGAGGACGAAGCCTGTCCGCAGCTTCCTGCCTCCACCTCATCACTTTGGCCTGAGGATGGGCCATCTGGGTCGCCACATCGTCAGGACGATCTTCATTTTTTCTGGAGGTGACCTCTGGGTCTTGGGAACTGAACAAGTCAGTTCGGAGCACAGTCGGAGCCACAGGAGATGCTCCGTCTGTTCGAAGCATAGACGAAGTCCCGATAGGGGCTTCATTTGTTCTAGGAAGAGTATTTGTTTTAGGAGTCTACGGTGGGGGCACCACAGAAGGTCCTCCAGCCTCAACGGTGTTCAAGGATTTCAACCCAGAGGTCCGAGAAGTCTGTAGGACCGAAAGTAGTGACCAGAGGGGGGGGTGAATGTGCGCCTAAAAAATTCTTGCTAAATTATGATCTAATCCTAATAGCCAAAAAAATTTAACCAGACAAATAATATTAGCAAGGAAAATTACTGGTATTAAAAATGTATATCCTAATCAAAATGATATTAAAGCTAAACTAAAAAGAATGACGTAATAGAAAAAACTAAATATCTTAATAAAATGTTCAGATTGCAGTCTAAAATTAAAATACTAATTAACTGAATAAAATATGGATCATCCGAAAATTAATTTAGAAATAAATCTAAAATATTTCATGTAAATCTAGAATGAAAATAGTACTGCCACTAATAATGCGACTAATAATAAATTTTCTTTTTATACAAGCAGATTAAATAATATTTAAATAAAATAGTCGAGTACTAAAAATATTTTGACAGATTAAAATACCCACGAAATTTCTAAGTAAATTTTCAGCTAATTGATTAATAGATAATTATCTCTAAACCTGATCTACAAAAAAATAGGGGATTAAACAAACTAACTTACGTCATGGGTCATCGCGTGTCGCGCGCCAGGAGCCGAACGTCTCTAGCTGTCTTCACGCCGGCGTGGCCGCGTGGGGAAGAAATTAATTCCTGCCAGTTGTTGCCATGTAGTTGTACCTCCGTGCGCGAAGAACAAATCAAAAACAGCAAGCTTGTCGCCGTGTTATCCTGCCGTGGACCCCACCGTGGGAAAGCAAAAGCAAAATTGCTTTTTGGTTTCTTCAGCTACCTCCGAAAGCTGCACATCCAGGAAACTGTTGCTACGTTGAAAACCGTGTGCAAGAGAGAAGCCTGCTGCTGTATGGCCGGCATCGCACCAAGTCCCAGTGCAGCCGCGCGCCGCCCGGTGTGGGAAAAATGCAAAAAACAACGCGGCCGAGTGTTGTTTTACCGCACAGATCAGAAGCGGTGATGAACAAAACAAAGAACGATCAAATTTCTGGTGGACTGCTGATTGATCTATATAAAACAGTCATCTATCCCTAGGGGGATAGGGGCCTATTTATAGGCAAATCCTAATACATGAAAAGACTAATTTACCCTCGGGTAAAATTAAACCGACTCTAAAATAAATTCCGAAAATTACTAAAATACTCGTAGAAAAATCACCTAACTCAAATAAAAATATTCTAAACTTAAAAACTAAATATTAATATCCTAAAAACGAATTAATCATATATTGTCAGTTTTGCGCCGAAACTAACAAAGCGTCCACCATCTTCGCACCGGGTACCCGGATTGGGCCGACCCGACCTCGCAGCTTCCTCAGCCCGGCAATCGCTCGCCTCCCGTGTACCTGAGTCAAACCCAGTCAACAGACCAGTGGATCATCTGTCGCTCCTAGCCATGTACCCGGATTGGGCCAACCCGACTCCGCGGCTCCTCTGCCCGGCCGTCGCTCACTGCTCGTGTACTTGAGTCACATGCACCTCAGACTCGGCAGGTCTTCATCTCTCCCTTCCTTTGACTTCTGTTGACAATCACTCATCACATCTGGAATATCAAAACCATATTCTTCAACATGGTTTCTCAATCTCCCCCTTGATGAGTGCATTGTCAACACCCTCTTCAGCTCATCTCCAGATCCTGCAAAACATGTGGAAACAGGAAAACAAAAACAAAAGAAAATAGAAGAAAGAAAATAAAAGTTTAACCCTAAAGACCAGAAGCCAAACAGAAGCTAGAAAAATGGTCATTATGGTTAACCAAAAATAAAGCCTCAAAAACAAGTGCAAATCTCTGAATTACCAACAAGAATAAACTCCCCGAAATAAATCCCAGAGAAAGCCAAAAATATATCCAAAATTTCTCCCCCTTGTTGACAATTGGACTCATCAAGTGAGACTAAATGCACTTTAAAGAGACATAAACACAAACCCCCCTTGAAATGCAGCTCCCCCTCAAAATATGCCATGAATGCAGATGGGGTTCAGGTGAAGTGTGAAAAGCATGCTTCTTAGATATGATTAACTGCAATTACAACATCTAACAGGTATAGCGAAAGATATATTGTCTAAGATACATGACAAGATCAGTGCAATAGATGATATCTTAAGAAGGTCATTAGCACACATTTTTCGATTTTTACAAAACAAAAGCATCACCACATTTTCTAGTAGACAAGCAAAGTAAAGCATGAGATGCAAAAGCTAACTGATATCTACCAAGATAAGTATTGTCCAAAACAAAGTGCTCCAGCAAACTTGTCATCTTTTTAAATTTTTCAGACTTTTTATTTTTATTTTTCATTTCTGTCAGGGGTTATTTGCATGTCAAACATTATGCTAACCGACCAAGTCAAGCCTAGGCCAGAACAGGACCATCAGAAGCTTAAGACAATTGTCTTGGCATACATTACACCGTCCTAGTTCATACCAAAGTGCTATGGTAAGAAGTCTAGAACAATGCAATGCGACAAAGCAAAACCACCTGGATCTTTTCTGATAATCATAAAAATGCATAAATTTTTCATTTTTCTGAATTTTTATCATTTTTATAGCACATTTTTCATATTTAAAGCATATAAATGTCCAAGTTGCATGTCTGCATCTAAGTAAGGATCTAGCTACAAGGCATGTAAAAGATACCGAAAGCATTCAGCCTACACATGCTAGTTACCAGAAGCAATGGTGATCATTTCTCAATTTTAAAATATAAAAGCCATGCATATGACAAATATCAGATATATCATGTGAACTGAAACAGAACATGATCATCGACAAGTAATCAAAAGCATATACTAGCTAGAGAAAGTAAAGCATATTAATCATATAACAGAAGCAAGCTCAAAATGTGATTGATGATTATGCATGATATGAACGCACACAAAAAGACTCAAATAATAAAAAATAAGGAAGAAAGTAAAACTGATACAAATGAAAAGCTGACTCAAAATATCCTAAAAAGGATACACAACTCCCAAGTCAAGATCTATAAACATGAGTGGGAACAAATGGTCCAACGCCAGGTTTGGCAAAGGTGTTAAACCAGTGTCGAGCCATCTGCTCGTATGTAGGAAGGAAAAAGGAATCATATGAGTCTGGACCAAAAAGCGGATCAAAGCGCGGTCCTCTGTTCTTCCTAAAATCACGGCCACGAGGTCCAAAGTCATATCCATAACGATCTGAAACTCTGTCGGAATGAAAACCACCCTCCGGAGCACGATCATAAAAACTGTCTCCTCTACCACCACCTACACGACGTGGCCTGGAATCTAGCCTCTCTCTACGTCGAGGAACTCTCTGTCTACCACTCTGCTGGTAGAACTGCTCCTGCCCACCTCGAGCTCTCTTTGCTCGCTCAACCAGCTTCCTCCTGAAGCAAAACTTCTCAAGATGCCCATCTCTGACAAAACTCATAGTGATAGGTAGGCTTCTTAGGATGTGGTTGAGGCTTGGAAATCTTAGGCTTGGTGGTGTTTGGTATAGCATCTTTGGTGTAAGAGGGTCCAGGTAAAGAATCAAGAGAAGTGTGAAGAGTTTTAGGTTTTGGAACCCAGATCTGCTTCTTAGGTGGAGCTTTAGGTTGTTCTTGGATCACTCCATCCTTGGGCTGACTATCCTTAAAGGACGCAATGGAGTGAGTCTTGGGATATCTCTGTTCGGGAGTCATCTTACTCCACTCCACTGCCCGGCTAATGGCACTCTCAAAGTCAGCCTTGGTGTAGGTGTAGCCTACCCCAAACCCATCCTGCCTCTTAAACTGTTGGATCATCATGCCGAGCTGTGGCTCTCTGGCACTGATCCAACTCAGGATAGAACGGAGGTAGAAGTTTTCATTCTAGGCATCAGGTAGCTCCTCTCTCAAGGAAGCTAGAACCTCCACCTGAGACAAGCAGGTCTCACACTCTCTATCTATTTGGACAAACTTCTCGGCTTTCAACTTAATCAACTCCAGTCTAAGAGACAAGTAGTTCTCACAAACAGTGAGTGAAACTGACAAGGTCTCAAGCTCTAGCTTCGTCTGCTCCAACTCAGCTCTCACTCCAGCTAACTCGCTCAACTGCTCATCACTCTTGGCTCTCAGATCAGCTATACTAGCTAAATGGAATGGGCAATCTACACAAGGTGCGACAACAGTGGCATGAGCATCTTTTAGCTCTTGTTGAGCGCTCTCAAGCTCAGTGGCCAATGTGTCTCTCTCATCTACTCTCTCTGTGTACCCGGACTTAAGAGTCGTCAGGTCACACAACAACACCTCACAGTTAGGGCACTCACCACTATCACCCAAGCAAGGGGAAGAAGACAGACTCTCAATCTTGCCATTTGTCGTGGCAAGCTCACTCTCAAGCTCATCTATCCTCTTCTTAGCCCCTCTAAGCAGTTTCTCCCTATACTTCAACTCCTAACTATTATGTTCTAGTAAATTAACAACTTCTTGTTCATAGGAAGATGCCTTCTCATCGTCATCGGAGTCGGAGTTGTCGGAGGAGTCCTTCTCTTTATTCTCCCCAGGAGCCATTGAGCAGAAGCTCTTGTGGGATCTTCGACTGTGACGTGAGTGACTCTTTGGCTTGTTCCCGAAGGTCATGAAATAGAGTCCCGCCGGATTGTCTCTGTCCTTCCCCTTCCTGATCATGATCTCTTCATCACTTGAACTTGAAGACGAGGATCTCTTGGAGTATCTTTTCTCCATCTCGGCGAAGAAGGTCTTGTCTCGCTTCTTGTTCTCACGCCTGTAATCCTTTAGAGCCTTTCGAAAAAATCTTGTCTTGGGCTTGCCCTTGGTGGCGTTGTCGTACTTGCCGGAGTTGTAGGAGTTGCCGCCGGTTCCCTTCTTGTAATTCTTCTGCTTGGGGCAGTCGGCAATGAAATGACCTGGGTCACCACACTCAAAGTATCCGGATTTTGTGCCGTGTCTCTTAAACATTCTCTTATCATAGACACATCGCACCCGATTGTTAAACAAGCACATATCATCATCTCCTAGAGTATCAAGTTGTTCTTCGAAAATAGACATCAAGGAAAATGCAGTACAACTCATGGCATTAGGATCAGTAGATGGTGTCGCAAGCGCCAGAGTCTTTGGTCCAGAACCAGTGAGATTTGATCTCAACTGGATATCGACCTCTAAGGCCTTGAGCTTACTAAAAAGCTCTGCGATGGTCAAGGTATCATAAGATGTGCTCTCAACAATAGAAGAGACCTTGATCTCCCAGATCTTAGGGTCCAAGGTATGGAGTACCTTAAGCGCCTGTTCATGTTCCGAGACCAGCTGATCACCCTTGGCCTTGTTAACACGAAGTTTGTTAATGATCGATTGAAAACGACCAAACAAAGCCTCAATAGTCTCACCCGGCTTCTATGAGAAATTTTCATACTCACGCCGGTAGGTCTGATTTAGCCTAGCCTTGACCTGAGCTGTCCCCTCATGGTGTGCCTGGAGGGTAGCCTAGATCTCTCGAGTAGTGGTGAGATGGCTAACACGCTCAAACTCACTGGGACCTAGACCAGAAAATAAAATATTCACCGCCTTACTATTATTTTGATGCTGGGTAATTACATCAGCAGCAGTATCCGCAGCAATAGTCCTTATGGTGAAGTTAGGATGAACACAAATCTCCCATATGTCCGAGCTCTGGCTCATAAGGTATGCTCGCATGCGAGTCTTCCAATAAATGTAGCCAAAATCTTCTAGGGATGGGATTTTACCAGAAGACGTCATGGTCACTACCTAGGTTTTAGAATCGGTTAAGATATTAGAAAAAACCTAACCTCGCTCTGATACCACTTGTAGGACCGAAAGTAGCGACCAGAGGGGGGGTGAATGGGCGCCTAAAAAATTCTTGCTAAATTATGATCTAATCCTAATACCCAAACAAATTTAACCAGACAAATAATATTAGCAAGGAAAATTACTGGTATTAAAAATGTCTATCCTAATCAAAATGATATTAAAGCTAAACTGAAAAGAATGACGTAATAGAAAAAACTAAATATCTTAATAAAATGTTCAGATTGCAGTCTAAAATTAAAATACTAATTAACTGAATAAAATATGGATCATCCGAAAATTAATTCAGAAATAAATCTAAAATATTTCATGTAAATCTAGAATGAAAATAGTACTGCGACTAATACTGCGACTAATAATAAATTTTTCTTTTTATACAAGCAAATTAAATAATATTTAAATAAAAATAGTCGACTACTAAAAATATTTTGATAGATTAAAATACCCACGGAATTTCTAAGTAAATTTTCAGCTAATTGATTAATAGATAATTATCTCTAAACCTGATCTACAAAAAATAGGGGATTAAACAAACTAACTTACGTCATGGGTCATCGTGTGCCACGCGCCAGGAGCCGAACGTCTCTGGCTGTCTTCACGCCGGTGTGGCCACGTGGCGAAGAAATTAATTCCTGCCGGCCGTAGCCTTGTACCTGTACCTCGGTACCAGTGCGCGAAGAACAAATCAAAAAACAGAAAGCTTGTCGCCGTGCTATCCTGCCGTGGACCACACCGTGGGAAAGCAAAAGCAAAATTGCTTTTTGGTTTCTTCAGCTACCTCCGAAAGCTGCACATCCAGGAAACTGTTGCTACGTTGAAAATCGTGCGCAAGAGAGAAGCCTGCTGTTGTATGGCCGGCATCGCACCAAGTCCCAGCGTAGCCACGCGCCGCCTGGTGTGGGAAAAATGCAAAAAACAACGCGGCCGAGTGTTGTTTTACTTTACGGATCAGAAGCGGCGATGAATAAAACAGAGAACGATCAAATTTATGGTGGACTACATATTGATCTATATAAAACAGTCATCTATCCCTAGGGGGATAGGGGCCTATTTATAGGCAAATCCTAATACATGAAAAGACTAATTTACCCTCGGGTAAAATTAAACCGACTCTAAAATAAATTCCGAAAATTACTAAAATATTCTTAGAAAAATCACCTGACTCAAACAAAAATATTCTAAACTTAAAAACTAAATATTACTATCCTAAAAACGAATTAATCATAGATTTACAGTTTTGCGCCGAAACTGACAAAGCGTCCACCGTCTTCGCACCGGTTACCCGGATTGGGCCGACCCGACCCCACAGCTTCCTCAGCCCGGCAATCGCTCACCGCCCGTGTACCTGAGTCAAACCCAGTCAACAGACCAGTAGATCATCTGCCGCTCCTAGCCATGTACCCAGATTGGGCTAGCCCGACTCCGCGGCTCCTCTGCCCGGCCATCGCTCACTGCCCGTGTACCTGAGTCACATGCGCCTCAGACTCGACAGGTCTTCATCTCTCCCTTCCTTTGACTTCCGTTGACAATCACTCATCACATCTAGAATATCAAAATCATATTCTTCAACATGGTTTCTCAAAGTCCTCCGGAGGGGACTAGTGCCTAGGCTCTGCGTAGGAGGCATGTCTCTAAAAAGGATTGGTAGAGAACGAAGTTTTGTACTAGGTTCCCCACTGACGGTGCCAACTGTTTGCGTAAAAGATTACGCTAACAGGTTTAGAAAATTAAGTGCACAACAAATGAAGTGTTTGTTTAAAGTAAACTATTCCAAGCCTCTAGAGAAGGATGATTGCCTAAGATAGTTCGAAGTGTGTATTGAATATCTGAATATTTGATGCCTCTTAAAGGGCAAGAAGGGGTGTATTTATAGGTAAAATCTCTAGGGAAAAGACCTTTTTACCCCTTAATTACAACCGACATAGTGGATACTATTTCAGTATCCCTTATAGGGCTAATATGGTAAAACATATCCAAAGGATGTTGATAAGGTGAACGTCCCATCCTCCTAGCTGTTTCCACTTCGGAGAGGAAGCCTTTCGGAGGGTCTCTTCGGAACTGAACCTGAACGGACCCTTTGACTTCGAACCTAGTAATCCGGAGGTAAGTCTTGAGCTTCGATATCAGACTTGCATTTATCTTGATTGCATGGCTCATTAGCTTGAAATATTGGAGGATCATGAGGATGGAGTATTTTCCCCCAACAAGGGGTATTTATAGATGGAATACATTGGGAAAAGACTCCTTTACCCTCTAATTACAACCGACTTAGAAGATATTGTTTTATATTCTTCGTAGGGTCAAAATAGTAAAAGATTAATATAATTAGTGAGATGATAAATCTTTTGTCCTCGTTGGCAGCACCCCTTCGAGTAAAGAGGCTCCAGGAGGCTTCATCACGCCGAGGCCTTGACAGAGGCCTTCACTGTATAGAGCTCTGAATATAGCGAAGCCTTGATGCTTTTAGGATCTTCGAAGACTAAAGCCTCTACCTTCGTTTCTTCTGATTGTGTTAATATGGAGACTTCCTTGATTTATAGAGGATGAAATATTTTCCCCCAACAATTTCCATATCCGAAAAAATATTTGAATCTGTATCCGAAAAAATATTTGAATTTGTATCTGAATCCGATAAAATCTGTATGCGAAAAAATCTAAATTTGAAACTGTTTTTCATATTCGGAAGAAACTATTCGTATAACTTTCATCCCTATGTGTATGGATTTAATCCCCGTGCCCCCATTTATCTTTTGACATTGCTTCTGACACGGAAACGTACCCCCGCACTTGGGTTAGTTCGACGATCCAAAAGTGCACGGATACTTAGGAACAAGCCTAAGCGTGACGTGGCGCCGACATCGCGTTCCGACTTCCCTTAACCGTGATAAGGGGGTGGAGTCGCCAAGCAACCAGATCACACAAAATAATCCAATTAGCCGAAAAAGATAGATTAAACAGAATAAAATTAGCAAACCAGTCGGAGCCATCTGGTTCGAAGTCTGGTGCGAAGGGGTCACCGAAGTGTACCTTCGGCGTCTGGTTCGAAGTACTCCACCGAAAGGTGCTTCGGCGTTCGGACTGATCCGGCTGAAGATGGACTTCGAACTGATCTGGACGCGATGATCACCTCCGAACAACGGGGTTCAGCGTGCGATCTTCGATATAGCAAACTACGGAATAGTGACGCGAGGGCTATGCGCGAGTGCAACTTCGTTCGGTGCGGAGTATGGTCGTGGTGAATCCCGTTGCGACGAAGTATGCTGGCGAAACCTGTTGTCGGAGCCTATAGTCCCGCCGAAGGGTGTCCTGGTGTCCTCCGAAACCGGTCCATCAGCTTCGGACACCTCCGATGAAGTGGCTCCGAGCGTGCGAACCTGCAACAAAGATAATTCGAAGTACCAATTCGGTCTGAAGACCGAATTTTGCTAAGTGTTGCACTAGTGGCGAAGGTAGCAATTCGTTACGCAGATTAGCAGATACTTCATAGGAGAAGTAACAAGGCGATAGCAATCTATTACGTAGATTAACGAATACTTCACAAGCTAAGTAACAAGGGTTACCACTGTTCCGTAGTGGCCGGCGGAGGGCTTCCAGGCAAACCCACGAAGAGGTACAGGAAAATAAAGGTAAAGTAAATACGATCAAAGCATGGGGCTTTGGTTTGGTTTGAGTTGGGGGGCCTGTAACAGCCCCAAAATTAAAAGGAAATAAAATAAAGGAAATAAAATATTTAATGAATTTCTGAATTTTGTTATTTATGAAAATTCTAAAAGAGCCCTATTAAAGCCAAACAGAGATAGATATTCAAAATTTGGACCTGAAAATTTTATGGGATAAACTAGAGGCCAAGAAATATTTTTGAGAATTTTTACAAATTTTTTTCCAACAGTTCTTCATGCCTTTAAAAAATAAATTAATTTCTAGAATTATTTTAAAAGAAAAATGAATTTTAAAATTCAATTGGGCCGAAACCCTGAATTCTCCTCCAATGGCCTTTCGGCCCAGCCCAGTCCCGCCCCTCTCGCTGACACGCGGGGCCAACCTGTCGGCGCCAACCCCCCCTCTCTCCTCTCCCGCGCGCTCCGCTGGGTCCACGCGTCAGCCAACGCCCGCTCACTGCCATGCCGGTCCCGCTCGTCAGCCCCTTCTCCTTCTCTCGCAGCCACTGGCAGGTGGGGGCCACCTGCCAGGCCCTTCTTCTCCGTTGGAAGGGGATCTCTCCCCTTCCATTTTCGCCGGCGCCCCTGCCACTCTCGACGTCGGCCTCCCCCGTACCAAATTGGCACCCAATTCCAACTTACCAAACACCGGCGACCCCATTCCGGTTATTGCCACGCGGTTTCATCCCTTTTGGAAGGCAATCCGAGCGCTATGGAAGCCTCGCCGGCGTTGAACCCCCCCCCCCCAATCTCCCTCGATTGGCTTGCCTAAATGCGCCACCGATGACCCCTATATAAACCACTGTCCTCACCGCAATCCATCCACGCCTAAATCACCTTAGCCATCGCAATCCCGAAGGCCGCCACCCTTCTCTAGGGTTTTTCCCCTGTTTTCTCTCCGGCAAGCCCTCACCGGTGACTCAAGCCACCGTCGCCCTCGCCGTCACCTCCGCCGGGACCGTCGTCGCGCCATCTGCCTCAGCATCGCCTCCGTTGGGCCGGATCACCGCAAGATCATCGCGCCGCCGTCGGACCCGAGGACCTCCTCCGCCCCTTCTCACCGCCGATCACCGTCGGCCACCTTTCTCCGCCAAACCCGGTACGGTCGTGACCCCCTCCCACTCCTCTATCCATTTTCGCCAACACCGAGGGCATTGGGCCGCCGCACAACATCACCGGAGCTCGCCGCCACTCGGCCGGAGCCAGGGACGAAGGCCTTAGCCTTCCCCGTGCCGCGAGCGTGCCGGATGGCACCTTGGCCCTACGATCCAGATCGGATGGCCCAGATTAGATCCCCTCGGGACTTAATGCGAGCCGTCGATCGGTGCCCAAAGGGTATCGTGCATTCTGAGCCCTCCGATCTCACTTAAACGCCCCGCCCCGTCGTGGACCACTGGATCTGGATCCAACGGTCCAGATCCGATCGGCCCACGCGCACAGTGCGCGGGTCCATGGTGGACCTGGCGCACCGTGGACCCAAGCCTGTTTCTGGTTTTAAATAAAATTCAGAAAATGATTTAAACTTTAAAAATTCATATCTTGCTCAAATTAACTCCAAATTTCACCATTTTAATTCTGGAAAATTTGTCTTTTTATCCTCTATACTTTTATGCAATAAAAGCAATATGTTTATTTGGCACAAAATAACCTTATTAAATAATAAAGAAAATTCCCCTTTAGGGTTTAATTAATACCTTAAATAAATAATTCAGAAAGATCCTTAAAAAGTTATAAATTAATTTCAGAAGATATAATGACCCCATTTCACTGTTGTTAATACAATAAAAATGGAATAACCATTTTGTCCATGACATTTTATTAAATTACATTTCTAAGTCCCCTTTAGGATTTAAATCATATTACATTTAAATAATCCAGAAAAATCCTTAAAAATATATATATTAATTTCTGGGGACACAATGACTCCCTTACACTGTTTATAAGCCAATAAAAATATAATGATTCATTTTGCCCATTTCATTTTATTAAATAACATTTTCAAGGCCCTTTAAAATAAATGATTAACTCATATGATAAAAATGCAACCCTTTACAAAATATCATGAATACTTATACAATAAATTCAGAAGACTTAAGGAAGTTATTCCACTATTTTAATGCAACAAAAATAACATGTTCACTTTGCCCACTTTAATCTATTAATTAATATTGCAAAAGCCCTTGTAGGATAATTAAGTAATTCATATCATAGAAGTTAAACACTTTATAAATATCATGGCAACTTATATAATAACTTCAGAAAACCTAACAACTTGAGTTCACTATTTTTAATACAGTAATAATGTTATTATATACCTTTTTAGTTCATCACTAAAAAGGGAAAATAGAAACCCCTAGGAAAAATAATTACATCAAGTCTTAAGATTCAGAAATCTCATTAGAAATCAATCTTAGATATTTAAGTGACAATTCCCTAGGATTTAAGACTCTATCTCCCTTACTTAAATCCAACAACAACTTGTATGCTTATATGCTTGATTTTGGATTGATTATTGAATGTTGTGTTTACTTTTCCGTATCGAGAAGACTACGACGTCGTCGAAGATCCGGAGTTCTATCCCGAGGTTCCACCTTCACCCTTTGCTGAGCAAGGCAAGTCATCGACCACCTCTGTGGAAACAGTTGATCATAATTGAGCCCATGTTTTAATAAACTATCGCTATAACTCATAGGTTAATATTGCATTAGTCAAATATCAAGCCTTACACTTATAATTATCAGATCCCCGTCCTTGTGTGCAAACCCAAGCCATGCTTATTGAGCCTTAACTCCTTGTCACTCTACAAATATTATATTAGCTAGTGCCCAATGTACCGGCACAACTGCTATAGGATAAAAATAATGAGTCGTAGATAGATGGATTCTGGTATATGAAATACCCCGTTATTCTTGTCTTTGGACTCTGTTGGAGTTAGGTATGTTATAAGTATGGTGGGTTCCGGGTGCAAGCTCGGAAACTGGTTGGTCGCACCCGGGGCACTATAAGGACCGGTCTGCGGGATCCGTTGCAAAGCACTTCCGTACCAACCACAAGTCTAATGGGTAAGTCCTAACCGGAAGTGTGGAACACTCCGTCTCTCGGCACCATAGTGGAGGGGGCAAGGGGCAAGCCTGCGGGCGACTTGTACCAAAGGAGGCTCAAGGGGGGGTATGGTGGGGCACCGACGCGTCGGGACACCATATGAAACCTATAAGAGGGTGCTGTTGAGTCGGGGGAGACCATATGGAAGGTTTTGGCACGAGTTCCCGTGAAATGGGTCATCTCGTTACACTTTGGTGTAAGTGATGAGTGCGTGCCTTGTGGGTACAGTGGTACATCTCTGATCAGAGTAAAATCAATCTTTTCGAAAAGCCGAGCCCACGGTCAAGGGCGGGTTGTGTGACTACTCGCAGTTAGTTTACAATTGTTTGAAGGATTGAGTTCATGGCATGTAAGGATTGTTGTGCGAGGAGGTAAAACGTACTCCTCGAGTTAGAAGATGATGATGCATTCACATGTTTACTTTTCCGTACTAATAAATTGATCACATTTAATGCTTTACAATTATGCTTCTTCCGCAAAACTAGCCAGTATCTCCCTTGTTATTACCTTGCATTATATTTGCATTCGGTGGCTTGCTGAGTACATCTGTACTCACCCCGTTGACTTACACCATCAGAGCCAGTCTACTACAAGGAGGATGAAGGTCTGGAGTAGCGACCCAGTCAAGGCGAGACTGGAAGGAGGCGTTCATCTAGGACCCTTATTTTATTAGTTTCTCTTCACCTTTATTCACTTTTGTATTAATGCGGTCTATGAACCGTGAATGATTGTCCGTATTGTACGTGGTCGCATGATGAACGTCTTGTTTTATTGATTTTTTATGGAATTTCAATAAAGTCCTGATTTATTAAATCGGGGCGCGACAAGATGGTATGAG
Source organism: Zizania palustris (assembly GCA_019279435.1). Lineage (NCBI taxonomy): Eukaryota > Viridiplantae > Streptophyta > Magnoliopsida > Poales > Poaceae > Zizania > Zizania palustris. The sequence goes on along the minus strand of JAAALK010000079.1, from coordinate 96,309,419 downwards.
AGCCGACTTGACTGTAGGAAGCCAAACAGACCTGACCTTAGGACTTATATATATTCACTATAATTTACAAAAGATTACTTATCCTCTCATCTTCCGGGATTTTCACAAAAACTTTCTCTCTTTTATAGATGCCGGTCCATACCATGAGCGGGACTCTTCGAGACGAGGCCGGATTCATCCGCGAGCTTCGCGTGCTCGTCGACTTCTTGGGGTTTCCCCATGAGCCTGCGTTCCACGAGATCTTTCCCGATGCGAGCGAGAGCTACTGCGAGGTCACGGTTGTTATCCGCCCCTCCTCCACGCAGCCACCCTTCTACACCCATGGAGTTGGAGGACCTTCATTCGTGGTGGCTAGCTAGCAAGCCGCTCTTCAGTCCCTCGCCGAGCTTCGACTGGTATACGACTGCCACCTCCGCGACACCGTCTACCGCTTCATGCCCATGCGCACACCCGGGAGTCACCGCAACATCTACATCAGCCCCCTCACGCAGAGCAACTCCGCCATCACCCGCACGATGAGACTCTTGGAAGCCATGGATAACCTCCACACAGAAGCCGTCCTCAACGCAGACAGCCAGCACGACACCATCGACTTCAACCGCCACACTTCTGAGAACCTGACCCGAGAGAATGCCGAGCTCCGTCGACAGCTTCAGCAGAACCCCCAGTTGACCCTCGAGGTAGAGGAATTGAGGCGTCAGAACGAGCTCCTACGCCAGGGCGCCATGATCAATACCCAGCTCCGCCAGCAGCTCAAAGACTTGAAGAAGGATCTTGAGGAGATCGCACCTCTTCCGCCTAGCAAGAAGAAACCCCTTCGAATCCCCACTGTGAGGCCCAAGAGGATCTCCCGCAGTGCACCACCCACCGGACCATCCAGCTCCTCGACCCCGACCGTCTTTCACGAGCACGTGGTCGAGTCGTCCCCTGAGCTACCATAGACGTAGTTTCACGATTGATTGTTTTCTTTTACTTGTTTGTATTGCCACTCATGTCAAATATAAGGCATGAGTAAAGAATTAAATAAAAGACAATAAATGAAATCGCAAGAATGATACATTTTGAAATAAAGTTTAATATTACTTCCCTCTTCCTCCTATACCTATTAGGTCATAATCCCAATCTACAGGAGAGGATCTACCTCTAGTTTCAACTCTATATGATTCGTTCGTCGCCATTCTGTGAGATCAGCTCCAATCATGGAGTCAATAAAAGCTGTCAGAAAAGCCCTAACTTAGCCAAACCCAATCTATGAAGATGTAGATTTAAAGCCTCTAGTGTAAAGAAGTGATTCCTAGCTAAAACATATCCATGACTTTCTAGCCTTTCCGAATCTCGGGACGAGATTCTTGTTAAGGAAGTTAGGATTGTAACACCTCGATTTTCGCGAGGCATTAAAAATAAAATTTCCCCTTAATAAATAAATTTCAAGAAAAGGATTTAGTATAAATCAAGAAAGAGGAAATCTAAAATATGGGCCTAAAAATTTCATTTAAAATTAGCTAGAGTATTTTTCCTAAAAATTCTCCTAAGCATCAAATTGTGTTCCAAAATTTTTTCTAGAATTTTTGGTACCAAGGAATTCAATAAGATATAATCAACATCTTAAACCTCTAACACTAATTAATAAAATATATTACAACATGAATGTTGAGTGAATAAAATACAGGATAAATCATTTATAATAATATAAGGCCTGAGTGTGAAAGATGATAAGGAACTAAAATAAGATATGTAAGCATCTAGGTCAAATTATTCATCTTAGGCAATAAAACCAGTAACAATTTCCCCTTAATGTTGGCACCTTCTTTTTGAACCCTTCAACTTCAGGATGGCCAATAACCAAGGATCAGAAGCTCCACACGATGGAAACACCTCAGGCAATCTGCCTCAGTGGGGTGCAGTTGGACGTCAGCAGACCCCTGTTGTCTATCATCCCACACTTACGGAGATGATGGCAAAACAGAACCAACTGATCGCCACACTGCTTACCCAGATGCAACAACAACAGAAGCAGATGCAAGAGCAGCAGGCACAGTTGTTCCGTCTCCAACAACACCAACACGAGCTCTCCCTTCAACTAATCTACGGGGACTTCGCCAACTTTCAAAGATTGGTGAACGAAGCAACTATACCAGAAACCAGAGTGTTTCCACCTCAAGCCCCAACCCCTGCCAAGCCACGAACCACCCCCGGAGGGCCAAGCACAGACATCCCACCCCAAGCACCACCAGCCGAAAGAACTCCAGCGCAAGCTACCGGATACAAGAGGGACAGGAACGGCAAGCCGATTGTGTGCTACAACTGCCGCCAAGGAGGCCACTACGCCAACAAGTGCCCCTACCCCAAGCGGGCGCCATCCTCCATTCCAAATCCAGAGGAACATACCCCAGATCTCCACAAAGGAAAACCAGATACAACCGAAGACACTCCCAATTTGGTCTTAACCAACCCAGATCCGGAGATCGCCTTGCCTACTTCTGATGTAACTCTTTCTCCTAATCTGGAGCACCAGTAGAACTCAGTCCCTTAGTTTCCCCGAGGTTCGCTTCGAATCTCGAGGACGAGATTCTCTGTAAGGGGGATAGGATTGTAACAGCCCCAAAATTAAAAGGAAATAAAATATTTAATGAATTTCTGAACTTTGTTATTTATGAAATTTCTAAAAGAGCCCTATTAAAGCCAAACAGAGATAGATATTCAAAATTTGGACCTAAAAATTTTATGGGATAAACTAGAGGCCAAGAAATATTTTTGAGAATTTTTACAAATTTTTTTCCAACAGTTCTTCATGCCTTAAAAAAATAAATTAATTTCTAAAATTATTTTAAAAGAAAAATGAATTTTAAAATTCAATTGGGCCGAAACCCTGAATTCTCCTCCAATGGCCTTTCGGCCCAGCCCAGTCCCGCCCCTCTCGCTGACAGGCGGGTCCAACCTGTCGGCGCCAACCCCCCCTCTCTCCTCTCCCGCGCGCTCTGCTGGGTCCACGCGTCAGCCAACGCCCGCTCACTGCCATGCCGGTCCCGCTCGTCAGCCCCTTCTCCTTCTCTCGCAGCCACTGGCAGGTGGGGGCCACCTGCCAGGCCCTTCTTCTCCGTTGGAAGGGGATCTCTCCCCTTCCATTTTCGCCGGCGCCCCTGCCACTCTCGACGTCAGCCTCCCCCATACCAAATTGGCACCCAATTCCAACTTACCAAACACCGGCGACCCCATTCCGGTTATTGCCACGCGGTTTCATCCCTTTTGGAAGGCAATCCGAGCGCTATGGAAGCCTCGCCGGCGTTGAACCCCCCCCCCCCCCGATCTCCCTCGATTGGCTTGCCTAAATGCGCCACCGATGACCCCTATATAAACCACCGGCCTCACCGCAATCCATCCACACCTAAATCACCTTAGCCATCGCAATCCCGAAGGCCGCCACCCTTCTCTAGGGTTTTTCCCCTGTTTTCTCTCCGGCAAGCACTCACCGGTGACTCAAGCCACCGTCGCCCTCGCTGTCACCTCCGCCGGGACCGTCGTCGCGCCATCTGCCTCGGCATCGCCTCCGTTGTGCCGGATCACCGCAAGATCATCGCGCCGCCGTCGGACCCGAGGACCTCCTCCGCCCCTTCTCACCGCTGATCACCGTCGGCCACCTTTCTCCGCCAAACCCGGTACGGTCGTGACCCCCTCCCACTCCTCTATCCATTTTCGCCAACACCGAGGGCATTGGGCCGCCGCACAACATCACCGGAGCTCGCCGCCGCTCGGCCGGAGCCGGGGATGAAGGCCTTAGCCTTCCCCGTGCCGCGAGCGTGCCGGATGGCACCATGGCCCTACGATCCAGATCGGATGGCCCAGATTAGATCCCCTCGGGACTTAATCCGAGCCGTCGATCGGTGCCCAAAGGGTATCGTGGATTCTGAGCCCTCCGATCTCACTTAAACGCCCCGCCCCGTCGTGGACCACTGGATCTGGATCCAACGGTCCAGATCCGATCGGCCCACGCGCACAGTGCGCGGGTCCATGGTGGACCTGGCGCACCGTGGACCCAAGCCTGTTTTTGGTTTTAAATAAAATTCAGAAAATGATTTAAACTTTAAAAATTCATATCTTGCTCAAATTAACTCCAAATTTCACCATTTTAATTCTGGAAAATTTGTCTTTTTATCCTCTACACTTTTATGCAATAAAAACAATATGTTTATTTGGCACAAAATAACCTTATTAAATAATAAAGAAAATTCCCCTTTAGGGTTTAATTAATACCTTAAATAAATAATTCAGAAAGATCCTTAAAAAGTTATAAATTAATTTCAGAAGATATAATGACCCCATTTCACTGTTGTTAATACAATAAAAATGGAATAACCATTTTGTCCATGACATTTTATTAAATTACATTTCTAAGTCCCCTTTAGGATTTAAATCATATTACATTTAAATAATCCAGAAAAATCCTTAAAAATATATATATTAATTTCTGGGGACACAATGACTCCCTTACAATGTTTATAAGCCAATAAAAATATAATGATTCATTTTGCCCATTTCATTTTATTAAATAACATTTTCAAGGCCCTTTAAAATAAATGATTAACTCATATGATAAAAATGCAACCCTTTACAAAATATCATGAATACTTATACAATAAATTCAGAAGACTTAAGGAAGTTATTCCACTATTTTAATGCAACAAAAATAACATGTTCACTTTGCCCACTTTAATCTATTAATTAATATTGCAAAAGCCCTTGTAGGATAATTAAGTAATTCATATCATAGAAGTTAAACACTTTATAAATATCATGGCAACTTATATAATAACTTCAGAAAACCTAACAACTTGAGTTCACTATTTTTAATACAGTAATAATGTTATTATATACCTTTTTAGTTCATCACTAAAAAGGGAAAATAGAAACCCCTAGGAAAAATAATTACATCAAGTCTTAAGATTCAGAAATCTCATTAGAAATCAATCTTAGATATTTAAGTGACAATTCCCTAGGATTTAAGACTATGTCTCCCTTACTTAAATCCAACAACAACTTGTATGCTTATATGCTTGATTTTGGATTGATTATTGAATGTTGTGTTTACTTTTCCGTATCAAGAAGACTACGACGTCGTCGAAGATCCGGAGTTCTATCCCGAGGTTCCACCTTCACCCTTTGCTGAGCAAGGCAAGTCATCGACCACCTCTGTGGAAACAGTTGATCATAATTGAGCCCATGTTTTAATAAACTATCGCTATAACTCATAGGTTAATATTGCATTAGTCAAATATCAAGCCTTACACTTATAATTATCAGATCCCCGTCCTTGTGTGCAAACCCAAGCCATGCTTATTGAGCCTTAACTCCTTGTCACTCTACAAATATTATATTAGCTAGTGCCCAATGTACCGGCACAACTGCTATAGGATAAAAATAATGAGTCGTAGATAGATGGATTCTGGTATATGAAATACCCCGTTATTCTTGTCTCTGGACTCTGTTGGAGTTAGGTATGTTATAAGTATGGTGGGTTCCGGGTGCAAGCTCGGAAACTGGTTGGTCGCACCCGGGGCACTATAAGGACCGGTCTGCGGGATCCGTTGCAAAGCACTTTCGTACCAACCACAAGTCTAATGGGTAAGTCCTAACCGGAAGTGTGGAACACTCCGTCTCTCGGCACCATAGTGGAGGGGGCAAGGGGCAAGCCTGCGGGCGACTTGTACCAAAGGAGGCTCAAGGGGGGGTATGGTGGGGCACCGACGCGTCGGGACACCATATGAAACCTATAAGAGGGTGTTGTTGAGTCGGGGGAGACCATATGGAAGGTTTTGGCACGAGTTCCCGTGAAATGGGTCATCTCGTTACACTTTGGTGTAAGTGATGAGTGCGTGCCTTGTGGGTACAGTGGTACATCTCTGATCAGAGTAAAATCAATCTTTTCGAAAAGCCGAGCCCACGGTCAAGGGCGGGTTGTGTGACTACTCGCAGTTAGTTTACAATTGTTTGAAGGATTAAGTTCATGGCATGTAAGGATTGTTGTGCAAGGAGGTAAAACGTACTCCTCAAGTTAGAAGATGATGATGCATTCACATGTTTACTTTTCCGTACTAATAAATTGATCACATTTAATGCTTTACAATTATGCTTCTTCCGCAAAACTAGCCACTATCTCCCTTGTTATTACCTTGCATTATATTTGCATTCGGTGGCTTGCTGAGTACATCTGTACTCACCCCGTTGACTTACACCATCAGAGCCAGTCTACTACAAGGAGGATGAAGGTCTGGAGTAGCGACCCAGTCAAGGCGAGACTGGAAGGAGGCGTTCATCTAGGACCCTTATTTTATTAGTTTCTCTTCACCTTTATTCACTTTTGTATTAATGCGGTCTACGAACCGTGAATGATTGTCCGTATTGTACGTGGTCGCATGATGAACGTCTTGTTTTATTGATTTTCTATGGAATTTCAATAAAGTCCTGATTTATTAAATCGGGGCGCGACAGGGCCTCTACACTGGCCTTGCCTTTCTATTTATAGGGGCTTAATCCCTAATCTGCTATTAATCCGGCCAGATAGAGATAAAGATTGAGCTGGAAACGCATACAATTCTACCTCTGCCGAAGTGGGCTTCGTCCAGTGTAACAGTCCCAGAATTAAAATAAAATAAAAATGAGGAAAATGAATTTTCTGGAATAAAATGATTTATCTAATTAAAGAAAAGGTTAAATGAACTCAATTAAAGCAAATCAGGAAGAAATATTTCAAATCTGAAGCTCAAAATTTTATGGTGAAGTCTAGAGGCCAAGAAATATTTTTGAGAATTTTTACAAAATTTTAGAAATAGTATTTCAAGCTTTACAAGAATATATGAATTTCAGGAATTAATTTAAATCGAAAAAGGATTTAAATTGTTAGTGAGCTGCCTCCCTCCTTTCTGCCATAGCCCAACCCAGCCCACCGCCTGAGCCACAGACGCATGGGACCCACATGTCGGCGCTTCCTCTCTCCTCCCCGTGCCCACGCACCGCCTGGCCCAATTGTCAGCCACCTTCGGTCGCTGCCATCATGGCCCGCCCTGTCAGCGCCGCTCGCCCTCTCCCTCCCGCGCGCCACTCCCGTTCGGTCCCACCCGTCAGCCCCTCTCTCGCGCGCGCTCAGGCGCTTACATCCTGGGCCCGCATGACGGCGCCCTCTCTCTCTCCCGCGTGCCACACCCCAGCCAGGCCCACATGGCAGCCTCCCGCTCCCCTCGCTTGGTCGCTGCCAAGCAAGGCCCGCGTGTCAGTGTCATGCCCCTTCGCGTTAGCCCACCGACAGGTGGGGGCCACCTGTCAGGGTCGTCTTCTCCGATGGAAGGGGGATCCCTTTCCAAATCCGGTGACCCCCTTTTCCTAATCCACCGCCGACCGACCGGATTCGCTAAACCGAGCACCAGATCACCTTCCCCTCTCGCCGGTGATCTCTTTCCCCCTTATTCCTACGCGTTTTCGCCATAGATGGTCGGTGATCGCATGTACGGCAAGCTCACCGGAGACCTCGGGATTTCGCCGGTTTCCTTCCAATTAAACGCCGGTGAGCCCCTATAAAAGACCCCCACCCTCACCGCACTCAGCCACGATGCCTAAGCCCAAGATCTCGCAATACCGAAGGCCGCCACACCTTTCTAGGGTTTTTCCCCTGTTTCCCCTCCGGCAAGCCCTCGCTGGCGCTCCGAGCCACCGCTGCCCTCGCCATCGCCACCGATAGGACCGCCTCCCCGCCCTCTACCCCGGCCTCGCATCGGTTGACCGTGAGGACCGTCGGAACATCTTGCCGCCGTCGATCCCAAAGAGAACCGCCGCCCTCTCCTCGACGCCAGCCACTGCCATTGCTCCATCGTCGTCGCCGCCGGTATGCCGAGAACCCCCAGGTGCCCCTCTTTCCATTTATGGTCTTGGCCGCACCGTGGGACCTCTCTGTCGCTGGGGATCCACCGCCGTTGCGTCGCCGAAGCCGGAGAAGAAGGGGTAGCTAACCCCTTCTGTGCGTGCCGTGTCGGATCCCTCGCGGACCATACGATCTCGATCTAACAGCCCGGATTAAATCCCCATGGGATTTAATCCTGGCCCTCGATCTGAGCCAAATCGGTATCGGGCCACGTGAGCCGTCGATCGCCACTTAAATTTCCCGCGCGCACTCTGGCCATTGGATCTTGATCCAACCGCTGCCACGTGCCCGGCTCACGTGCACAGTCAACGGTTCACGGTGAACCCAGTTCACCGTGGACCAGAGACTGTTTCTGGTTTAAATAAAAATTCATAAAAATAGTTTAAACTTTAAAAATTCATATCTTGCTCAAATTAACTCCAAATTTCACCATTTTAATTCTGGAAAATTTGTCTTTTTATCCTCTGCACTTTTATGCAATAAAAACAATATGTTTAGTTGGCACAAAATATTCTTATTAAAATATAAAGAAAAGTCCCCTTTAGGATTTAATTAATACTTTATTTAAATAATTCAGAAAAACCATTAATAATTTATATATTAAATTCAGAGGACTTAATGACTTTACTCCACTCTTTTAATGCAATAAAAATAACATGTTCACTTGGCCAACTTTATTCTATTAAATAAGATTTCAAAAGCCCTTCTAGGATATTTAATTAATTCATTTAATAAAAAGTCCACCCTTTATATAAATATCCTAAAAACTTATATAACAACTTCAGAAGACATAATAACTTAATTTCACTCTTTCTACTTCAATAAGAACATTAAGGCTAAATTTATACCTTTTAATTCATCTCTAAAAAGGGGACCCCCCTAGGAAAAATAATTACATCAAGTTATAAAATTCAGAAATCTCATTAGAAATCAAACTTAAATATTTAAGTAACAATTCCCTAAACTTTAAGACTCTATCCCTTTTACCTAATCCAACATAAACATGTATGTTGGTATGGTTGATTTGTTTTGGATTGTTTATTGAATGTTTTATTTACTTTTCCGTATCGAGAAGACTACGAGTTCGTCGAGGAGCCGGAATTTTTCCCCGAGGTTCCACCTTCACCCTTTGCTGATCAAGGCAAGTCATCGAACCCTCCTATGGAAATAGTTGATCATCATTGAGCCCAGTTTTCATAACTATCGCTATAACTCATAGGATATTATTGCATTAGTCAAATATCAAGCCCTACACTTATAATTATTAGATCCCCGTCCTTGTGTGCAAACCCAAGCCATGCTTATTGAGCCTTAACTCCTTGTCACTCTACAAATATTATATTAGCTAGTGCCCAATATACCGGCACAACTGCTATAGGATAAAAAGAATGAGTCGTAGATAGTTGGATTCTGTTATATGAATTTCCTCGTTATTCTCGTCTCTGGACTCTGTTGGAGTTGGCTATGTTATAATTATGGTGGGTTCCCGGTGCAAGCTCGAGAATTGGTTGGTCGCACCCGGGGCACTATAAGGACCGGTCTGCGGGATCTGTTGCAAAGCACTTCCGTTCCAACCACAAGTCTAATGGGTAAGTCCTAACTTAAAGTATGGAACAATCCGACTCGATGCACCATAGAGGAGGGGGCAAGGGGCAACCTACGGTTGACTTGTACCGATGGGGCTCAAGGGGGGTATGGTGAGACTCGACGCGTCGAGACACGATACGAAACCCATAAGAGGGTGCTGTCGGGTCGAGGAGGACCATATGGAAGGTTTTGGCACGAGTTCCCATGGTATGGGTCATCTCGTTACACTTTGGTGTAAGTGATGAGTGCGTGCCTTGTGGGTACAGTGGTACACCTCTGATCAGAGTATTTAATCTTTTCAAAAAGCCGAGCCCACAGTCAAGGGCGGGTTGTGTGACTACTCGCAGTTAGTTTACAATTGTTTGAATGGTTGAGTTATTCATGGCATGTAAGGACTATTGAGTGAGGTGGGGCTGACTCTACCCCTCGAGTTAGAAGATGATGATGCATACACATGTTTACATTTCAGTACTAATAAATTGTTCACATTTAATTGCTTTACAAATTCTGCTCTTCTGCAAAAACTAGCGACTATCTCCCTTGTTATTAATCTGCATTATATTTGCATTCGGTGGCTTGCTGAGTACGTTTGTACTCACCCCCATTGACTTACACCACCAGAGCTCGTCTACTACGAGGAGGATGAAGGTCTGGAGTAGCGACCCAGTCAAGGCGAGACTGGAAGGAGGCGTTCATCTAGGACGCTTTGTTTTATTAGTTTCTCTTCATCTTTATTCACTTTTGTACTAATACGGTCTACGAACCATGAAGGATTGCTCATATTGTACGTGGTCGCATGATGAACATCTTGTTTTTATTGACTTTCTATGGAATTTCAATAAAAGTCTTGATTTATTAAATCGGGGCGTGACAAGATGGTATCAGAGCCGACTTGACTGTAGCAAGCCAAACAGACCTGACCCTAGGACTTATATTAACCATATTTTCTTACAAAATTACTTGCCCTCTCATCTTCCGAGGTTTTCACAAAAATTTTCTCTCTTTTGTAGATGCCGGTCCATACCATGAGCGGGACTCTTCACGACGAGGCCGGATTCATCCGTGAGCTACGCATGCTCGCCGACTTCCTTGGATTCGTCCATGAGCCCGCGTTCCACGGGATCTTTCCCGATGCGAGCGAGAGCTATTGTGAGGTCGTGGTTGGCATCCGCTCCTCGTCCACGCAGCCACCTTTCTACACCCATGGAGTTGGAGGACCCTTGTTCGTGGTGGCCAGCCAGCGTGTCGCACTTCAGGCCCTCGCCGAGCTTCGACTGGTCTACGACTGCCACCTCCGCAACACCATCTACCGCTTCATGCCCATGCGCACACCCGGGAGTCACCGCAGTATCTACATCAGCCCCCTCACACAGAGCAACTCCGCCATCGCCCGCACCATGAGGCTTTTGGAGGCTATGTACAACCTCCACACAAAGGCCGTTCTCGACGCAGATAGCCAGCATGACACCATCGACTACTACCACCACTCGTCAGAGAACCTGAACCGCGAGAACATGACCTTCGTCGCCAGGTTCAACAGAACCATCATCTGAGCACCGAGGTGGAGGAGTTGAGGCGTCAGAACAAGCTTCTACGCCAGGGCGCCATCGTCACCGCACAGCTCCGTCATCATATTAAGGAACTAAAGAAGGATCTCGAGGAGGTCGCACCTCTTCCGCCCCACAAGCGGAAATCGCTTCGGTTTCCCATAGTGAAGCCCAAGAGGATTTCTTGTAGTGCACCACCCGCCGGACCCTCTAGCTCCACCACCCCTGCACCGACCACCTCCATCGAGCCCGTGATCGAGTCATCCCCCGAGCTGCCTTAGACGTAGTTCTACGGTTGATTGTTTTCCTTTGTTGCTTGGAATGTAGTGTCACTCATGATGGGGGATTGGTCCCGATCTTCCGCTAGGTAAAGGATAACTTGGATTGGTGGAGAATCTCGACGTTGGCGATCCAAGGCTCCGGTCCAGCGGATCAAAACCTTGCAATCGTTACACCACTGTCTCCGTTGGTTATCAACCACGCAGGACGCGATTGACCTCGCCACGAAGCCTAATTCCTGCAAGCAAACCCAAGAACACAAGCAAGAATAGGAAGGATACAAATCGAATGCCAAATCACAGACAAACGATGAAAAGGTGAGGTTTCACAAACGCCTATGCAGCAGCCAATCGGTCCGGTGCAAGGGGCGGGATCTAAACACACAAGTGTAGATGCAAACAAAGCAAAACCTAACCCTAAAGGTGGCTGGCGTGAGTATATATAGGGCGTGGGCAGCCTGTGGAAGGCGTACAGATTCTGGGTTGTGGGCTAGAAGATGTACAGACTTGGACTATGGGCCAACACGGCCCAATTCTGTCTCGCAGGACTGTTTTAAACACACAGGACGGCTCGAGACTCCAAATGAGGCGAAACCAACGCCAAAAGATCCATCTTCTCCTTAGCGTTCCAAAAAGTCCAAGAACGCGCCAATCGGACTTCGTATGAGGAAGTTATGCCCATTTTGGTGCATGGTGGTCGATGTAGTCCGAAACAGCGAATTCTTGACTTCAAATCATCCGTGCGACTCCGTCTTCAACTCCAACTCTTCTATTCCATCTCCCATGTTCCTAAGCAACAAAATATCACTAGTATTCAGTAGCATCTCATCCAAACAAATATTAACATAGTTGCTAAGGAAAGAATTAACCTCATGGTTCAAGCGACGGGCACGGGCGCGTGTGATTGGTCCTTGTAGTTGAATTGTAGGTGGAGGCTCCATGTGTGTATCAGGCGAAGTGATGTCCTCATCATCCTCCCCCTCTTGAATTGGAGTCGTCCTCGACTCAAGCTCATTGTCATCTCCCAAATAGGGCTTTAAATCTGAAATGTTAAATGTGGGACTAACCCAAGAACTACAGGCAACTCAAGTTTATATGCATTATCATTTATCTTCTCAAGCACACGGAAAGGACCATCAGCACGGGGCATCAATTTAGACTTTCTCAAATCAGGAAAACGATCCTTGCGCAAGTGCAACCAAACAAGATCACCCGGTTCAAATGTTATTTCTTTTCTACCCTTACTACCATAAGCACGATATTTCTCATTCATTTTCTCTATGTTTGCTTTAGTAGTTTCATGCATCTTAAGTAATAATTCAGCACGTGTAGTAGCATCAAAATTCAAGTTTTCTGATGGTGGTAATGGTAGCAAATCAATAGGAGCACGCGGATTAAAGCCATAGACCACTTGAAACGGACTTACCTTAGTAGTGGAGTGTACTGACCTATTATATGCAAACTCAATATGAGGTAGACACTCTTCCCAAAGCTTCAAGTTGGTCTTCAAAACAGCCCTCAACATGGTGGACAATGTACGGTTGACGACCTCCGTTTGCCCATCCGTTTGGGGGTGACAAGTAGTAGAAAACAGCAGCTTCGTCCCCAACTTATGCCACAACGTCCTCCAAAAATGACTTAAGAATTTAGCATCACGATCTGAAACGATGGTATTGGGAATTCTATGCATGCGTACGACCTCTCTGAAAAACAAATCAGCAACATTTGTAGCGTCGTCGCTCTTGTGACACGGTATAAAATGCGCCATTTTAGAGAACCGATCTACCACCACAAAAATACTATCCCTCCCCCTCCTAGTTCTAGGTAATCCTAACACAAAATCCATAGAAATATCCTCCCAAGGTACACTAGGAACGGGCAGAGGCATATAAAGACCATGTGGGTTTAGACGGGACTTAGCTTTATTGCAAGTAGTGCATCGTGCCACATAGCGCTCAACATCTCGTCTCATCCTAGGCCAAAAGAAGTGTGTGGACAGCACATCTTCGGTTTTCTTTGATCCAAAATGACCCATCAAACCACCACTATGTGCTTCCTGCAATAACAACAAGCGAAGAGAGCTAGCCGGCACACATAACTTGTTAGCACGAAAAAGATATCCATTATTCAGCACATATTTGTTCCAAGCACGGTCATCTGTACAATTTGCAAAAGCATCTTTGAAGTCCAAATCAGTAGCATACATGTCCTTCAATGTTTCTAAACCAAAGATCTTATAATCAAGTTGAGAAAGCAATGTATAACGTCTAGATAAAGCATCGGCAATCACATTATCTTTCCCTTTCTTATGCTTAATGATATATGGAAAAGTCTCAATAAATTCTACCCATTTAGCATGTCGTTTATTCAGATTTGCTTGACTACATATATGCTTCAATGCTTCATGATCCGAATGAATAATAAACTCCTTAGGCAAAAGGTAATGTTGCCAAGTTTCAAGCACACGCACTAAGGCATATAATTCCTTATCATAGGTAGAATAATTCAACTGTGGACCATGTAATTTCTCACTAAAATAGGCCACGGGTTTACCTCCTTGTAGCAGCACACCTCCTAATCCAAAACCACTAGCATCACATTCTAACTCAAAAGGCTTACTGAAGTCGGGTAGCTGAAGTAGAGGTGCATGTGTAAGGCGATCCTTGAGTGTGGCAAAAGCTTGTTCTTGTGCTGGTTCCCAAGTAAAAGTAACCCCCTTCTTGGTCAAATCATGTAAAGGACTGGCTATGGTGCTGAAATCTTTCACAAAATGCTGGTAGAAACCTGCAAGACCAAGAAAACTACGTACCTGTGTGATAGTTTGAGGTTGCGGCCAGCTGTTGATTGCTTCTACCTTCGCCGCATCAACCTCAATACCCTGTGAAGTGACAACATATCCAAGAAACACAACTCGATCCGTGCAAAACGTGCACTACTCAAGGTTACCAAACATTCTAGCCTCTCGGAGGACAGAAAAGACAACACGTAGGTGTTCAACATGTTCAGTGAGAGACTTGCTATAAACCAAGATATCATCAAAGTATACAACCACAAAGCGTCCTATAAAGTGTCGTAGGACTTCATTCATCAAGCGCATGAAGGTACTAGGTGCATTAGTAAGTCCAAAAGGCATGACAAGCCACTCATATAACCCAAACTTTGTTTTAAAAGCAGTTTTCCATTCATCACCTAGTTTCATGCGAATTTGGTGGTAGCCACTACGGAGATCGATCTTAGTAAAGATAATGGCACCACTAAGCTCATCAAGCATGTCATCCAATCTAGGAGTAGGGTGTCGATATCGAATGGTGATATTATTAATAGCACGACAATCAACACACATGCGCCAACTACCATCTTTCTTAGGTACCAAAAGAACGGGTACTGCACAAGGACTAAGGCTTTCACGGACGTACCCACGATAAAGAAGGTCTTGTACTTGGCGCTCAATTTCTTTTGTCTCCTCTGGATTGGTACGGTACGCTGCACGATTAGGAAGAGACGCTCCCGGGATCAAATCAATTTGGTGTTCGATGTCGCGTATCGGTGGCAGCCCGGGTGGTATCTCAGCAGGAAAAACATCGTTAAACTCCTGCAAAAGGTCAGTGACTGCAACAGGAACAGAGCTAGGAATGTTCGCAAGTGAAAACAGCACGTTTGTGCAAATCAAGACATATAGCAAGGGAGTATCATCACAAATTTCAGGAAGGTCAGTTTTAGTTGCAAGCATGACACGTCTTTTCAGATTAATAACTTGTGATGAAGAAGGAGAAGCAATTTTATCTTTCTGTTACCTCAAAAGCATCTTAGCTACTTGCTGATTTTCAGAAGGTTGTTTGCTCTTTTGTGCGTCCCTAGCATGTTTTTCTTGTTCAAATTTCACAATTTCAGCAGGAGTCATAGGAAGCAATGTAACTTTCTTTCCTTTATACATAAATGTGTACTTATTTCTCCTACCATGGTGTGTAGCATCAGTATCATACTCCCAAGGTCTACCAAGTAACAGAGAACATGCTTGCATTGGTACTACATCAAAATCAGCAACTCCGAAGTATGTACCAATGGAAAATTCGATGTGAGCAGTTTGTGTTACCTTGACCTTACCACTATTGTTGAACCATTGCACATGGTAAGGGTGTGGATGCGCACGTGCGGGAAGTTGAAACTTCGTTACCATGTCGTGGCTCACCAAATTGTTGCAACTACCGCTGTCGATGATGACACGTACACGATGGTTATTGACGATGAAGAAGGTCTGAAACAGAATATTCCGTTGTGCCCGATCGTCCTGCTCCATGTGAGTGCTCAAGACACGTTGTACAATAAGTGCTTCATGGTCGGCAGAGGCATCCGGCGCAAAAAACAGCGTCATCGTCGGATGTATCGTCATCTCCTGCAATGTTAGCAGCAAGTGCATATTCATCTTCAACATCACTAGCACTTATGTAGCCACCGTCTTCCGTAGCGATGTAAGCCTGTTGACTAGGGCAGTCCTTCATAACGTGGTCAAATCCTTTGCATCTGTGACACTGGATCGCTACAGAACGTGCAGTAGAGGCCGCCGAGGAGGTGGGCTTGGCTGGCGCCTTGGATGCTGTAGCCTTGGAGCTCTCAGCCTGGGCTGTAGTTGTAGAAGGTGCTGATGTAGCCATCGGTCGAGAAGGTGGTGGTGGTGGTCGTTGCTGCTGCCCACTTGAGCGTGAAGTGGCACCACCAATATTGGTCCTCATGCTGCGTTGTGGTTGTTGGCGACCCTGCAATTCTTTTTCTGCAAGCATAGCAAGGTGGAAAAGACGAGTGATAGTATTGTATTCTTTATAATCAATGATATCCTGAATTTCACGTCTTAAACCACCATAAAAACGGGCCATTTTATCCTCATTGTCCTCCTCAATTTCAGCACGCATGCAACCTATTTGCAACTCCTGATAATACTCCTCTACCGATTTATTTCCTTGGTTTAGGCGCTGCAATTTTTTTCTCAAATCACGTTTATATGAAGGAGGAACCCATCTACCACGCATTTGCCATTTTAACATATCCCAATTTTGTTGTTCATTGCCAACCTGAACTATTTCAGTCCACCAAAGAAGAGCATATCCAGTGAAGTCACTAGTAGCTAAGCGCACGCGGTGGATAGCAGGAACCATGTGAGCATTAAATTTTTGTTCGACTGACATCTCCCAATCTAAATATGCATCTGGATCATAGGTGCCAGCAAAAGGAGGTACTGAAAATTTTACCTTAGAGTAGGGATCATTGTTCCTGTGGTTGTCATTGTTACCTCGTGGACGGTGGTTGTGGTGGCCGCCCATACCTTGACGGTTGAACTGAAAGCGATGACATGCAGCCTCGTCAGGGTCAATGGCATTGTTTCCGGCATAGGATAGGGCGTCTTCCTCCTCAACATGGTCGTCTTCCTCCTCAACATGGTCGTCGTCGGCTTGTGCAGCAGGCAATCGTGTCTCCAGGGCAGTCATCCGGTCCACTAGGTCAGCCACAGTACGCGCGAGACATTCGATGGAATGTTGGGTCTGCCGCTGAGACTCTAGTAGAGCACGTCGTGAGACACAGTCATTAAAATCAGATGGAGGGGTACCACTGTTATCTGCCATGTTAGTGAAAGACAAAACAACAAAGAATAATCCTTATGGAAAACAGCTAGGTGGGGTGGTGGGTGTGTGGTGGAAGCAATCCGTCAAGCGCCTTACCCACGCTTGCAAGTGTTCTTACCACGCCGCAGTGAGGTCACCGGCCTACAGGTGATGAACCAAGTGGAGGGTGGTGTGCAATTGCAAGAAATGAACCTGTCCTGACCAAGAGAAAGGTGTATCTTGGAAGGCAAGTGAGTAGCAAGGATTAGCGATAGTAATAACAGTTAAACCAAGTTCAATAAGTGTTCCCTAGTACTCGTCAAAGTTGCTGGCCTTAGTGCTCCCAATGTGAAAATTCAAGCAATAGAGGGAAACTATGTGCCCAAAACGCAAATGGAAGCAATAACAGGCCAAATTCAGCTCTCTGCAGATCGGACAAGGGATCGGACAAGAGATCGGACAAGAGATCAGACAAGCAGAATCTGCCACTGCCGCTGATCGGACAAGGGATCAGACAAGAGTTCGGACAACGGATCGGACAAGCAATAGACAGGACCGCTTCTTTTTTTTCTTTTTCTCTTTTTTTTTCTCCCTTTTTTTCACTCTATTTTTTTGAACAAGGAGGACAAGAGATGCAACCACAAAAATTGGCACCTGCAAGTGAGGTGGGATGTATCTCACAGAAATTCAACAAGTTCGCCAAACGGCGAGCAAAAACTTTGACCAATTTTTTTCTTTATCTTCCTGATTTTTTTGGTGATTCTGGTGAGGGCTAACAGGGGAACCGTGTTAGGGTACCCCCCAAATTGGGTCAGGAACACGCTCAAAAAATTTCAGATTTTTCTGCCAATCGAGCAAAAAGTTATGCCTGTTTTACTGAAGGGGGTCACAAAGACTCGATGGGGAAAACGATTAGGGCTGTGGAGGGGGGGGGGGTTTGCGTGGGGAATTTTTTGAAACACAATACCAACTACTACTCAAACGACACAAAGGGATTACTAAACCAGCAACAAGACTCGACCAAGAACACAAACTCAACAAGGTTAAAACTGAAATTAAAATCGCAAGGCACAAAGGGGTTCTCGGTGGGGATTTTTTTTTGTGGGGGTTTTCTCGACTCTAGGTAAAAATAAAATTAGATCGAGATTACCTAACGGGAAACCTTCGCTCTGATACCAAATGATGGGGGATTGGTCCCGATCTTCCGCTAGGTAAAGGATAACTTGGATTGGTGGAGAATCTCGACGTTGGCGATCCAAGGCTCCGGTCCGGTGGATCAAAACCTTGCAATCGTTACACCACTGTCTCCGTTGGTTATCAACCACACAGGACGTGATTGACCTCGCCACGAAGGCTAATTCCTGCAAGCGAACCCAAGAACACAAGCAAGAACAGGAAGGATACAAATCGAATGCCAAATCACAGACAAACGATGAAAAGGTGAGGTTTCACAAACGCCTATGTAGCAGCCAATCTGTCCGGTGCAAGGGGCGGGATCTAAACACACAAGTGTAGATGCAAACAAAGCAAAACCTAACCCTAAAGGTGGCTGGCATGAGTATATATAGGGCGTGGGCAGCCTGTGGAAGTCGTACAGATTCTGGGCTGTGGGCTAGAAGATGTACAGACTTGGACTATGGGCCAACACGGCCCAATTCTGTCTCGTAGGACTGTTTTAAACACACAGGACGACTCGAGACTCCAAAAGATCCATCTTCTCCTTAGCTTTCCAAAAAGTCCAAGAACGCGCCAATCGGACTTCGTATGAGGAAGTTATGCCCATTTTGGTGCATGGTGGTCGATGTAGTCCGAAACAGCGAATTCTTGACTTCAAATCATCCGTGCGACTCCGTCTTCAACTCCAACTCTTCTATTCCATCTCCCATGTTCCTAAGCAACAAAATATCACTAGTATTCAGTAGCATCCCATCCAAACAAATATTAACATAGTTGCTAAGGAAAGAATTAACCTCATGGTTCAAGCGACGGGCACGGGCGTGTGTGATTGGTCCTTGTAGTTGAATTGTAGGTGGAGGCTCCATGTGTGTATCAAGCGAAGTGCTGTCCTAATCAACTCATGTCGAAATATAAAACATGAGTGTAAACTTTAAATAAGAGATGAAAATAAAAGATGTCAGCATCTAGGTCTAATATTCATTTTGAGCAATAAAAACAATATCAGTTCCCATTAAATTTTGGCACCTTCATTTTGAACCCTTCGACTTCGGGATGGCCAACGACCAAGGATCTGAAGCCCCGCGTGATGGAAACACCTTGGGCAACTTGCCTCAGTGGGGAGCAACTGGCCAACGGCAGGCCCCCGTTGCCAATCACCCCACACTAGCGGAGGTGATGGCAAACCAAAACCAACTGATTGCCTCTCTGCTTGCTCAGATGCAACAGCAACAAAACCAGATGCAAGAGCAGTAGACACAGTTGTTCCGTCTCCAACAACAGCAACACGAGCTCTCCCTTCAGTTAATCTTCGGAGATTTCGCCAACTTTCAGAGATTGGTGAACAAAGCAATTATGCCAGGAACCAGGGTGATTCCACCTCAAGCCCCAACCCCTGCCAAAACACAAACCACCCTTGGAGGGCCAAGCTCAGGCATCCCACCCCAAGCACCGCCAGCAGGAAGGACACCAATGAGGAGCCATGCTGAATAGTGTGGGCCTCATGGATCCAGAAGTGATGAGTCATTGTCAACGATAGTCAAATAGGACAGAAGAAGAAGAGATCTGCTGTTTGATGGGCCGCGTGTGACTCAGGTACATGGGCAGCAAGCGACTGTCGGGCAGAGGAGGCTGCGAAGTTGGGCTGGCCCAATCCGGGTACATGGGCCAGAAGCAGTAGAAGACCCACTAGGCTGTTGACCAGGACTGACTCAGGCACACGGGCGGTGAGCGATTGCCGGGCTGAGAGAGCTGCGGAGTCGGGCCGGCCCAATCCGGGTACCTGGTGCAAAGTCGGTGGAGGTTTTGTCAGTTTCGGCGCAAAACTGACAACCGTTGATCTTGTATCCGACTGTCTAGAAGAGAAGCCGTAGTCGCTACGAAAACTTAGCTTCCGGATAAGTCATCTGTAACTCTAGGCCCACAGTCAGTCAGTCGTGTCTGTAAAAATTCCTAAGGGCAGTAGAGTCTTTTCCTTTATGTCTGCGTCTGTAAAAAACCCTAAGGGGCTGGTGGAATATTCTAGGCCATTGGGCAGCCTATAAATAGGGCCCCAATCCCTAGGGTTGGTCTACCCTTCTAGAAATCACTTTTTCATCATTCTTTGGGTCACTTTTTGTTCCTGTGCTCTTTCTCTTCCCTTCCTGGTTCTGTGCGCCGCCAAATCCTTGTTTTCATGCATGCAACAAGTTGATTCTTCATTAATGCAGTGAGTTTTTGTTCCCTGTTGAGTGCAAGGCATGCGGTCAGTGCTTGTGAATCAGAATCTTTGAGTACCGAGTGCATTTTTGTTCACTGTTTGGTCTTTTGTTGGTTGTGTTCTTCGTGCCCGATGTACTAGTTCTTGCTATTGCAAGTAGTACTCGTTCACTGTAGAAACAGTGTTCTAGTGCCAGCTTTTGCTTTTCTGCGTAGCCTTTTTGATCGAAGTAGACTAGGCTAAGTACCTTTTCTGGCTGCTTTTCTACCGAAGCCCCCTCTCTGTTCGAAGCCCCTCAGCTCCGTGAGGAAGGCTTCGATCTAACTTCTTCGAAGGCTTCGCTTGAACCTCTGCTTCATTTTTGTGATGTGTCTAGCTTCGCAGAACACTTTGCACTCTGTCAGCTTCACATACTTCGATAGACCTTGCGAAGGTGTTCTCAGTCACGAGCTATTCGAAGTCGTTACTTCGTCAGGCTTCGAAGTTAGCTTCGAAGCTAATCACTCTGATAGACTTCGTTTTGATTTCTCTGTCGCGTGTCAGCCTTCGCTTCTCTTTTCGAAGTTCACTCTTTCTGAAGGTAGAGTGTAGGCTTCGAGTTTGGTTTCTCTTTCGTGTGACAGGCTTCGCTTCTTTGTTCGAAGGTAGTCCATTTGTGTGGTGTGTTCAAAGTATTTTTGTTCGAAGGTTTGGCGACAAAGTACTTGGTTCGAAGTTCTGTTCGAAGTCTTGCCTTCGAAGTACATACTTCGAAGCAGGCTCCGGCATTGTCATACTTCGCTTCGAAGCATACTTCGCTCCCTGCCCCTTCGTACTAGGCTAGACTAAAACACCTTCGGCATCTTCGACATGCTTCGCAACTGACCTCCGAAGCAGGCTTCGACACCATCCTCCGAAGCAGGCTTCGACCAGCGAAGCAGTCTTCGACAATCATCTCCGAAGCAGACCTCGACAGGCGAAGCAGGCTTCGCCAAGTTCCGAACAGGAGACAAATTTGGACGGTAACTTCTCATTTCACCTTACATATACTTAGATCATTTCATTGGGAAGTTTAGGCCTGTTACACAGTGTTCATCTGCCTAGTTGCACTTCTTTAATAATTCTTTGTTTGACATCAGTTGCTTCTAGTCTAGATTCCCTTAGACTTAGGCCTTCTGTTTATTTTCTGCTGCTTAGTCTTTTGAGGTGCGTTGGGTATTGGGAACAGGCCATTGATTCGAAAGAATTTTTAAGGCGCCCATTCACCCCCCCTCTGGTCGCTACTTTCGGTCCTACAAGTGGTATCAGAGCGAGGTTAGGGTTTTTCCATACCTTAACCGGTTCTAAACCCCAATAGTGACCATGACGTCTCCTGGCAAGGTCCCGTCCTTGGAAGCCTATGGCTATAATTATTGGAAGACTCGCATGCGAGCCTATCTCATGAGCCAGGGTTCGGACATATGGGACATTTGCGTTCACACCACGTTTGTTATTTTGCCAGTCGCTGAGCATGGTACTGCTGGTATCATTGCTCAGCATCTGAGCAACAGTAAGGCTGTGAACATTCTGTTTTCTGGTTTAGGTCCCACTGAGTTTGAGCGTGTGAGTCATCTCTCCACTGCGAGAGAGATCTAGGCTACCCTCAAGGCACACCATGAGGGGACAGCACAGGTCAAGGCTCGGCTCTATCAGACCTACCGGCGTGAATATGAGAATTTCACACAGAAGCCGGGTGAATCTGTTGAGGCTTTGTTTGGTCGTTTTCAGTCGGTCATAAACAAGCTTCGGGACAACAAGGCTGAGGGTGCTCAGTTAGTCTCAGATCACGAGCAGGCGCTCAAGGTTCTCCATACCTTGGACCCAAAGATCTGGGAGATCAAGGTATCCTCTATCGTTGAGAGCACTTCTTACGATACCTTGACTATTTCTGAGTTATTTAGCAAGCTGAAGGCCACTGAGGTAGATATCCAGTTGAGATCAAATCTCACTGGTTCTGGATCAAAATCCCTGGCCCTTGCTACACCTTCTGTTGATCCCTCTTCTGTGAGTTGTGTTGGGTTCTCTTTGATGTCTATCACTGAGGATCAGCTAGAGTTATTGGGAGATGATGATTTGTGTCTTTTTAACAACCGGGTGCGTCGTGTTTATGATAAGAGGATGTTCAAAAGACACGGCACAAAATCTGGATGCTTTGAGTGTGGTGATCCAGGACACTTCATCGCCGACTGCCCCAAGCGCAATGGATATAAGAAGGGCACCGGTGGCAGCTTCCATGACTCCGGCAAGCACGAGAGCTCATCCTTCAACAAGGGCAAGCCGAAGACCCGATTCTTCAAGAAGGCCCTGAAGGACTACCGGCGAGAGAACAAGAAGCGCGACAAGGCCTTCTTCGCCGAGATGGAGAAGAGCTACTCCAAGCGGTCCACGTCTTCTTCCTCTTCATCGAGCTCAAGCGATGAGGAGATCGCCATCAGGAAGGGGAAGGACAAGGACGATCCGGCGGGCCTCTGCTTCATGGCCTTCGGAGACAAGCCGAAGAGCCGCTCACACCAGCGCCGAAGATCCCGCAAGAGCTTCTTCTCAATGGCTCTTGGGGATAAGGAAGAAAAGAGCTCCTCCGACGACTCCGACGACGACAACAAGGTATCATCCTACGAGCGCGAAATAGTTGATTTACTTGAGAGCAATCGTCAGGAGTTAAAGTATCGGGAAAAACTGCTTAGGGGGGCTAAGAAAAGGATAGACGAGTTAGAGAGTGAGCTTGCCGTAGCCAATGGCAGAATCGAGAGTCTATCTTCTTCCCCTTGCTTGGGTGATAGCAGTGAGTGCCCGAAGTGTGAGGTGCTTCTGTGTGACCTGTCGACTTTGAAGTCCAGGTACACAGAAAGGGTTGATGAGAGGGACGCTTTGGCCACTGAGCTTGAAAGTGCTCAGCTGGAGCTAAAAGATGCTCAAGCCACTGTCGTCACACCCTGTGTTCATTGCCCAACTCATCTAGCTGCCTTAGGTGAGCTAAAATCCAAGGGCGATGAGCATTTGGGTGATTTGGAGAGGTTGAGAGCTGAGCTTGCCCAGACTAGGCTAGAGCTTGAGACACTGTCAGTTCCACCCACTGTCTGTGAGAACTGTCTGTCTCTTAGAATGGAGTTGATCAAGCTAAAAGCCGAAAAATCTGTCCAAGTAGAGAGTGAGTGTGAAACCTGCTTGTCTCAGGTGGAGGTTCTAGCTTCCTTGAGAGAGGAGCTAGCAGATTCTCAGAATGAGAACTTTTACCTCCGTTCTATCCTGAGTTGGATCAGTGCCAGAGATCCACAGCTTGGCATGATGATCCAGCAGTTCAAGAGGCAGGATGGGTTTGGGGTAGGTTACACCTACACCAAGGTTGACTTTGAGAGTGCCATCAGCCGGGCAGTGGAGTGGAGTAAAATTACTCCAGAGCAGAGGTATCCCAAGACTCACTCCACTGAGTCTTCCCAGGCTTGTCAGCCCAAGGATGGAGTGATCCATGAACCACCTAAAGCTCCACCCAAGAAACCTATCTGGGTTCCTAAGCCCAAACACCTCCACTCGTCTCTAGACTCTCTTCCTGGACCTTCTCAACCCAAGAAGACTACAACTAACACCACAAAGCCCAAACATCCCAAGCCTCAACCACATCCCAAGAAGCCCACCTATCATTGTGAGTACTGTCAGAGAGACGGGCATCTTGCGGAGTTCTGCTTCAGGAGGAAGCGGGTTGAGAGAGCAGAGAGGGCTCATAATGATCAGGAGCAGTTCTACCAGCAGGGTGGTAGACTGCGTGTTCCTCGGCGCGGGGAGAGGCTGGAGGCCAGGCCGCGTCGTGTAGGTGGTGGTAGAGGAGACGGCTTTCTTGCCCGTGCTCCAGTTGGTGGTGTCCGTTCCGGCAGAGTTCCAAACCGTATTGGCTACGGTTCTGGACCTCGTGGCCGCAGGGTTAGGCAGAACCGAGGACCGCACTTTGAGCCGTGTTTTGGTCCAAACTCTTTTGATGGTTTTCGCTTTCCATCTTTTGAGTAGATGGCTCGACACTGGTTTAGCTCTTTTGCTAAACCTGGTGCCGGACCATTTGCTCCCACTTACAGACACTGATTGTGCAGGACCAGGGACTGGAGGATGTTTGGATCATGGACCCAGGATGCTCTCGCCACATGACGGGACATCGCAGATGGTTCTCCAGTCTCACTCCCCCGAGCTCCAAAGAATACATCACGTTCGGGAACAGCGGTCAAGGGAAAGTAAGTGGCATAGGCTCAATTCGCATTTCAGATCATTTCTCTTTGAAGAATGTTGCTTTGGTTAAAAATTTGAACTTCAACTTGATTTCTGTTTCGCAACTTCTTGAGGATGGTTTGGAAGTGCGTTTTAAGAAGGGTAATTCTTCTGTGGTTGATTCTATAGGGTCCTTGATTTGCCAGATTTTACCATTCGGCAAAGTTTTTCGAATTGACTTCTCTAGTTCTTTTGGCCCTTCTCGCTGTTTGATTGCTGGATCTTCTTCTGAGCTCTGGAAGTGGCATAGGAGGTTAGGTCACTTGAGTTTTGATCTGCTAGTCAGGTTAAGCTCTATGGACCTCATCCGAGGATTGCCCAAGCTTAAGTTGGAGAAGGATCTTGTCTGTCATCCCTGTCGTCATGGGAAAATGGTTGCCGCTTCTCACTCACCTGTGACTCAGGTGATGACTTCATATCCGGGCGAGCTTTTACATTTGGACACTGTAGGTCCAGCTCGGGTACGCTCAGTCGGTGGGAAGTGGTATGCACTTGTAATTGTTGATGACTTTTCTCGATTGTCGTGGGTGTTCTTTTTGGAGTCTAAGGATGAAACTTTTCAATTTGTTCATGACCTGATTTTGAAGCTGAAGAATGAGAACAATGGTCGGATGCGAGCAATTCGCTCCGACAACGGCTCTGAGTTCAAGAACTCTCAGTTCGTCAGCTTCTGTAGTGATCAGGGTCTGGACCATCAGTTTTCTTCTCCTTACACTCCCCCACAGAACGGCGTTGTGGAACGAAAGAACCGCACACTAGTCGAGATGGCCAGGACGATGCTCGATGAGCACAGGACTCCTAGGCATTTTTGGGCTGAAGCCATGAACACGGCTTGCTATCTGGCCAACCGCATCTTTCTTAGAGCTTACCTTGGTAAGACATCATATGAACTGCGGTTTGGCAGACAGCCCAAGGTGAGCCACTTGCGAGCATTTGGCTGCAAGTGCTTTGTGCTCAAGAAGGGAGGGCATTTGGACAAGTTTGAGTCTCATTGCTGGGATGGTGTTTTTCTTGGTTATGCTTTGCATTCACGAGGTTTTCATGTTTGGAACCTTGAATCCCAGTTGCTTGTCGAGACTTGTGAGGTTTCATTTGATGAGTCCTTGCCTTCTTTGACCCCTTCTTTTGAGCTTTCTGGTGATGATGAGCTCGGAGAGTCCATCTTCGAGGAAGATGAGGATACTCCAGCTGCTGATGAGGGTGGGCCTTCTGCATCCCCCGCAGAGCCCACACCTTCTGAGACTTCGACTGAGGATGAGGGCGGACCTCTGATCACTTCTTCCACTACGATCGAGCCCCCTCAGTCGAGTCCAGAGGTGCCAGCTACTGACTCCGGTGAGGTGACTTCGGATCACCAGGGAACCCGAGCAGTTCAGCGTGATCACCCCTCAGAGCTCATCATTGGTGATTTGATTGAGAGAAATTTGCGTTCTTCTGCCTCTCTTGCTGTGTTTGCTGAATCTGCGTTTGTTGCATCTTTTGAGCCCAGAGATATCTCTCATGCTCTTTCTGACTCTAATTGGATTAACGCTATGCAAGAAGAGCTTGAGAATTTTGTCCGCAATCGGGTTTGGACACTAGTTGAGCCGCCACCTGGATGCAACCCCATAGGCACCAAGTGGGTATTCAAGAACAAACAAGGTGAAGATGGGGTTGTGGTGCGCAACAAGGCTCGACTAGTTGCCCAGGGTTATTGCCAGAAGGAAGGTATTGACTTTGAAGAAACCTTCGCTCCTGTTGCCCGTCTTGAGTCCATTCGTATTCTTCTAGCTTTTGCCGTTTCGAAGGGTTTTAAGCTTTTTCAAATGGATGTTAAGAGTGCTTTTCTGAACGGGTACATAGAAGAGGAGGTTTATGTTAGGCAACCCCCCGGTTTTGAGAACCCTAAGTTTCCTCGACATGTTTTTAAGTTGCACAAAGCTTTATACGAGTTGAAGCAAGCCCCCAGGGCTTGGTATGACCGGTTAAAGCAATTTTTGTTGGGGAAGGGCTTTGTGATGGGTTCTGTGGACAAAACTCTCTTTTTACTCAGAGTTGTTTCAGACTTCTTAGTTGCTCAGATTTATGTGGACGATATTATTTTTGGCGGTACTACTGATTCTCTTGTGTCCACGTTCTCTGAGCAGATGCACAGTGAGTTTGAGATGAGCCTCATGGGTGAGCTCAAGTACTTCTTAGGGCTCCAGATCAAGCAGACCAAGGACGGCACCTTCATCCACCAAGGTAAGTACACTCGTGATATGCTTTAGAAATTTGACTTTGGTGGTGAATTGAAGCCGCAGATGACCCCGATGGGCACTTCTGGGGGTCTTGACAAGGATGAGAGTGGCGTCAAGGTCAATGAAAGGGAGTTTCGAGGGATGATTTGTTCGCTGTTGTACTTGACGGCAACAAGACCGGACATTCAGTTCGCCGTGGGACTTTGCGCGCGTTTTCAGTCTTCACCATGCGCGTCTCACCGGCAGGCTGTCAAGCGCATTTTTAGGTATCTCACTTATGCGCCCGATCTCGGTCTTTACTATTCAGCATCATCATCTCTTGATCAATGTGGCTTTTCGGATGCCGACTTTGGTGGGTGCCGGTTGGATCGCAAGTCGACTTCCGGTACTTGCCAGTTTCTTGGTTCTTCTCTTGTATCTTGGTCTTCTCGAAAGCAATCTGGAGTTGCTCTTTCGACCACAGAGGCTGAGTACGTAGCTGCTGCTAGCTGCTGCTCACAGTTGGTTTGGATGATTTCCACTCTACGAGATTTTGGGTTGTTCTTTCCTACCAGAGTTCCATTGTTTTGCGACAGCACCAGTGCTATTAGTGTAGGGAAAAACCCATGTCTCCATTCAAAAACCAAACATATTGATGTGCACTTTCACTTCTTGCGGGATCAATATGAGAAAGGTGTCATTGACCTTGTTCATGTTGATACTCATCATCAGTTGGCTGATATTTTCACCAAACCCATAGATCAGTCTACATTCGAGCGTTTACGAGGGGATTTGGGTGTTGTATATCCTTTTAGGATATTTTGCATCAGTTTTCTTTCTTCTTTACTCTTTTCTTGAGTCTTTCTGTGTGTGTTCATATCTTGCATATTCACATATCACACTTTTGAGCTTGCTTCTGTTATATGATTGAACCGCTTTACTTATTCTAGCTGGTACATGCTTTTGATTACGTGTCAATGATCATGCTTTGCTTCAGTTCAAATGATATGTCTGATATCTGTCATATGCATGGCTTTTTATGCTTTAAAATTTAAAAATGATCACCATTGGTTCTGGTAACTAGCATGCGTAGGCTGAATGTTCTTGCTATCTGTTACATGCCTTGTAGCTAGTTTCTGACTTAGATGCAAATATGCAACTTGGACATCTTTCTGCTTTAAAACATGGATACGTGCTATAAAAATGATGACAAATCAAGAAAAATGAAAATTCCATGCCTTTTTATGCATACCTTGAAAAGATCCAGGTGGGTTTGCTTTGTCGCATTGCATTGTTCTGGACTGCGTACCATAGCACTTTGGTATGAACTAGGACAGTGTAATGTATGCCAAGACCAATGTCTTAAGCTTCTGATGGTCCAGTTCTGGCCTAGGCTTGACTTGGTCGGTCAGCATAAGGTTTGACATGCAAATAACCCCTGGCAAAAAAAAAAAATAGAAAAAGCCTGAAAATTGAAATGATACCAAGTTTGCTGAAGCACTTTGTTTTGAACAATGCCTATCTTGGTAGATATCAGTTAGCTTTTGCATCTCATGCTTTACCTTGCTTGTTTATTGGAACATGTGGTGATGCTTTCGTTTGCAAAAACTGAAAAATGCGTGTAAATGACTTTCTTTAGATATCATCTGTTGCACTGATCATGCCATGTATCGTTACAGTATGTCTTTTGCTGTATCTGTTAGATGTTGTAATTCCAGTCAATCTTA
Organism: Zizania palustris; assembly: GCA_019279435.1. NCBI lineage: Eukaryota > Viridiplantae > Streptophyta > Magnoliopsida > Poales > Poaceae > Zizania > Zizania palustris. Next base: position 96,280,937 of record JAAALK010000079.1, on the reverse strand, counting down.
TCTGAGAAGCATGCTTTCTACACTCCTTATGCACTCCAGTTGAATTCACTGCATATTTTGAGGGGGAGTTGCATTTCAGGGGGAGTCTGTGTCTCTATTGAGTGCTTGATGAGTTCACTTGTCAACAAGGGGGAGAAAAGTTGGGATCAGAGTTTAAGGGAGAGTTCTTACTCTGTTGATATCCTTGTTGTTCTGAAATCGCACTCATTTTGAGCTTTTACTTTTTGGTTAACCATAATGACCGCTTCTTGCTTTTGTTCGGTTTTTGGTCATTAGGGTTAAACTTTTTACCTTATTTTTTCTTCTTTGTTTTCTTGTGTTTTGTTTTCGTGTTTCCACATTTGTTTCGCAGGTGCTGAAGAGCTGAAGAAGAGGAATGTTGACAATGCACTCATCAAGGGGGAGATTGAGGAGCCATGCTGAATAGCATGGGCCTCATGGCTCCAGAAGTGATGAGTCATTGTCAACGATAGTCAAATAGGACAGAAGAAGAAGAGATCTGCTGTTTGATGGGCCGCGTGTGACTCAGGTACACGGGCAGCAAGCGACTGTCGGGCAGAGGAGGTTGTGAAGTCGGGCTGGCCCAATCCGGGTACATGGGCCAGAAGCAGTAGAAGACCCACTGGGCTGTTGACTAGGACTGACTCAGGCACACGGGCGGTGAGCGATTGCCGGGCTGAGAGAGCTGCGGAGTCGGGCCGGTCCAATCCGGGTACCTGGTGCAAAGTCGGTGGAGGCTTTGTCAGTTTCGGCGCAAAACTGACAACCGTTGATCTTGTATCCGACTGTACAGAAGAGAAGCCGTAGTCGCTACGAAAATTTAGCTTCCGGATAAGTCATCTGTAACTCTAGGCCCACAGTCAGTCAGTCGTGTCTGTAAAAATTCCTAAGGGCAGTAGAGTCTTTTCCTTTATGTCTGCGTCTGTAAAAAACCCTAAGGGGCTGGTGGAATATTCTAGGCCATTGGGCAGCCTATAAATAGGGCCCCAATCCCTAGGGTTGGTCTACCCTTCTAGAAATCACTTTTTCATCATTCCTTGGGTCACTTTTTGTTCCTGTGCTCTTTCTCTTCCCTTCCTGGTTCTGTGCGCCGCCAAATCCTGGTTTTCATGCATGCAACAAGTTGATTCTTCATTAATGCAGTGAGTTTTTGTTCCCTATTGAGTGCAAGGCATGCGGTCAGTGCTTGTGAATCAGAATCTTTGAGTACCGAGTGCATTTTTGTTCACTGTTTGGTCTTTTGTTGGCTGTGTTCTTCGTGCCCGATGTACTAGTTCTTGCTATTGCAAGTAGTACTCGTTCACTGTAGAAACAGTGTTCTAGTGCCAGCTTTTGCTTTTCTGCGTAGCCTTTTTGATCGAAGTAGACTAGGCTAAGTACCTTTTCTGGCTGCTTTTCTACCGAAGCCCCCTCTCTGTTCGAAGCCCCTCAGCTCCGTGAGGAAGGCTTCGATCTAACTTCTTCGAAGGCTTCGCTTGAACCTCTGCTTCATTTTTGTGCTGTGTCTAGCTTCGCAGAACACTTTGCACTCTGTCAGCTTCACATACTTCGATAGACCTTGCGAAGGTGTTCTCAGTCACGAGCTATTCGAAGTCGTTACTTCGTCAGGCTTCGAAGTTAGCTTCGAAGCTAATCACTCTGATAGACTTTGTTTTGATTTCTCTGTCGCGTGTCAGCCTTCGCTTCTCTTTTCGAAGTTCACTCTTTCCGAAGGTAGAGTGTAGGCTTCGAGTTTGGTTTCTCTGTCGTGTGACAGGCTTCGCTTCTTTGTTCGAAGGTAGTCCGTCTGTGTGGTGTGTTCAAAGTATTTTTGTTCGAAGGTTTGGCGACGAAGTACTTGGTTCGAAGCTGTGTTCGAAGTCTTGCCTTCGAAGTACATACTTCGAAGCAGGCTCCGGCATTGTCATACTTCGCTTCGACGCATACTTCGCTCCCTGCCCCTTCGTACTAGGCTAGACCAAAACACCTTCGGCATCTTCGACATGCTTCGCAACTGACCTCCGAAGCAGGCTTCGACACCAACCTCCGAAGTAGGCTTCGACCAGCGAAGCAGTCTTCGACAATCATCTCCGAAGCAGACCTCGACAGGCGAAGCAGGCTTCGCAAGGTTCCGAACAGGAGACAAATTTGGACGGTAACTTCTCATTTCACCTTACATATACTTAGATCATTTCATTGGGAAGTTTAGGCCTGTTACACAGTGTTCATCTGCCTAGTTGCACTTCTTTAATAATTCTCTGTTTGACATCAGTTGCTTCTAGTCTAGATTCCCTTAGACTTAGGCCTTCTGTTTATTTTCTGCTGCTTAGTCTTTTGAGGTGCGTTGGGTATTGGGAACAGGCCATTGATTCGAAAGAATTTTTAAGGCGCCCATTCACCCCCCCTCTGGTCGCTACTTTCGGTCCTACAACCAACGCAAGCTACTGGATATAAGAGGGACCGGAACAGTAAACCAATAATATGTTTCAACTATCGCCAAGAAGGCCACTACTCCAACAAGTGCTCCTACCCCAAGCAGGCATCATCCTCCATTCCAAGCCTAGAGGGACGTGCCCTAATTCACCACAACTCCGCTCAAGAAAAACAAGATACAACCGAAGACACTCCCAATTTGATCTCAACCAACCCAGTTCTAGAGATCACCTTGCCTACTCCTGATGTAACACCTTCTCCTAACCCGGAGCACCCGTAGAACCCCGTCCCCTTGTTTTCCCGAGGTTCGCTTCGAATCTCGAGGACGAGATTCTTTGTAAGGGGGATAGGATTGTAACAGCCCCAGAATTAAAATAAAATAAAAATGAGGAAAATAAATTTTCTGGAATAAAATGATTTATCTAATCAAAGAAAAGGCTAAATGAACTCAATTAAAGCAAATCAGGAAGAAATATTTCAAATCTTAAGCTGAAAAATTTATGGTGAAGTCTAGAGGCCAAGAAATATTTTTGAGAATTTTTACAAAATTTTAGAAACAGTATTTCAAGCTTTACAAGAATATATGAATTTCTAGAATTAATTTAAATCGAAAAAGGATTTAAATTGTTAGTGGGCCGCCTCCCTCCTTTCTGCCTTAGCCCAGCCCAGCTCACCGCCTGAGCCACCGACGCATGGGACCCACATGTCGGCGCTTCCTCTCTCCTCCCCGCGCCCACGCACCGCCTGGACCCAGCTGTCAGCCACCTTCGGTCGCTGCCATCATGGCCCACCCTGTCAGCGCCGCTCGCCCTCTCCCTCCCGCGCACCACTCCCGTTCGGTCCCACCCGTCAGCCCCTCTATCGCGCGCGCTCAGCCGCTTACATCCTGGGCCCGCATGATGGCGCCCTCTCTCTCCCGCGCGCCACACCCCTGCCAGGCCCGCATGACAGCCTCCCGCTCCCCTCGCTTCGTCGCTGCCAAGCATGGCCCACGTGTCAGTGTCATGCCCCTTCGCGTTAGCCCACCGATAGGTGGGGGCCACCTGTCAGGGTCGTCTTCTCCGATGGAAGGGGGATCCCTTTCCAAATCCAGCGACCCCCCTTTCCTAATCCACCGCCGGCCGGCCGGATTCGCTAAACCGAGCGCCGGATCACCTTCCCCTCTAGCCGGTGATCTCTTTCCCCCTAATTCCCACGCGTTTTCACCATAGATGGCCGGTGATCGCATGTACGACAAGCTCGCCGGAGACCTCGGGATTTCGCCGGTTTCCTTCCAATTAAACGCCGGCGAGCCCCTATAAAAGACCCCCACCCTCGCCGCACTCAGCCACGACGCCTAAGCCCAAGATCTCGCAATACCTAAGGTCGCCACCCCTTTCTAGGGTTTTTCCCCTGTTTCCCCTCTAGCAAGCCCTCACCGGCGCTCCGAGCCACCGCTGCCCTCGCCGTCACCACCGATAGGACCGCCTCCCCGCCCTCTACCCTAGCCTCGCATCGGTTGGCCGTGAGGACCGACGGAACATCTCGCTGCCGTCGATCCCGAAGAGAACCGCTGCCCTCTCCTCAACGCCGGTCACCGCCATTGCTCCATCGTCGTCCCCGTCGGTATGCCGAGAACCCCCTGGTGCCCCTCTTTCCATTTTTGGTCTTGGCCGCACCGTGGGACCTCTTTGTCGTCGGGGATCCACCGCCGTTGCGTCGCCGGAGCCAGATAAGAAGGGGTAGCACTACAACAAAACAGAACATTTTCGTCGGCCAAGTTAACTTCCGTCGGCTTTTCGGCAAGCCGACGGAAGTTAAATAACTTCCGTCGGCCTCCACAAGCCGACGGAAGTTAAATAACTTCCGTCGGCTTCTGACAGTGGCCGACGGAAGTTAGCAGGGGTTTTTCCGCGGCCGCCCGGATCCCCCTAACTTCCGTCGGCCAGCATTAAAGCCGACGGAAGTTAGCTAACTTCCGTCGCCGCGCTTCCGTCGGCCAAAGGCCGACGGAAGATAGCGTTTTGCCGACGGAAGTTGGCTTCTTCCGTCGGGAAAGGGCTAACTTCCGTCGGCTTTGGCCGACGGAAGTTGCCTGTTTTGTTGTAGTGTAGATAACCCCTTTTGTGCGTGCCGTGCTGGATCCCTCGCGGACCGTACAATCTCGATTTAATCCTGGCCCTCGATCTGAGCCGAATCGGTACCGGGCCACGTGAGCCGTCGATCGCCACTTAAATTTCCGGCGCGCACTCTGGCCGTTGGATCTTGATCCAACCGCTGCCACGTGCCCGGCTCACGCGCACAGTCAACGGTTCACCAGAGACTGTTTCTGGTTTAAATAAAAATTCAGAAAAATAGTTTAAACTTTAAAAATTCATATCTTGCTCAAATTAACTCCAAATTTCACCATTTTAATTCTGGAAAATTTGTCTTTTTATCCTCTCCACTTTTATGCAATAAAAACAATATGTTTAGTTGGCACAAAATATTCTTATTAAAATATAAAGAAAAGTCCCCTTTAGGATTTAATTAATACTTCATTTAAATAATTCAGAAAAACCTTTAATAATTTATATATTAAATTCAGAGGACTTAATGACTTTACTCCACTGTTTTAATGCAATAAAAATAGCATGTTCACTTGGTCCACTTTATTCTATTAAGTAAGATTGCAAAATCCCTTTTAGGATATTTAATTAATTCATTTAATAAAAAGTCCACCCTTTATATAAATATCCTAAAAACTTATATAACAACTTCAGAAAACATAATAACTTAATTTCACTCTTTCTACTTCAATAAGAACATTAAGGCTAATTTTATACCTTTTAATTCATCTCTAAAAAGGGAAAATAAAAACCCCCTAGGAAAAATAATTACATCAAGTTATAAAATTCAGAAATCTCATTAGAAATCAAACTTAAATATTTAAGTAACAATTCCCTAAACTGTAAGACTCTATCCCCTTTACTTAATCCAACATAAACATGTATGTTGGTATGGTTGATTTGTTTTGGATTGTTTATTGAATGTTTTATTTACTTTTCCGTATCGAGAAGACTACGAGTTCGTCGAGGAGCCGGAATTTTTCCCCGAGGTTCCACCTTCACCCTTTGCTGATCAAGGCAAGTCATCGAACCCTCCCGTGGAAATAGTTGATCATCATTGAGCCCAGTTTTCATAACTATCCTATAACTCATAGGATATTATTGCATTAGTCAAATATCAAGCCCTACACTTATATTTATTAGATCCTCGTCCTTGTGTGCAAACCCAAGCCATGCTTATTGAGCCTTAACTCCTTATCACTCTACAAATATTATATTAGCTAGTGCCTAATATACCGGCACGACTGCTATAGGATAAAAAGAATGAGTCATAGATAGTTGGATTCTGTTATATGAATTTCCCCGTTATTCTCGTCTCTGGACTCTGTTGGAGTTGGCTATGTTATAAGTATGGTGGGTTCCGGGTACAATCCGACTCGATGCACCATAGTGGAGGGGGCAAGGGGCAACCTGCGGGTGACTTGTAACGACGTGTCTCAAGGGGGGGTATGGTGAGACTCGACACATCGAGACACGATACGAAACCCATAAGAGGGTGCTGTCGGGTCGAGGAGGACCATATGGAAGGTTTTGGCATGAGTTCCCATGGTATGGGTCATCTCGTTACACTTTGGTGTAAGTGATGAGTGCGTGCCTTGTGGGTACAGTGGTACACCTCTGATCAGAGTATTTAATCTTTTCTAAAAGCCGAGCCCACAGTCAAGGGCGGGTTGTGTGACTACTCGTAGTTAGTTTACAATTGTTTGAATGGTTGAGTTATTCATGGCATGTAAGGACTATTGAGCGAGGTGGGGCTGACTGTACCCCTCGAGTTAGAGGATGATGATGCATACACATGTTTACATTTCAGTACTAATAAATTGTTCACATTTAATTGCTTTACAAATTCTGCTCTTCCGCAAAAACTATCCACTATCTCCCTTGTTATTACTCTGCATTATATTTGCATTCGGTGGCTTTCTGAGTACGTTTGTACTCACCCCCATTAACTTACACCACCAGAGCCCGTCTACTATGAGGAGGATGAAGGTCTGGAGTAGCGACCCAGTCCAGGCGAGACTGGAAGGAGGCGTTCATCTAGGACCCTTTGTTTTATTAGTTTCTCTTCATCTTTATTCACTTTTGTACTAATACGGTCTACGAACCGTGAATGATTGCTCGTATTGTACGTGGTCGCAAGATGAACGTCTTGTTTTTATTGACTTTCTATGGAATTTCAATAAAAGTCCTGATTTATTAAATCGGGGTGTGACATCCAGGCCCGCCGAGGCCTGCTCCTCGGGCCGAAGCTTCGGTGGCGTGGGCCTCCGAAGGCTTCCCGGCCGAAGCCCATGGGCTGGCTAGAGGCTTTCGGAACCCACAGCTCAACGTACTTCGGCCCTGTAGGGCTTCGGACAGACCCTGGACAAGTGTATTTTTGGCCCAAATCGCCAAAATTGATATATTTTGACGATCTAGCCATTAATGCCATTTTTTGCTATCAACACATGCCACCATGCCTTTTAGTGAACTTAGTGAACTAAAAGCACAACGAGCTGAAGAGGATACCATCCATATCGGCTTTCTGACATTCTTCATGATGCTTGCCACACGCTTGGGAAATACCTTTTCAAGTACATACCATTCAAAGCCCTTTGAAACCGATCTCCCTACAGGGATTCCAACACGTATGCATTGCCAGGAGCGATTTCGGCTATCTTAAAAGGACCTTCCCAACTAGGCGACCATTTACCAAACTTGGGACTTTTCGTGCCTAAGGGTAAAATCGTTTTCCACACCAAGTCTCCTATTTGAAATGATTTTGGTTTAACCTTCTTATTGTAGGTTTTAGCTACTCTTTTCTTGTCTACTTCTATGGCTTCTAAAGCCCTTAGTCTCTTATCGGTTACTTCCACCAGATTATCTTTCAGAAGAGCTTCATTCTCACTGACCGATAAGCCGTCTTGCTTTAACACTCATAAGGAGCCAAGATCTACCTCTACAGGCAGAACGACTTCTTGTCCATATACCAACTCATATGGACTAACCTTGGTAGCACCGTGCTTTGCAATCCTACAAGCCCATAGCGCCTCGGAAAGCACCTCATGCCACCTTCTAGGAAACTTTTCAATTTTCTTCTTAATAAGCTTAATCACGGTTTTATTACTAGACTCGGCTTGACCATTGGCCTGAGCATAGTAAGGTGAAGAGTTCATCAACTTAATACCATAGTATTCGGTGAAGTCCCTTACTTCTCTAGAGACAAACAAACTACCTTGATCCGTAGTAAGGGTTTGAGGAATGCCGAATCTATGTATGATGTGCTTCAAAATAAAATCACGTACCTCATTTTGAGTCATGTTCTTGAGAGGTACGGCCTCGGTCCACTTAGTGAAGTAATCCGTCGCCATCAACACGAATCGATGCCCTTTTGAGGAAGGAGGGTGAATCTGGCCGATGAAGTCTAAACCCCAACCTTGAAATGGCCATTGATTTACAATAGGATTGAGTAATGAGGCAGGAGCCAATTGAATATTGCCAAACTTCTCACATGCTTCACACCCTCTATAGTACTTGAAACAGTCCTCAGTCATATTCGGCCAATAAAACTCTGCTCTTTTGAGCATCCAACTCATCTTCTGGGCCGACTGGTGAGTGCTGCTCATGGTCTAAACACATCAACAGTACTCCATCGATGGTTCGGCGATACAATGTGTCGTCTATCAACACGAATTTGAACGCTTGTCGCCGAACCTTCCGATCAACCCTTTGGCTAGGGTCTCTCAAATAATGGACGATTGGGATTCTCTAATCGCCCTTATAGGTTTCAGAGGGTCTCGCTAGTACACCTTCCGAAAAAACTTCTAAATTACTGACTTCGGGGTGCCGCCTGAGCCATTCCAGCTCCTGCCGAAGCCTTGCCGAGGTGGCCGTTCGGAGTGTGCTCGGTAGAAGCCCTTCGGAGGGTTCGGACTCCGCGGAGCCCTCTACATGTAGGAGGCTTTAGACTATGGGCTCCGGCGTGCCAGATCCCTTGGTTGGCAGAGCACTCCGATCCAAGGGCTTCGGCGTGCGGTGGCCTTCGGCGACCTGAGAGGTTCGACCCAGAGCGTGCGCCTGCCCACCGTTACTGGCTTCGGCAGCAAGACCAAGCATTGGCTTTTCCAATACAGAAAATCTTCCTCTCCTGACTTGTTAACCGGATGCTTGCTGAGCCAAGTCATTTGTGACTGAATTGGCTTCCCCTGACACGTGAGAGATTTTGAAATCATCAAAAGTAGCAACTATGTCTAGACATTTGTCCAAGTAACTATTCAGCAAGCCATTAAAACATTGAGCATTCTTAGCTACCTGTTGTACTACTAATAATGAATCACCATATGCGTGAACATGTCTAGCACCTATAGATTCTAGCAATTCAAGACCTAGCAATAAGGCTTCGTATTCGGCTTGGTTATTGGTGGAAGAAAACTCTAGTCGGGACGAAGTTTCAAAGTGCATACCATTAGTTGATATGAGAACCACTCCAATACCTTGGCCACTCTTGCAAGCCGAACCATCAAAATAAAGTTTCCATGGCACTACCTCAACTAGAGCAATATTGTCACTCCAGCCGACATCTATGTGATGATCAACTATGAAGTTGGCTACGATTTGGCCTTTCATTGCTCTCAGGGGCTCGTAGGCCAAATCGTACTCAATCAACGCGTAAGGCCATTTTCCGATTCTTCCACTTAGAATCAGCTTCTGTAACATGTGCTTTATAACATCGATTTGGCAAACGACAACACATGTAGTGGGGAGAAGATAATGGCACAATTTGGTGCACACGTAGTAAAGTGAAAAACACAATCGTTCCACAAACGCGTACCTGGTTTTGGCATCCAGCAGGCGGCGGCTCAAGAACATGATGATGTACTCCTTCCCCTCTACCTCCTGGGTTAGCACGGCTCCAATCACGTTGTCTTCAGTGGCGATGTATAACCGAAACGGAATCCCGGCTTTAGGTGCTCTCACCACAGGCAGTGATGACAAGTACTCCTTGATCTTTTCGAAAGCACTTTGTTGGTTGGCCCCCCAAGTGAACTCGGCTTCATTCTTTAGCCGGAGTATGGGGACAAATGCATCAATCTTATGAGACAAGTTGGATATAAAGCGAGGCAAATAGTTCATCTTGCCTTGTAACTTTTGCACATCCTTTTTGCATGTCGGCGCTGCAATGTTTCTAATCCTCTCAAGTCTCTTAGGATCAATTTCGATGCCTCTCTCATGAATCATGAAACCCAAGAACTTACCCGCCTACACACCAAAAGCACACTTAAGCGGGTTCATTTTCAACCCATACTGTCGCATCCCATCGAAAGCAACCTTCAAATTGGCTAAATGGTTTCCCACAGTGTCTGATTTGACTACAACATCATCGATGTAAACTTCTAACATGACTCCTAACAAGTCATGAAAGATCAAATTCATAGCGCGCTGATATGTGGCGCCGGCATTTTTCAAACCAAAAGTCATGACGACCCATTCGAACAAACCGACAAAACCAGGGCATTGAAAGGCAGTCTTGTAGATGTCCTCTTCGGCCATAAAGATTAGATTATAACCAGCATTGCCATCAAGAAAACTTAATACCTTGTGTCCCGAAGCATCGTTGATCAGCATGTCGGCTATCGGCATTGGATACTCGTCCTTTGGAGTGGCTCTGTTCAGATCCCTGAAATCAATGCATACCCGTATCTTGTCGCTCCCTTTCTTCTCTACAGGCACAATGTTAGCAACCCATTCCGCGTACCTGCACGGCCTAATAAATTCAGCCTTGAGTAGTCGCTCCACTTCTTCTTTAACTCGGTCATAGACGACCGAGTTAAAGCGGCGGGGAGGCTGCTTATGAGGCCTAAATCCGGACTTGATGGGCAGCCGATGCTCCACGAGCTCGCGGCTTAGCCCTGGAATCTCTCTATACTCCCATGCGAAACAATCGACATACAACCAAAGTAACTTTATTACATCAGCCTTATCATCGGGTTGCAATTGTTGGTTTACAAAAGTTAGTCTTGGGATGCTACCATTACCTATATCGACTTCCTCCATGGGGTCGGCCGACAGAAAACCTTGTCCTAATTTCTCTACTTCGCTAAAGTCCCCGATGGCCTCGACAATACCGTCTTTACTAGACCGATATTGCTCCACACAAGACTTTAGCCAATCTAGATTGTTCTTGCTAGACATGACAATTAATACAAAAATAGTCGTGCTACTCCAGCTGTCTTTACAGACACAGGTACAAACCATCCTCCGGATCCACTAACAAAATCATAATATGAAAGATCTCTGCCTGATAGACACTCTACTTTGTTATGGACGGCGTCAACCGATACATCAGCCAATGCTACTTGGGCCGAAGTACCCGCGGGGATGACCTCCACCTCATTGTCGTCCCATTGTATCAGGCACTGGTGTAGAGTGGAGGGAATGCAATAGTTTGCGTGAATCCAGTCACGTCTGAGTAATACGCTATAGTTACCTTGTACGTCGACGACGAAAAATGTTGTTGCAATGTCTTGTTGCCCACCGTCAACTCCATAGAGAGTACTCCCTTGGCCTCGGAGCTCTTGCCGTTGAAGCCGTTGAGCATCAAGTTGGTCTTCTTTAGGTCATCCTCATCCCTGCCAAGTTTCTTCAACAACGAATAAGGCATTAAGTTAACAGTGGCGCCGCCATCAGTGAGCATTCGGGAAATAGGCCTCCCATCGATGTGACCTCTAACATAGAGGGGCTTTAGATGGTGAGCCGAGTCCTCGGGCTTCTCGAAGATGGTATTGCGCGGGCCGAGGTTCAATTCAGCAACCTCGGCCTCATCCTGCGGTACTGCGAACTCGGCAGGTAACGTGACGATGTTGATATCCATCACCTGGGCGCGGACCCTTCATAGATGGGTGAGTAATCATCGTCGAGCATGTCGTCGTCATCGCTCGGACTAGGAGCTAGGTTGTTTATCTCAACTGGCTTCTCCCTCCATACCTGCTTGGTAGCTGGCCGAGGTCGGATTTCTTCGAAGATAGCGTCACGCTCGGCCTCGGCTTTCCTCTCGCGCATCTCATGTGCATGTAGTTGTTGTAGGCATCTCTTATGTGATTTGGACATGCCTAGAGGCGCCCAAGACAGCTGTGGCTTGGTGCCTGGTGCTACTGTTCAGCTTCCACTAATTCTGGCCAAAGTGGTATTGTGCCCTTCGGCCTGGTGTACCCTGTGTTCGAAGGGTGCTTCGCTGTGAACCCCGACAGATGTGTAGGCCTCGTGCGGCTGACCGAACCAAGATTCGGCGCAAGGCTCAGCCGAAGCATGAGTCTTACCTCTATCAGACCTAGGTGACAAAGCATTTGGGATTGGTACTTCCGGAGACCCAACTCTGATGGTTATGGCTTCGGACTCCCTCACCTTGGCCTCCGCGTGCTCGCACCTTTCGGCTTCGCTCTGCATGGTCTGATTTGGAGGCACCACAGACAGTCTGTGGACGATGCCCCCCTCCGCTGCATCTATTTGCCCCTGCAATCCATAATACTCCGACGGAAAACAAGGCATGGTGTTATGTTGCGGAGGGTACCCTGACCCATATACGTACGGAGCCCATGGGGTTCCCGCCCAGTCATATGGCGGAGGCATTGGCTGCTCTAGTGGCCTCGCCCACTGCGAGCCGAACCCATTACCTGGAGGGGGGTTCGGTAGAGTTGATGGTATCTCGAACCACCCCAGCGAAGGGTCTTGCCAGGCCGGAGGTACGTTCGGCCAGTGCGGGCCGAAGCCTCCCATCGAGGAAGTCCAACACGGTGCGGGGTTCGGCCATTGGGGGCCGAAGTTGTTGTATGGGGGACCCGACCACTAGGGCTCGAAGCCGCTGTACGGGGGGTTCGGCCATTGTGGCTCGGAACCACCGTGTGGAGAATCAGGCCACCGTGGCCAGAAGCCTTCGTGCGGAGGGTTCGCCTGCTTCGGTCCGAAGCCACCCTTCGAGGGTCTTGGACCCTTCAGCTGTTTTAGCTTAGCGTGTGGATCTGTTTCCTTGGCCCTCCTCTGATGCTTGTTCAACAGCATGTCATATGTTACCTTCGGCCTCTTGTGAGCCTTAGCCGAAGGGGTATTAATGTTCTGTTTCCACACTGCTACCTCAGGATTCTTTGGCACGAGTGGGCGAGTGCGTGGTTCTCCAACAATTACATCTTTCCCTTTAGCCGACTCGGCCTGTTCTGGCCGAATCAACATCTTCTTTTCACCGAGGTCGATGGCGTTGACTAGAAAAGGATCTTTATCCAGCTTCATCTTCGGATCATGGTCTATCTTCAATCGTCCTTCTTCTATGGCCGATTGTATCTGCCGTCGAAAAAAATTGCAATCATTAGTATTATGTGAATGTGAATCATGCCACTTACAGTATGGATGCTTCTTTAACTCCTCGGCAGGTGGAATGACTTGACCCTTAGGTAACCTGAGAAGCTCACTTTTTAAGAGAAAATCAAATATTTTATCACATTTAGTTATATCAAATGAGTACTTGACGTCACTAAGTCGATTCTTTGTAGGGGACGGTCGTAACTCGGAGCAGGTGACAGGTTTATTCTTAGCGTTCCACACCCATTCGGCCGCATACATATCGGCCGAGTCCTCCTCCGATTCTTCCTCATCAGAATGTTCCATGATGTGGATTTCAGCCCTAGGCTTGCTAAACGTCTTAATAACTTTCTTATCTTTGGCTCGGCCTTCTTGGACCAGAGCCTGCTGTAGAACTTGGCTAACTTCTAAGAAGTTTTGGTTATCTAACCTCTCTTTAATTTCGGAACGCAACCCATTAAAAGCTAATTCTGCCAAGTCCCTTTCTGAAATATTAAGGCTAAAACATCGGTTTCTGGTATCCCTAAAACGCTTGATATACTTAGAGGCGCTCTCGTTGGATTTCTGCTTAACCGATGTCAAATGCGAAATCCTGAGTTCTGTCTCACCTGTGTAGAAATAATCATGGAATTTCCGCTCTAAATCATCCCACGTTTGGACAACCAAGTGAAAGCGGTGCCGAATAGCGAGAGAGAAAATAGTCTAACCTTTTGAGCATCTATCCCGCTAACCTCTCCACACTGTGCCAAAAATTGACTAACGTGCTCTAGTGTGGTCTTGCTACCCTCGCCATCGAACTTAGTGAATTCAGGGATTCTATAGCAGCGGGGGTAGGGCACTATATCAAGATGATCGGGGTATGGCTTACGGTAAACCCTAACCCGTCCCTTGGGCACGAAGCCAGCACACTCTCTAAATAGTGCACGAACCCGCTCCCTTTTGTCATCTTGGTATGTTGCTTGTGTGCGCCTCTCATGCGGGGGCGCGACATGCGGTGGGATATCAGCGTGTCGGCCATGGGCCTGTTCTTTACGCGCTATTTGTATGGTGTGTTCGTGTCCGGTCACCTGGCATGTGATGCGGGCAGCGCAGGCACCGATGCAGGTGGTGGTGCGTGGTATGCAGTGTTAGTTTGACTGTAGGCATAATTATTGGTCTCGACCATAAGTGATGAGGCCAGAGACATGATTGTGCCGGTGCTGTCATTAGTCCTACCGTATACGGTGTTTGCTGGTGGTGCACTAGCAATGGGAACCGGGCGCACGGCCTCAGTAAAGCTAAACCTCCTAAGAGTCGCCTCCTAAGAGGATAAACGAGGCGATACAGGTGTTACCTGGACCTGAGCGAGGTCGGGGGTGATGATGTCGTACTTGATGAAGCCCGCGCGTGTCTTGACGTAGCCCCCAAGCATCATGTCTTGGAGCGCCTTCAACTTTGCCTCGATCTCTGCTCAATCTTCTGCGGAGTTATCTTCAAGTGTAGGTGACAATATGTTGCGGTTGTCGATATCCTCGCCTCCTATAGCGTCCATCGGCGGTGTAGACGTAGTAGTCGATGTAGACGTACTGGTGGCCGATGTAGACGTACTCATCATGTTGGCGTAGCCTTCCCCAGTGGAGTCACCAAAAAGTGTGTTTACACGGAAACATGCCCCCGCACTTGGGTCAGTTCGACGATCCAAAAGTGCACGGATACTTAGGAACAAGCCTAAGCGTGACGTGGCACCGACGTCACGTTCCGACTTCCCTTAATCGTGATAAGGGGGGTGGAGTCACCAGGCAACCAGATCACACAAAATAATCCAATTAGCCGAAAAAGATAGATTAAACAGGATAAAATCAATAAACCAGTCGGAGCCCGTATGGTTCGAAGTGTGGCCTAACACCCCGTACGGTGGCTTCGGACCTCAGTGGCCGAACCCCCCATACAATAACTTCGGACCCCAATGGCCGAACCCCGCGCCACTCTATACGAACCCTCCGATAGGAGACTTTGGCCCACACTAGCCGAACGTACCTCTGGCCTTGCGGGACCCCTCACTGATATGGTCCGAGACACCGTCGACCCTACCGAACCCCCCTCCGGGTAACGGGTTCAGCTCACAATGGGCGAGGCCACTGGAGCCGCCGATGCCTCCGCCGTACAACTGGGCGGGAACTCCGTGGGCTCCGTACGTATCACAGCCAGAGTACCTTCCGCAACTTAACGTATGCCTTGTTTTCCTTTGGAGTATTCTGAATGGTAGGGACAAACAGACGCAGCAGAGGGAGGCATCGTACATAGGCTGTCCGTGGTACCTCCGAATCGGTCCGTGCAGGGCGAAGTTAAAAAGTATAGGCGCGAGGAGGCCAAAGACAGGGAGTCCGAAGCTATCATAGTCAGAGTAGGGTCTCAGGAAGTCCCAATCCCGAAGGCCTTATCACCGAAGTATGACGGAGGTAAGCCCCTTGCATCAGCCAGAGCCCGCGCCGAAGCCTGGTTCGATCAGTCGAACAAGGCCGGTCCGATTGCCAGGGTCCGCAGCGAAGGCCCCTCCGAATACAGACTACATGAGGCTGAAGGGGGTAGTACCACTTCGGCTAGAGTTGACAGGAACTAGGCAGTAGCACCTGGCACCAAGCCACAACCGTCTTGGGCACCTCCAGGCATGTCCAAATCACAAAAGAGACGTCTGCAATGACTATGGGCACAGGAGATGCGCGAGAAGAAAGCCGAGGACGAGCACGATGCTATTTTTGAGGAAATCCACCCTCGACCAACTACAAGATAGGTATGGAGGATGAAGCCGGTTGAGATGATCAAACCGGCTCCTAGTCCAAGCGACGACGACGACGACATGCTCGACGATGACTACTCACCTGTCTCCGAGGGGCCTGCACCCTAGGCAATGGACATCAACATCGTCACGCTACCCGCTGAGTTCGCCCTGCCGCAGGACGAGGCCGAGGTCGCTCAATTGAACCTCGGTCCGCGCAACGCTATTTTCGAGAAGCCCGAGGACTCAGCTCGCCATCTGAAGCCTCTCTACGTCAGAGGTCACATTGATGGAAAGCCGGTTTCCTGGATGCTTGTCGATGGTGGCGCCACTGTTAACTTAATGCCTTACTCGTTATTGAAGAAACTTGGCAGGGACGAGAATGATGTAAAGAAGACCAACTTGATGCTCAACGGCTTCAACGGCGAGAGTTCTGAGGCCAAGGGAGTGCTCTACATGGAGTTGACAGTGGGCAACAAGACATTGCCAATAGCATTTTTCGTCGTCGATGTACAAGGTAACTACAGCGTGCTGCTTGGGCACGACTAGATTGACGCGAATTGCTGCATTCCTTCTACTCTGCACTAGTGCTTAATTCAGTGGGACGACGATGAAGTAGAGGTCATTCCTGCAGATACTTTGGCCCAAGTGGCGTTGGTCGATGGATCAATTGATGCCGTTCACAACAAAGTAGAGTATCTATTAGGTAGAGATCTTTTGGATTACGATTTTGTTAGCGTATCCGGAGGACGTTTTGTACCAGTGTCTGTAAAGTCGGCTGGTGTAGCACGATTGTTTTTGTACTAGTAGTCATGTCTAGCAAGAGTAATCTGGATTTGCTAAAGTCTCGGGTAGAACAATATCGGTCTAATAAAGACGGTATTGTCGAGGCCATCGAAGACTTTAGCAAAGTAGAGAAATTAGGACAAGGATTTGCGTCGGACGATCCCTTAGAGGAAATTGACATAGGTGATGGTGTTTGGTCTCACTGCCAAAGCCAGTGACTTTGGGAAGGCGCACCCTCCGGTTCGGACCCCTCCGGCTGCCGGAGGTCACTGCGCGCCGAGGTGCCAGGACTGGAATGTTCCGCCCACCAAGGAGTCTGGCACGCCGGAGCCCATGAGCTGATGTCCCCGAGAAAGTGAGGGCTTCCAGGAGTACGGACCCTTCGGCAGGAGGCTTCGGCCTGATACGATCCGTGCAGCCAATCCAGCCAGGCTTCGGCAGAAGCAGGAAGGGCTTGGGGAGCACCCCGAAATCAGTAGCCTAGAGACGTTTACAGGGAGTGATCTGGCAAAACCCTCCGAAGCCCATAAGGGCGATTGGAGAAATCCAATCGTCCAGTATTTGAGATACCCTAGACAAAGGGTTGATCGAAAGGTTCGGCGACAAGCATTTAAATTTGTGTTGATAGACGACACACTGTATCGCCGAACCATTGACGGAGTACTGTTAAAGTGTCTAGACCACAAACGATCCCAGGTGGCTACATGAGAAGTCCATGAAGGACTTTGTGACACTCATCAGTTGGCCTAGAAAATGAGTTGGATGCTCAAATGAGCGGGTTTCTACTGGCCGACTATGACTGAGGATTGTTTTAAGTATTATAGAGGGTGTGAAGCATGTCAAATATTTGGCAATATTCAGTTAGCTCCTGCTTCATTACTCAACCCTATTGTCAATCCATGGCCATTCTGAGGTTGGGGTTTAGACTTCATTGGCCAAATTCACTCTCCTTCCTCAAAAGGGCATCGGTTCGTGTTGTTGGCGACATATTACTTCACCAAGTGGACCGAGGCCATGCCTCTCAAGAACATGACTCCTAATGAGGTACTTGACTTTATCTTGAAGCACATCTTACATAGATTCAGCATTCCTCAAACTCTCACTACAGATCAAGGTAGCTCATTGTTTCTAAAGAAGTGAGGGACTTCACCGAATATTATGGTATTAAGTTGATAAACTCTTCGCCCTACTATGCTCAGGCCAATGGTCAGGCCGAGTCTAGTAATAAAACCGTGATTAAGCTCATTAGGAAGAAAATCGAAGAGTTCCCTAAAAGGTGGCATGAGGTGCTTTCCGAGGCGCGATGGGCTTGTAGGATTGCAAAGCACGATGCTACCAAAGTTAGTCCATACGAGTTAGTGTATGGACAAGAAGCCATTCTACCTGTAGAAGTAGATCTTGGCTCTTTAAGAGTGTTAAGGCAAGATGGATTATCGGTCGACGAGTATGAAACTCTTTTGAAAGACAACCTAGAAGAAGTGACCGATAAGAGATTGAAGGATTTAGGAGCCATAGAAGTAGACAAGAGGAGAGTAGCTAAAGCCTACAATAAGAAGGTTAAACCAAAATCATTTCAAGTGGGAGACTTGGTTTGGAAGATGATTTTACCCTTAGGCACTAGGAGTCCCAAGTTTGGTAAATGGTCACCTAGTTGGGAAGGCCCTTTCAAAATAGCTGAAATCACTGCTGGCAATGCATATGTGTTGGAATCTCTGCAAGGAGAGCGGTTTCGAAGAGCTTTGAATGGTAGATACTTGAAAAGGTATTTCCCAAGTGTGTGGCAAACAACATAAAAGGTGTCTAAAGGTCGATATGGAAGGTATCGTCTTTAGCTCATTGTGCTTTTAGTTCATTTAGTTCACTAAAAGGCAGGGGGCATGTGTTGATAGCAAAAAATGGCATCAATGGTTAAGATTGTCAAAATATCAATTTTGATAATTTGGGCCAAAAATACACATGTCCCGGGTCAGGCCGAAGCCCTACAAGGCCGAAGGACCTTTGGGCTATGGGCTCCAGAAGCTTCCAGCCAGTCCACGGCCTTCGGCCAGGAAGCCTTCGGAGGCCCACGCCGCCGAAGCTTAGCCCGAGGAGCAGGCTTCGACGGGCCTGGCCGAAGGCCCACTTCGGGCAGAGAAAGAGTTGGATCCGATTCCAGCTAAGTGTTTATCTCTATTCAACCGAATTATAGCAGATTAGATTAGAGGTTTAGCCCCTATAAATATAGAGGTGGAGCCAGTTCAGAGCCCCCCAACAAAATCAACCACAAAGCCCTAGCTTTGAATCACATTTACTTTATCTTTACTTTGTTGTACTCTTCGTGGGTTTGCCTAGAAGCCCTCTGATGGCCACTTCGGAACAGTGGTAACCCTTGTTACCTCTCTTGTGAAGTATCCATTAATCTACGTAATAGATTGCTATCGCCTTGTTACTTCTCCTGTGAAGTATCCGCTAATCTGCGTAACATATTGCTACTTTTGCCACTAGTGCAACACTTGGTAGAATTCGATCCTCATGCCGAATTAGTACTTCGAATCTTATCTGTTGCAGGTTACCTACGTTCAGAGCTACTTCGTCGGAGGTGTCTAGAGCTGAGAGATTTGTTTTGAAGGTTGCTAGAACACCCTTCGGTGAGACTTTTGCTTCGACAGCGCGCTCTGTCAGCAGACTTCATCACGATAGGATTCATCATGCTCGCACCCTGCTCTGGACAAAGTCACGTTCGCGCATTGCACCTGAGTCCTTATTCTATTTCTTACTATACCAGAGACTTCGCGCCAAACCCCGCTGTTCGGAGGTGATTGTTTCGTCCAGATCCATTAAGAGTTCATCTTCGACCAGATCAGTCTGAATGCCAAAGGTACCCTTCGGCGGGACACTTTGCATCAGACGTCGAAGGTATACTTCGGTGACCCCCTTTGCACCATACTTCGAAGCAGACAGGCTTCGACCGGTTTGCTGATATATTCTGTTTAATATATTTCTTTAGGCTAATTGGATTATTTTGTGTGACCTGATTGCCTGGCGACTCCACCCCCCTTACCACGGCTAAGGGTAGTCGGAACGAGACGTCGGTGCCGTGTTACGCTTAGGCTTGTCCCTAAGTATCCGCACACTTTTGGATCATCGAACTGACCCAAGTGCAAGGGCACGTTTTCATGTCAACACCACCTGGATGCAACCCCATAGGAACCAAGTGGGTGTTTAAGAACAAACAAGGTTAAGATGTGGTTGTGGTGCACAACAAAGCTCGATTAGTTGCCCAGGGTTTTTGCCAGGAAGAGGGTATTGACTTTGAGGAGACTTTCGCCCCTATTGCCCGTCTTGAGTCCATTCACATACTTTTGGCATTCGCTGCTTCTAAGGGTTTTAAGCTTTTTCAAATGGATGTCAAGAGTGCTTTTCTAAATGGGTACATAGAGGAGGAGGTCTATGTTAGGCAGCCCCCTGATTTTGAGAACGCTAAGTTTCCTCGACATATTTTCAAGGTGCAGAAAGCTTTATACGGTCTGAAGCAAGCCCCTAGGGCTTGGTATGATCGCCTAAAGCAGTTTTTGTTGGGGAACAACTTTGTGATCGGTTCTATGGACAAAACTCTTTTCTTGCTCAAAGATGGCTCAGATTTATTGATTGCTCAGATTTACGTGGACAACATTATTTTTGGTGGTTCTACTAATGAGCTTGTGTCCAAGTTTTATGAGCAGATGCACAGCGAGTTTGAGATGAGCCTCATGGGTGAGCTCAAGTACTTCTTAGGGCTCTAGATCAAGCAGACCAAGGATGGCATCTTCATCCACTAGAGCAAGTACACGCGGGACATGCTGAAGAAGTTTGACTTTGGTGGAGAGCTGAAGCTTCAGATGACCCCAATGGGTACATATGGGGGCCTAGACAAGGATGAGAGCGGCGTCAAGGTCAACGAGAGAGAGTATCAAGGGATGATCGGATCGCTGCTGTACCTGACGGTGATGAGAACAGACATTCAGTTTGTCGTGGGACTATGCGCGCGGTTCCAGTCTTCACCACGTGCATCTCATCGGTAGGTTGTCAAGCGCATTTTCAGGTACCTTACCTATGCGCCTGATCTTGGTCTTTACTATTTAGCATCATCATCTCTTGAGTTATCTGGCTTTTCTGACGCTGATTTTGGTGGGTACCGGATGGATCGTAAGTTGACTTCTGGTACTTGTCAGTTTCTTGGTTCTTCGCTTATTTCTTGGTCTTCTAGAAAACAATATGGAGTTGCGCTTTCCACTATTGAGGCTGAGTATGTAGCTGCTGCTAGCTGCCACTCACAGTTAGTTTGGATGATTTCCACTTTGAAAGATTTTGGGTTGTCTTTCCCTGCTAGAGTACCTTTGTTTTGTGATAGCACCAAGACGATTAGTGTAGGGAAAAACCCATGTCTTCATTCAAAAACCAAACATATTGATGTGCGCTTTCACTTTCTGAGGGATCAATATGAGAAAGGTGTCATTGACCTTGTTCATGTTGATACCCATCATCAGTTGGCTGACATTCTTACTAAACCCCTAGATCAGTCTATATTTGAGCGTTTGCGAGGGGATTTGGGAGTTGTGTATCCTTTTTAGGATATTTTGAGTCTCTTTTCTTTCTTCTTTACTCTTTTATTGAGTCTATTCATGTGAGTTCATACCATGCACATTCATATATCAAACTTTGAGCTTGCTTCTGTTTTATGATTGAATTGATTTACTTATTCTAGCTAGTATATCGAGGCCTCAGATGATTTGACTTTGGTGGAGAGCTGAAGCCTCAGATGACCCTAATGGGTACATCTGAAGGCCTGGACAAGGATGAGAGCGGCATCAAGGTCAACGAGAGAGAATATCGAGGGATGATCGGATCGCTGCTGTACTTGACGGTGATGAGGCCAGACATTCAGTTTGTCGTTGGATTGTGCGCGCACTTCTAGTCTTCACCACGCGCGTCTCATCGGCGGGCTGTCAAGCACATTTTCAGGTACCTTACCTATGCGCTAGATCTAAGTCTTTACTAGTTAACATCACCGTCTCTTTATTTATCTGGCTTTTCTGATGCTGATTTTTGTGGGTGCCGGTTGGATCGCAAGTTGACTTCTGGTACTTGCTAGTTTCTTGGTTCTTCGCTTGTCTCTTGGTCTTCTCGAAAGCAATATGGAGTTGTGCTTTCTACCACAAAGGCTGAGTATGTAGCTTCTGCTAGCTGCTGCTCACAGTTGGTTTGGATGATTTCCACGTTGCGAGATTTTGGGTTGTTCTTCCCTGCCAGAGTTCCTTTGTTTTGTGATAGCACCAACACGATTAGTGTAAGGAAAAACCCATGTGTTCATTCAAAAACCAAACAAATTGATGTGCGCTTTCACTTTCTGAGAGATCAATATGAGAAAGGTGTCATTGATCTTGTTCATGTTGATACCCATCATCAGTTAGCTAACATTTTCACCAAACCCCTAGATCAGTCTTCTTTTGAGCGTTTGCGAGGGGATTTGGGAGTTGTGTATCCTTTTTAGGATATTTTGAGTCAGTTTTCTTTCTTCTTTATTCTTTTATTGAGTCTTTTCGTGTGAGTTCATATCATGCATATTCACATATCAACCTTTGAGCTTGCTTCTGTTATATGATTGATCTGTTTTACTTATTCTAGCTAGTACATGCTTTTGAATACCCGTCGATGATCATGTTGTGCTTCAGTTCACATGATATGTCTGATATCTGTCATATGCATGGCATTTATGCTTTAAAATTGAAAAATGATCACCATTGCTTCTGCTAACTAGCATGTGTAGGCTGAGTGCTTTTGCTATCTTTTACATGCTTGGTAGCTAGTTCCTCACTTAGATGCAGATATGCAACTTGGACATCTATATTCTTTAAACATGGAAAATGTGCTATAAAAATGATAAAAATAAGAAAAATGAAAAATCCATGCCTTTTATGCATAGACTTGGTCAGTTAGCATAAGGTTGACATGCAAATAACCCTTGACAAAAATGAAAAAGGAAAAGAAAAAGCCTAAAAATTAAAAAGATAAGAAGTTTGCTGAAGCACTTTGTTCTGGACAATGCTTATCTTGGTAGATATCAGCTAGCCCTTGCATCTGATGCTTTACCTTGCTTAGCAACTAGAAAATGTGGTGATGCTTTTATTTGCAAAAATTGAAAAATGTGTGCTACTGAATTTCTTTAGATATCATATGTTGCACTGATCATGCCATGTGTCTTAGACAGTATGTCTTTTTCTATACCTGCTAGATGTTGTAATTGCAGTCAATCATATCTGAGAAGCATGCTTTTTACACTCCACCTGCACCCCAGTTGCATTCATTGCGTATTTTGAGGGGGAGCTGCATTTCAGGGGAAGTTTGAGTTTGTGGCTCTCTTTAGAGTGCATTTAGTCTCACTTGATGAGTCCAATTGTCAACAAGGGGGAGAAATTTTGGGTTACTCGATCTTTTAGAAGAGTTTAGGGGGAGTTTTTGGCTTTCTCTAGGATTTGTTTTAGGGGGGAGTTTTAGTCTCTTTTGCCTTACTCTTTGGATATCCTTGTTGATAATTCTGATATTGCACTTGTTTTTGAGTCTTTTATTTTTTGGTTAACCATAATGACCGCCTTCTGGTTTTTGTTCGGCTTTTGGTCATTAGGGTTAAACTTTTTATTTTATTTTCTTCTTTTCTATCTTCTTGTGTTTTGTTTTCATGTTTCAAGGGGGAGATTGAGGAGCCATGTTGAAGAGCATGGGCCTCATGGCTCCAAATGTGATGAGTGACTATCAACGAAAGTCAAGAGGACATGAAGAGAAGACGAGACCTGCTGTATCTGGGCCATGTGTGACTTAGGTACACAGGCAGCGAGTGACTGCCGGACAGAGGGGCCGCGGAGTCAGGCTGGCCCAATCCGAGTACATGGGCTAGGAGCGGTAGAGGATCCACTGGTCTGTTGACCGGGATTGACTCAGGTACATGGGCAGCGAGCTATTGCCGGGCTGAGGGAGCTGCAGAATCGAGCCAG
Organism: Zizania palustris; assembly: GCA_019279435.1. Taxonomy (NCBI): domain Eukaryota; kingdom Viridiplantae; phylum Streptophyta; class Magnoliopsida; order Poales; family Poaceae; genus Zizania; species Zizania palustris. The sequence continues at coordinate 96,257,562 of JAAALK010000079.1, read as the reverse complement.
CCCAATCCGGGTACCCGGTGCGAAGACGGTGGATGCTTTGTCAGTTTCGGCACAAAACTGATGACCGCTGATCTCAGATCTGACCATTCTGAGGCAAAGTCATAGCTTCTACGAAAGCTCCGCATCAGGACAAGTTATCTTTATTTAGGATTTTACTATTTTTCCTTTAGGCCCACAGTCCATGTTAGTGGAGTTTGTAAAAAACCCTAAGGGCACTTCGGCCTTTTCCATTTTTGTTTCAGCGTCTGTTTAAACCCTAGGGGTAATTTTGATTTTTCCCATTTATTGGGCTGCCTATAAAAAGGCCCTAATACCTAGGGTTAGGGTTACCCATTTTTTCAGAAATCAAGTTTTTAGGGTCACTTTTTCTTTGTGTTCTCCTTCTCCACTGTTCTCTGCCGCCGACGCTTTTTTCCTCTTGAATCGCCACTGCCAGACTTCTCTCGTCATGCCTAGAGCGCCAGTTCTGCATCTTCGGTTTTTTCTGCACTCGACTTGGGGATCCACGGTGACTGCAGGCCAGCTGTGCAGCAAGCACATATTCCTTTGTTGCTTGGTTGCAGAGGCATGGTGCTCGGCGCGTGGATTCAAGCGGCGGCACAGCTTCACAGCACGTGGTGGCACTGTTCGGCTGGGGCGAGCTATAGTGAGGCGGTACTAGCATAGCGCTAGCTTATGGACGCAGAGCTCCAGTGCGCGTGGGACCACCAGATTGGACGCCGACCATCATACAAGCAACACGGAAGAACATGCACTTGATGCGTGCTGAAGAAACAAGTCAAGGTACTGTAGCAACGTGATTAGCAGCAAATCATTTGTTTTCTCCTCGTAAATCGTGTCTATGCTTTTGATTTAATAGTTGGCCAGATTAAAATTGCTCTGGTTTCTGCCTGAACATGCACTGGTTTTGGATACAATATTTAGACAAGGTTTCACATGTATGATTCATGTTCCTGTTATATTAAATATTTGATAAAGTGCTTGATTAATCTGTGATTAAATTCCTGCATATTTTAATGATACATTTGTGATTTCGGGATAAATATCTCATGGATGATTAGATGTATGTGTGCTGTTAATATTAATCAAGTGTTTGTTGAATCACCTGTGAGCACTTTTTATATACTGTATTTAGCTTGTTTAGTTTAAATGCGCTAAAAACTGTGGTGTCTCTCATTTGTGAACTGCCTGTGTAATGTGGATGTTTTGGATGTGCTTGATGGATTATTAGAGTATTTAATGAATCATTTGTGGAACTGTCATTTGAACTGTGAGTTAACTTAATCTGCCTTTAAGAACTATGTTGGTGTCTTTTCATCTAGGACACCGGTCGATTTTTTAGGCTAGATTACTTTTAGTACCTGTGAACTGTTTTTTGCTTCTGCTGGTTGTCTGTTGAGGTGTGTTGGGTGTTGGGAGAAGGCCATTGATTCGAAAGAATTTTTTAGGCGCCCATTCACCCCTCCTCTGGTCGCTACTTTTGGTCCTACACGAACAGGTCGAACCCTTGGGCTGTCGAGTAGGCTATGCTCAATGATACTTCGGTCAACTCACAGAATGTTTTCATCGGACCAGGCAAAGACATCCAAATTTTCTCTAACTACTTCTTCTAACGAAGTAGCAATTTCCGGAGGCAAATTCTTGCCAAACTAGATAGGATAATCTTTGTCGTCTTTTACAATGATCTTCGTTACAATTTCTCCTTTGGGGTTTGGCCTAGGGACGACATCTTTGAGAATTCACATGACACAGGAATATCCTCCGAATGGTCTTGCACATTATTTATCTATCGAGGGTCAAGAGGTGGACCATGGCCATACTCTGCCCTTCATGCTGCATCTTGGTCACCGAAGACCGTAAGCACTCCTCCTTGCGTGGGCATCTTAAGGCATAGATAACTATGATGTGCCACGACTCTGAATTTATTTAACATGCCCCTTCTGAAGATGACATTATAGTCATACAGGGCAACAACTACGTCGAAAATCACTTCCTTCATCCTAGCCAAGAGCCCCTCTCCGAAGGCAACCTCGAGGCCTATTTGGCCGAGGGCATCGAGAGGAGGTCCTACGAAGCATTGAAGTGGTTGAGCTGTTGGGAGAAGATCTTTCCTCGTGATACAAAGCTGGTCGAAGGCTTGAACAAATATAATATCTGCGGAGCTTCCACCATCAACCAGTACTCTTCAGACTTCCGTTCCTGCAATATCAGCAGTGATAACAAGGGGGTCCGCATGAGGAAATTTTATACCCGCTGCATCAATGAGGAGAAAGATATAGGCACATGAGACCACCCGAGCATTTCAGCAGCCAACGAAGAGGTCCCAATATGCCCTACTTTGCGAACATACTCCCTCCTTTGCCTTTTTGACATGCTGCCCAGGGTTCCTCCTCCATAGATGAGAAGAACCACTCTTTTACCGCGGTCTTGCATATCTTCTTGCTTCGGAGGTGGCATAACACTGGCCATCGGAGGCTGTCTTTGGTCTTCGAAGCTGTTTACACGTTCGACGGTTTGTACTGGCTCCGAACGTGCCTTGGCAGGGGCTCGATCAGTAGTGCCTCAACCAGATCTTCTCTTGAGGTACTCGTTCCTCAGGGCTAGTATATACTTACATGCATCGGTAGCATGGCTTTAGTTCTCACCATGTACACAGCAGAAGAAGGCCTAGCCTTTGCCAACTGGCTTCCTTGGCGGCCTCCAGCCGCTGACATTGATTCCCGAAGCTTGTGGATTCTTAGGGGAGAATTTTGACAAAGAGGGAGCAATGTTCAATACTTCGGAGCGAGGATGCTTTTGCCCTCTCCGGCTATCATTGTGATTATTCTCGAAGAGGGAGACTCATGAAGAACTTGGGGGCTTCTGCTCAACCTTGACTTCTTGGAGGAAAGTTGATGGAAGCGAAGTGATTCTTTGAAGCCATCCTTCTTCGTACCTAGCATATTCTTCAAAATAGGCCATCTGTTGTGCTATTGAAAATATATGCTTCCGATGAAGTTTGTCGAGGAGGCCTACATTCGTAACTCCTTCACGCACCACATCAACGATGGATTATGTGGATAACCCCATTATCTAAGACTTCGTATGAGCGAAGCACTTGAAAAATTGCTATAAAGTTTCTCCAGGTTGCTGCTTCACCTGAAAAAGACTACCGGTGGACATAAGGGGCACGAAGGTCCCTTGGAAGTTATTTATAAACTTCTTTCTCAACTGCTCCCAAGATTTAATTGATTCTGGTTTCAAAGACCAGAACCAATGCAGAGTGACTCCTTCGAGCCCACAGGGGAAGCATTTCGCCATTGTATCTCGAACCCCTCCACTAGCTTCGATTGCTAAAGCATATGAATGGGAAAATTCTCCTGGATCTTCCACTCTGGAGTACTTACAGAGCTTCGAAGATCTAAACTTTGGGTCGAAGCGCATCTTCTGCAAGTCGGGGTGTAATGGAGATTCATCATCAAAAGAAGCATTCTCAGTGCTTCTTAGAATCTCAGAGGCTTTGGGATAAAATGTGAGGTCATCATCTGGAGGCACCTCTAGAATGACGGGGGTAGCTTGAGGACGAAGCCTGTCCGCAGCTTCCTGCCTCCACCTCATCACTTTGGCCTGAGGATGGGCCATCTAGGTCGCCACATCTTCAGGACAATCTTCATTTTTTCCGGAGGTGACCTCTGGGTCTTGGGAACTGAACAAGTCAGTTCGGAGCACAGTCGGAGCCACAGGAGAGGCTCCGTCTGTTCGAAGCATAGACGGAGTCCCGATAGGGGCTTCATATGTTCTAGGAAGAGTATTTGTTTTAGGAGTCTACGGTGGGGGCACCACAGAAGGTCCCTGGCCTCAACGGTGTTCAAGGATTTCAACCGAGTGGTCCGAGAAGTCTGTAGGACCGAAAGTAGTGACCAGAGGGGGGTGAATGTGCGCCTAAAAATTCTTGCTAAATTATGATCTAATCCTAATACCCAAACAAATTTAACCAGACAAATAATATTAGGAAGGAAAATTACTGGTATTAAAAATGTCTATCCTAATCATCCGAAAATTAATTCAGAAATAAATCTAAAATATTTCATGTAAATCTAGAATGAAAATAGTACTGCCACTAATACTGCGACTAATAATAAATTTTCTTTTTATACAAGCAGATTAAATAATATTTAAATAAAAATAGTCGAGTCCTAAAAATATTTTGACAGATTAAAATACCCACGAAATTTCTACGTAAATTTTCATCTAATTGATTAATAGATAATTATCTCTAAACCTGATCTACAAAAAAATAGGGGATTAAACAAACTAACTTACGTCATGGGTCATCGAGTGCCGCGCGCCAGGAGCCGAACGTCTCTGGCTGTATTCACGCCGGCGTGGCCGCGTGGGGAAGAAATTAATTCCTGCCAGTCGTAGCCTTGTAGTTGTACCTCGGTAGCCGTGCGTGAAGAACAAATCAAAAAACAGCAAGCTTGTCGCCGTGTTATCCTGCCGTGGACCCCACCGTGGGAAAGCAAAAGCAAAATTGCTTTTTGGTTTCTTCAGCTACCTCCGAAAGCTGCACATCCAGGAAACTGTTGCTACGTTGAAAACCGTGCGCAAGAGAGAAGCCTGCTGTTGTATGGCCAGCATCGCACCAAGTCCCAGTGCAGCCGCGCGCCGCCCGGTGTGGGAAAAATGCAAAAAACAACGCGGCCGAGTGTTGTTTTACCGCACGGATCAGAAGCGGTGATGAACAAAACAAAGAACGATCAAATTTCTGGTGGACTGCAGATTGATCTATATAAAACAGTCATGTATCCCTAGGGGGATAGGGGCCTATTTATAGGCAAATCCTAATACATGAAAAGACTAATTTACCCTCGTGTAAAATTAAACCGACTCTAAAATAAATTCCGAAAATTACTAAAATATTCTTAGAAAAATCACCTGACTCAAATAAAAATATTCTAAACTTAAAAACTAAATATTAATATCCTAAAAACGAATTAATCATAGATTGTCAGTTTTGCGCCGAAACTGACAAAGCGTCCACCGTCTTCGCACCGGGTACCCGGATTGGGCCGACCTGACCCCACAGCTTCCTCAGCCCGGCAATCGCTCGCCTCCCGTGTACCTGAGTCAAACCCAATCAACAGACCAGTGGATCATCTGCCGCTCCTAGCCATGTACCCGGATTGGGCCAACCCGACTCCGCGGCTCCTCTGCCCGGCAGTCGCTCACTGCTCGTGTACCTGAGTCACATGTGCCTCAGACTCGGCAGGTCTTCATCTCTCCCTTCCTTTGACTTCCGTTGACAATCACTCATCACATCTGGAATATCAAAACCATATTCTTCAACATGGTTTCTCAATCTCCCCCTTGATGAGTGCATTGTCAACACCCTCTTCAGCTCATCTCCAGATCCTGCAAAACATGTGGAAACAGGAAAACAAAAATAAAAGAAAATAGAAGAAAGAATATAAAAGTTTAACCCTAATGACCAAAAGCCAAACAGAAGCACGAAAAATGGTCATTATGGTTAACCAAAAATAAAGCCTCAAAAACAAGTGCAAATCTCAGAATTACCAACAAGAATAAACTCCCCTGAAATAAATCCCAGAGAAAGCCAAAAATATATCCAAAATTTCTCCCCCTTGTTGACAATTGGACTCATCAAGTGAGACTAAATGCAATTTAAAGAGACATAAACACAAACTCCCCCTGAAATGCAGCTCCCCCTCAAAATATGCCATGAATGCAGATGGGGTTCAGGTGAAGTGTGAAAAGCATGCTTCTTAGATATGATTAACTGCTATTACAACATCTAACAGGTATAGCGAAAGATATATTGTCTAAGATACATGACAAGATCAGTGCAATAGATGATATCTTAAGAAGGTCATTAGCACGCATTTTTCGATTTTTACAAAACAAAAGCATCACCACATTTTCTAGTAGACAAGCAAAGTAAAGCATGAGATGCAAAAGCTAACTGATATCTACCAAGATAAGCATTGTCCAAAACAAAGTGCTTCAGCAAACTTATCATCTTTTTAAATTTTTCATACTTTTTCTTTTTATTTTTCATTTCAGTCAGGGGTTATTTGCATGTCAAACCTTATGCTAACCGACCAAGTCAAGCCTAGGCCAGAACAGGACCATCAGAAGCTTAAGACATTGGTCTTGGCATACATTACACTGTCCTAGTTCATACCAAAGTGCTATGGTAAGAAGTCTAGAACAATGCAATGCGACAAAGCAAACCCACCTGGATCTTTTCTGATAATCATAAAAATGCATAAATTTTTCATTTTTCTGAATTTTTATCATTTTTATAGCACATTTTTCATATTTAAAGCATATAAATGTCCAAGTTGTATGTCTGCATCTAAGTAAGGATCTAGCTACAAGGCATGTAAAAGATAGCGAAAGCATTCAGCCTACACATGCTAGTTACCAGAAGCAATGGTGATCATTTCTCAATTTTAAAACATAAAAGCCATGCATATGACAAATATCAGATATATCATGTGAAATGAAATAGAACATGATCATCGACAAGTAATCAAAATCATATACTAGCTAGAGAAAGTAAAGCAGATTAATCATATAACAGAAGCAAGCTCAAAATGTGATTGATGATTATGCATGATATGAACGCACACAAAAAGTCTCAAATAATAAAAAATAAGGAAGAAAGTAAAACTGATACCAATGAAAAGCTGACTCAAAATATCCTAAAAAGGATACACAACTCCCAAGTCAAGATCTATAAACATGAGTGGGAACAAACGGTCCAACGCCAGGTTTGGCAAAGGTGTTAAACCAGTGTCGAGCCATCTGCTTGTAGGTAGGAAGGAAAAAGGAATCATATGAGTCTGGACCAAAAAGCGGATCAAAGCGCGGTCCTCTGTTCTTCCTAAAATCACGGCCACGAGGTCCAAAGCCATATCCATAACGATCCGAAACTCTTTCGGAATGAAAACCACCCTCCGGAGCACGATCATAAAAACTGTCTCCTCTACCACCACCTACACGACGTGGCGTGGAATCTAGACTCTCTCTACGTCGAGGAACTCTCTGTCTACCACTCTGCTTGTAGAACTGCTCCTGCCCACCTCGAGCTCTCTTTGCTCGCTCAACCAGCTTCCTCCTGAAGCAAAACTCCTCAAGATGCCCGTCTCTAACAAAACTCATAGTGATAGGTAGGCTTCTTAGGATGTGGTTGAGGCTTGGAAATCTTAGGCTTGGTGGTGTTTGGTATAGCATCTTTGGTGTAAGAGGGTCCAGGTAAAGAATCAAGAGAAGTGTGGAGAGTTTTAGGCTTTGGAACCCAGATCTGCTTCTTAGGTGGAGCTTTAGGTTGTTCTTGGATCACTCCATCCTTGGGCTGACTATCCTTAAAGGACGCAATGGAGTGAGTCTTGGGATATCTCTGTTCGGGAGTCATCTTACTCCACTCCACTGCTCGGCTAATGGCACTCTCAAAGTCAGCCTTGGTGTAGGTGTAGCCTACCCCAAACCCATCCCGCCTCTTAAACTGTTGGATCATCATGCCGAGCTGTGGCTCTCTGGCACTGATCCAACTCAGGATAGAACGGAGGTAGAAGTTTTCATTCTAGGCATCAGCTAGCTCCTCTCTCAAGGAAGCTAGAACCTCCACCTGAGACAAGCAGGTCTCACACTCTCTATCTATTTGGACAGACTTCTCGGCTTTCAGCTTAATCAACTCCAGTCTAAGAGACAAGCAGTTCTCACAAACAGTGGGTGAAACTGACAAGGTCTCAAGCTCTAGCTTCGTCTGCTCCAACTCAGCTCTCACTCCAGCTAACTCGCTCAACTGCTCATCACTCTTGGCTCTCAGATCAGCTATACTAGCTAAATGGAATGGGCAGTCTACACAAGGTGCGACAACAGTGGCATGAGCATCTTTTAGCTCCTGCTGACCGCTCTCAAGCTCAGTGGCCAATGCGTCTCTCTCATCTACTCTCTCTGTGTACCCGAACTTAAGAGTCGTCAGGTCACACAACAACACCTCACAGTTAGGGCACTCACCACTATCACCCAAGCAAGGGGAGGAAGACAGACTCTCAATCTTGCCATTTGTCATGGCAAGCTCACTCTCAAGCTCATCTATCCTCTTCTTAGCCCCTCTAAGAAGTTTCTCCCTATACTTCAACTCCTAACTATTCTGTTCTAGTAAATTAACAACTTCTTGTTCATAGGAAGATGCCTTCTCATCGTCATCGGAGTCGGAGTTGTTGGAGGAGTCCTTCTCTTTCTTCTCCCCAGGAGCCATTGAGCAGAAGCTCCTGTGGGATCTTCGGCTGTGACGTGAGCGACTCTTCGTCTTGTTCCCGAAGGTCATGAAACAGAGGCCCGCTGGATTGTCTCTGTCCTTCCCCTTCCTGATCATGATCTCTTCATCACTTGAACTTGAAGACGAGGATATCTTGGAGTATCTTTTCTCCATCTCGGCGAAGAAGGTCTTGTCTCGCTTCTTGTTCTCACGCCTGTAATCCTTTAGAGCCTTTCGAAAAAATCTTGTCTTGGGCTTGCCCTTGGTGGCGTTGTCGTACTTGCCGGAGTTGTAGGAGTTGCCGCCGGTTCCCTTCTTGTAATTCTTCTTCTTGGGGCAGTCGGCAATGAAATGACCTGGGTCACCACACTCAAAGCATCCGGATTTTGTGTCGTGTCTCTTAAACATTCTCTTATCATAGACACGTCGCACCCGATTGTTAAACAAGCACAGATCATCATCTCCTAGAGTATCAAGTTGTTCTTCGGAAATAGACATCAAGGAAAATGCAGTACAACTCATGGCATTAGGATCAGCAGATGGTGTCGCAAGCGCCAGAGTCTTTGATCCAGAACCAGTGAGATTTGATCTCAACTGGATATCGACCTCTGAGGCCTTGAGCTTACTAAAAAGCTCTGCGATGGTCAAGGTATCATAAGATGTGCTCTCAACAATAGAAGAGACCTTGATCTCCTAGATCTTAGGGTCCAAGGTATGGAGTACCTTAAGCGCCTGTTCATATTCCGAGACCAGCTGATCACCCTCGGCCTTGTTAACACGAAGTTTGTTAATGATCGATTGAAAACGACCAAACAAAGCCTCAACAGTCTCACCCGGCTTCTATGAGAAATTTTCATACTCACGCCGGTTGGTCTGATATAGCCTAGCCTTGACCTGAGCTGTCCCCTCATGGTGTGCCTGGAGGGTAGCCCAGATCTCTCGAGCAGTGGTGAGATGGCTAACACGCTCAAACTCACTGGGACCTAGACCAGAAAATAAAATATTCACCGCCTTACTATTATTTTGATGTTGGGTAATTACATCAGCAGTAGTATCCGTAGCAATAGTCCTTATGGTGAAGTTAGGATGAACACAAATCTCCCATATGTCCGAGTTCTGGCTCATAAGGTATGCTCGCATGCGAGTCTTTCAATAAATGTAGCCAAAAGCTTCTAGGGATGGGATTTTACCAGAAGACATCATGGTCACTACCTAGGTTTTAGAATCGGTTAAGATATTAGAAAAAACCTAACCTCGCTCTGATACCACTTGTAGAACCGAAAGTAGCGACCAGAGGGGGGGTGAATGGGCGCCTAAAAAATTCTTGCTAAATTATGATCTAATCCTAATACCCAAACAAATTTAACTTGACAAATAATATTAGCAAGGAAAATTACTGGTATTAAAAATGTCTATCCTAATCAAAATGATATTAAAGCTAAACTGAAAAGAATGACGTAATAGAAAAAACTAAATATCTTAATAAAATGTTCAGATTGCAGTCTAAAATTAAAATACTAATTAACTGAATAAAATATGGATCATCCGAAAATTAATTCAGAAATAAATCTAAAATATTTCATGTAAATCTAGAATGAAAATAGTACTGCGACTAATACTACGACTAATAATAAATTTTTCTTTTTATACAAGAAAATTAAATAATATTTAAATAAAAATAGTCGACTACTAAAAATATTTTGACAGATTAAAATACCCACATAATTTCTAAGTAAATTTTCAGCTAATTGATTAATAGATAATTATCTCTAAACCTGATCTACAAAAAAATAGGGGATTAAACAAACTAACATACGTCATGGGTCATCGCGTGCCACGCGCCAGGAGCCGAACGTTTCTGGCTGTCTTCACGCCGGCATGGCCACGTGGGGAAGAAATTAATTCCTGCCGGTCGTAGCCTTGTAGCTGTACCTCGGTACCCGTGCGCGAAGAACAAATCAAAAAACAGCAAGCTTGTCGCCGTGCTATCCTGCCGTGGATCCCACCGTGGGAAAGCAAAAGCAAAATTGCTTTTTGGTTTCTTCAGCTACCTCCGAAAGCTACACATCCAGGAAACTGTTGCTACGTTGAAAACCGTGCGCAAGAGAGAAGCCTGCTGCTGTATGGCCGGCATCGCACCAAGTCCCAGCGCAGCCGCGCGCCGCCCGGTGTGGGAAAAACACAAAAAACAACGCGGCCGAGTGTTGTTTTACTGCACGGATCAGAAGCGGCGATGAACAAAACATAGAACGATCAAATTTCTGGTGGACTACAGATTGATCTATATAAAACAGTCATCTATCCCTAGGGGGATAGGGGCCTATTTATAGGCAAATCCTAATACATGAAAAGACTAATTTACCCTCAGGTAAAATTAAACCGACTCTAAAATAAATTCCGAAAATTACTAAAATATTCTTAGAAAAATCACCTGACTCAAATAAAAATATTCTAAACTTAAAAACTAAATATTAATATCCTAAAAATGAATTAATCATAGATTGTCAGTTTTGCGCCGAAACTGACAAAGCGTCCACCGTCTTCGCACCGGGTACCCGGATTGGGCCGACCCAACCCCGCAGCTTCCTCAGCCCAGCAATCGCTCGCCGCCCATGTACCTGAGTCAAACCCAGTCAATAGACCAGTGGATCATCTGCCGCTCCTAGCCATGTACCCAGATTGGGTCAGCCCAACTCCGCGGCTCCTCTGCCCGGCCATCGCTCACTGCCCGTGTACCTGAGTCACATGCGCCTCAGACTCGGCAGGTCTTCATCTCTCCCTTCCTTTGACTTCCGTTGACAATCACTCATCACATCTGGAATATCAAAATCATATTCTTCAACATGGTTTCTCAAAGTCCTCCGGAGGGGACTAGTGCCTAGGCTCTGCTTAGGAGGCATGTCTCTAGAAAAGGATTGGTAGAGAACGAAGTTTTTGTACTTGGTTCCCCACTGACGGTGCCAACTGTTGGTGTAAAAGATTACGCTAACAGGTTTAGAAAATTAAGTGAACAACAAATGAAGTGTTTGTTTAAAGTAAACTATTCCAAGCCTCTAGAGAAGGATAATTGCCTAAGATAGTTCGAAGTGTGTATTGAATATCTGAATATTTGATGCCTCTTAAAGGGCAAGAAGGTGTATTTATAGGTAAAATCTCTAGGGAAAAGACCTTTTTACCCCTTAATTACAACCGACATAGTGGATACTATTTCAGTATCCCTTATAGGGCTAATATGGTAAAACATATCCAAAGGATGTTGATAAGGTGAACGTCCCATCCTCCTAGCTGTTTCCACTTCGGAGAGGAAGCCTTTCGGAGGGTCTCTTCGGAACTGAACCTGAACGGACCCTTTGACTTCGAACCTAGTAATCCGAAGGTAAGTCTTGAGCTTCGATATCAGACTTGCATTTATCTTGATTGCATGGCTCATTAGCTTGAAATCTTGGAGGATCATGAGGATAAAGTATTTTCCCCCAACAAGGGGTATTTATAGATGGAATACATTGGGAAAAGACTCCTTTACCCTCTAATTACAACCGACTTAGAAGATATTGTTTTATATTCTTCGTAGGGTCAAAATAGTAAAAGATTAATATAATTAGTGAGATGATAAATCTTTTGTCCTCGCTGGCAGCACCCCTTCGAGTAAAGAGGCTCCTGGAGGCTTCGTCACACCGAGGCCTTGACAGAGGCCTTCACTGTAGAGAGCTCTGAATATAGCGAAGCCTTGATGCTTTTAGGATCTTCGAAGACCAAAGCCTCTACCTTCGTTTCTTCTGATTGTGTTAATATGGAGACTTCCTTGATTTATAGAGGATGAAATATTTTCCCCCAACAATTTCCGTATCCGAAAAAATATTTGAATCCTTATCCGAAAAAATATCTGAATTTGTATCTGAATCCGATAAAATCTGTATGCGAAAAAAATCTAAATTTGAAACTGCTTTTCATATTCGGAAGAAACTATTTGTATCACTTTCATCCCTATGTGTATGGATTTAATCCCCGTGCCCCCATTTATCTTTTGACATTGCTTCTGACACGGAAACGTACCCCCACACTTGGGTCAGTTCGACGATCCAAAAGTACACGGATACTTAGGAACAAGCCTAAGCGTGACGTGGCACCGACATCGCGTTTCGACTTCCCTTAACCATGATAAGGGGGTGGAGTCGCCAGGCAACCAGATCACACAAAATAATCCAATTAGCCGAAAAAGATAGATTAAACAGAATAAAATCAGCAAACCAGTCGGAGCCCATCTGGTTCGAAGTCTGGTGCGAAGGGGTCACCGAAGTGTAACTTCGGCATCTAGTTCGAAGTACTCCGCCGAAAGGTGCTTCGGCGTTCGGACTGATCTGGCCGAAGATGGACTTCGAACTGATCTGGACGCGATGATCACCTCCGAACAACGGGGTTCGGCGTGCGATCTTCGATAGAGCAAACTACGGAATAGTGACGCGAGGGCCATGCGCGAGTGCAACTTCGTTCGGTGCGGAGTATGGTCGTGGTGAAGCCCGTTGCGACGAAGTATGCTGGCGAAGCCTGTTGTCGGGCCTATAGTCCCGCCGAAGGGTGTCCTGGTGTCCTCCGAAACCGGTCCATCAGCTCCGGACACCTCCGATGAAGTGGCTCCGAGCGTGCGAACCTGCAACAAAGATAATTCGAAGTACCAATTCGGTCTGAAGATCGAATTTTGCTAAGTGTTGCACTAGTAGCGAAGGTAGCAATCCGTTACGCAGATTAGCGGATACTTCACAGGAGAAGTAACAAGGCGATAGAAATCTATTACGTAGATTAACGAATACTTCACAAGCTAGTGTAGTGGCCGGCGGAGGGCTTCCAGGCAAACCCACGAAGAGGTACAGGAAAATAAAGGTAAAGTAAATACGATCAAAGCATGGGGCTTTGGTTTGGTTTGAGTTGGGGGGCCTCTACACTAGCCTTGCCTTTCTATTTATAGGGGCTTAATCCCTAATCTGCTATTAATCCGGCCAGATAGAGATAAAGATTGAGCTGGAAACACATACAATTCTACCTCTGCCGAAGTGGGCTTCGTCCAGTGTAACAGTCCCAGAATTAAAATAAAATAAAAATGAGGAAAATGAATTTTCTGGAATAAAATGATTTATCTAATTACAGAAAAGGCTAAATGAAATCAATTAAAGCAAATCAGGAAGAAATATTTCAAATCTGAAGCTGAAAATTTTATGGTGAAGTCTAGAGGCCAAGAAATATTTTTGAGAATTTTTACAAAATTTTAGAAATATTATTTCAAGCTTTACAAGAATATATGAATTTCTTGAATTAATTTAAATCAAAAAAGGATTTAAATTGTTAGTGAGCCGCCTCCCTCCTTTCTGCCTTAGCCCAGCCCAGCCCACCGCCTGAGCCACCGACGCATGGGACCCACATGTCGGCACTTCCTCTCTCCTCCCCGTGCCACGCACCGCCTGGCCCAATTGTCAGCCACCTTCGGTCGCTGCCATCATGGCCCGCCCTGTCAGCGCCGCTCGCCCTCTCCCTCCCGCGCGCCACTCCCGTTCGGTCCCACCCGTCAGCCCCTCTCTCGCGCGCGCTCAGGCGCTTACATCCTGGGCCCGCATGACGACGCCCTCTCTCTCTCCCGCGCGCCACACCCCTGCCAGGCCCGCATGGCAGCCTCCCGCTCCCCTCGCTTGGTCGCTGCCAAGCAAGGCCCGCGTGTCAGTGTCATGCCCCTTCGCGTTAGCCCGCCGACAGGTGGGGGCCACCTGTCAGGGTCGTCTTCTCCGATGGAAGGGGGATCCCTTTCCAAATCCGGCGACCCCCTTTTCCTAATCCACCGCCGGCCGGCCGGATTTGCTAAACCGAGCACCGGATCACCTTCCCCTCTCTCCGGTGATCTCTTTCCCCCTTATTCCCACGTGTTTTCGCCATAGATGGCCGGTGATCACATGTACGGCAAGCTCGCCGGAGACCTCGGGATTTCGCCGGTTTCCTTCCAATTAAACGCCGGTGAGCCCCTATAAAGACCCCCACCCTCACCGCACTCAGCCACGATGCCTAAGCCCAAGATCTCGCAATATCGAAGGCCGCCACCCCTTTCTAGGGTTTTTCCCCTGTTTCCCCTCCAGCAAGCCCTCGCCGGCGCTCCGAGCCACCGCTGCCCTCGCCGTCGCCACCGATAGGACCGCCTCCCCGCCCTCTACCCCGGCCTCGCATCGGTTGGCCATGAGGACCGCCAGAACATCTTGCCACCGTCGATCCCAAAGAGAACCGCCGCCCTCTCCTCGACGCTGGCCACCGCCATTGCTCCATCGTCGTCGTCGCCGGTATGCCGAGAACCCCCAGGTGCCCCTCTTTCCATTTATGGTCTTGGCCACACCGTGAGACCTCTCTGTCGCCGATGATCCACCGCCGTTGCGTCGCCGAAGCCAGAGAAGAAGGGGTAGCTAATCCCTTCTGTGTGTGCCGTGTCGGATCCCTCGCGGACCGTACGATCTCGATCTAACGGCCCAGATTAAATCCCCATGGGATTTAATCCTGGCCCTCGATCTGAGCCAAATCGGTACCGGGCCACGTGAGCCGTCGATTGCCACTTAAATTTCCCACGCGCACTCTGGCCATTGGATCTTGATCCAACCGCTGCCACGTACCCGGCTCACGTGCACAGTCAACGGTTCACGGTGAACTCAGTTCACCGTGGACCAGAGACTGTTTCTGGTTTAAATAAAAATTCATAAAAATAGTTTAAACTTTAAAAATTCATATCTTGCTCAAATTAACTCCAAATTTCACCATTTTAATTCTGGAAAATTTTTCTTTTTATCCTCTGCACTTTTATGCAATAAAAACAATATGTTTAGTTGGCACAAAATATTCTTATTAAATATAAATAAAAGTCCCCTTTAGGATTTAATTAATACTTTATTTAAATAATTCAGAAAAACCTTTAATAATTTATATATTAAATTCAGAGGACTTAATGACTTTACTCCACTCTTTTAATGCAATAAAAATAGCATGTTCACTTGGCCAACTTTATTCTATTAAATAAGATTTCAAAAGCCCTTCTAGGATATTTAATTAATTCATTTAATAAAAAGTCCACCCTTTATATAAATATCCTAAAAACTTATATAACAACTTCAGAAGACATAATAACTTAAGGCTAAATTTATACCTTTTAATTCATCTCTAAAAAGGAAAATAAATACCCCCTAGGAAAAATAATTACATCAAGTTATAAAATTCAGAAATCTCATTAGAAATCAAACTTAAATATTTAAGTAACAATTCCCTAAACTTTAAGACTCTATCCCTTTTACTTAATCCAACATAAACATGTATGTTGGTATGGTTGATTTGTTTTGGATTGTTTATTGAATGTTTTATTTACTTTTCCGTATAGAGAAGACTACGAGTTCGTCGAGGAGCCGAAATTTTTCCCCGAGGTTCCACCTTCACCCTTTGCTGATCAAGGCAAGTCATCGAACCCTCCTATGGAAATAGTTGATCATCATTGAGTCCAGTTTTCATAACTATCGCTATAACTCATAGGATATTATTGCATTAGTCAAATATCAAGCCCTACACTTATATTTATTAGATCCCCGTCCTTGTGTGCAAACCCAAGCCATGCTTATTGAGCCTTAACTCCTTGTCACTCTACAAATATTATATTAGCTAGTGCCCAATATACCGGCACAACTGCTATAGGATAAAAAGAATGAGTCGTAGATAGTTGGATTCTGTTATATGAATTTCCTCGTTATTCTCGTCTCTAGACTCTGTTGGAGTTGGCTATGTTATAAGTATGGTGGGTTCCTGGTGCAAGCTCGAGAATTGGTTGGTCGCACCAGGGGCACTATAAGGACCGGTTTGCGGGATCTGTTGCAAAGCACTTCCGTACCAACCACAAGTCTAATGGGTATGTCCTAACTGAAAGTATGGAACAATCTGACTCGATGCACCATAGTGGAGGGGCAATGGGCAACCTGCGGGTGACTTGTACCGACGTGGCTCAAGGGGGGTATGGTGAGACTCGACACATCGAGACACGATACGAAACCCATAAGAGGGTGCTGTCGGGTCGAGGAGGACCATATGGAAGGTTTTGGCATGAGTTCCCAAGGTATGGGTCATCTCGTTACACTTTGGTGTAAGTGATGAGTGCGTGCCTTGTGGGTACAGTGGTACACCTCTGATCAGAGTATTTAATCTTTTCAAAAAGCCGAGCCCATGGTCAAGGGTGGGTTGTGTGACTACTCGCAGTTAGTTTACAATTGTTTGAATGGTTGAGTTATTCATGGCATGTAAGGACTGTTGAGTGAGGTGGGGCTGACTGTACCCCTCGAGTTAGAAGATGATGATGCATACACATGTTTACATTTCAGTACTAATAAATTGTTCACATTTAATTTCTTTATAAATTCTGCTCTTCCGCAAAAACTAGCCACTATCTCCCTTGTTATTAATCTGCATTATATTTGCATTCGGTTGCTTGCTGAGTACGTTTGTACTCACCCCCATTGACTTACACCACCAGAGTTTGTCTACTACGAGGAGGATGAAGGTCTGGAGTAGCGACCCAGTCAAGGCGAGACTGGAAGGAGGCGTTCATCTAGGACCCTTTGTTTTATTAGTTTCTCTTCATCTTTATTCCTTTTGTACTAATACGGTCTACGAACCGTGAAGGATTTCTCATATTGTACGTGGTCGCATGATGAACGTCTTGTTTTTATTGACTTTCTATGGAATTTCAATAAAAGTCCTGATTTATTAAATCGGGGCGTGACAAGATGGTATCAGAGCCGACTTGACTGTAGCAAGCCAAACAGAGCTGACCCTAGGACTTATATTAACCATATTTTCTTACAAAATTACTTACCCTCTCATCTTCCGAGGTTTTCACAAAAATTTTCTCTCTTTTGTAGATGTCGGTCCATACCATAAGCGGGACTCTTCGTGACGAGGCCGGATTCATCCGTGAGCTACGCATGCTCGCCGACTTCCTTGGATTCATCCATGAGCCCGCGTTCCACGGGATCTTTCCCGATGCGAGCGAGAGCTATTGCGAGGTCGTGGTTGGCATCCGCTCCTCGTCCACGCAGCCACCTTTCTACACCCATGGAGTTGGAGGACCCTTGTTCGTGGTGGGCAGCCAGCGTGCCGCACTTCAGGCCCTCGCCGAGCTTCGACTGGTCTACGACTGCCACCTCCGCAACACCATCTACCGCTTCATGCCCATGCACAAACCCGGGAGTCACCGCAGTATCTACATCAGCACCATCACACAGAGCAACTCCGCCATCGCCCGCACCATCAGGCTTTTGGAGGCTATGGACAACCTCCACACAAAGGCCGTTCTCGACGCAGATAGCCAGCACGACACCATCGACTACTACCGCCACTCGTCGGAGAACCTGAACCGCGAGAACATGACCTTCGTCGCCAGGTTCAACAGAACAATCATCTGAGCACCAAGGTGGAGGAGTTGAGGCGTCAGAACAAGCTTCTACGCCAGGGCGCCATCGTCACCGCACAGCTCCGTCATCATATTAAGGAACTATAGAAGGATCTCGAGGAGGTCGCACCTCTTCCGCCCCACAAGCGGAAATCGCTTTGGTTTCCCATAGTGAAGCCCAAGAGGATTTCTCGTAGTGCACCACCTGCCGGACCCTCCAGCTCCACCACCCCTGCACCGACCACCTCCATCGAGCCCGTGATCGAGTCATCCCCCGAGCTGCCTTAGACGTAGTTCTACGGTTGATTGTTTTCCTTTGTTGCTTGGAATGTAGTGTCACTCATGATGGGGGATTGGTCCCGATCTTCCGCTAGGTAAAGGATAACTTGGATTGGTGGAGAATCTCGACGTTGGCGATCCAAGGCTCCGGTCCGGCGGATCAAAACCTTGCAATCGTTACACCACTGTCTCCGTTGGTTATCAACCACGCAGGACGCGATTGACCTCGCCACGATGGCTAATTCCTGCAAGCGAACCCAAGAACACAAGCAAGAACAGGAAGGATACAAATCGAATGCCAAATCACAGACAAACGATGAAAAGGTGAGGTTTCACAAACGCCTATGCAGCAGCCAATCGGTCCGGTGCAAGGGGCGGAATCTAAACACACAAGTGTAGATGCAAACAAAGCAAAACCTAACCCTAAAGGCGGCTGGCGTGAGTATATATAGGGCGTGGGCAGCCTGTGGAAGGCGTACAGATTCTGGGCTGTGGGCTAGAAGATGTACAGACTTGGACTATGGGCAAACACGGCCCAATTCTGTCTCGCAGGACTGTTTTAAACACACAGGACGGCTCGAGAATCCAAATGAGGCGAAACCAACGCCAAAAGATCCATCTTCTCCTTAGCTTTCCAAAAAGTCCAAGAACGCACCAATCGGACTTCGTATGAGGAAGTTATGCCCATTTTGGTGCATGGTGGTCGATGTAGTCCGAAACAGCGAATTCTTGACTTCAAATCATCCGTGCGACTCCGTCTTCAACTCCAACTATTCTATTCCATCTCCCATGTTCCTAAGCAAAAAAATATCACTAGTATTCAGTAGCATCCCGTCCAAACAAATATTAACATAGTTGCTAAGGAAAGAATTAACCTCATGGTTCAAGCGACGGGCACGGGCGCGTGTGATTGGTCCTTGTAGTTGAATTGTAGGTCGAGGCTCCATGTGTGTATCAGGCGAAGTGATGTCCTCATCATCCTCCCCCTCTTGAATTGGAGTCGTCCTCGACTCAAGCTCATCGTCATCTCCCAAATAGGGCTTTAAATCTGAAATGTTAAATGTGGGACTAACCCCAAAAACTGCAGGAAACTCAAGTTTATATGCATTATCATTTATCTTCTCAAGCAGACGGAAAGGACCATCAGCACGGGGCATCAATTTAGACTTTCTCAAATCAGGAAAACGATCCTTGCGCAAGTGCAACCAAACAAGATCACCCGGTTGAAATGTTATTTCTTTTCTACCCTTACTACCATAAGCACGAGATTTCTCATTCATTTTCTCTATGTTTGCTTTAGTAGTTTCATGCATCTTAAGTAATAATTCAGCACGTGTAGTAGCTTAAAAATTCAAGTTTTCAGATGGTGGTAATGATAGCAAATCAATAGGAGCACGCGGATTAAAGTCATAGACCACTTGAAACGGACTTACCTTAGTAGTGGAGTGTACTGACCTATTATATGCAAACTCAATATGAGGTAGACACTCTTCCCAAGCTTCAAGTTGGTCTTCAAAACAGCCCTCAACGTGGTGGACAATGTACGGTTGACGACCTCCATTTGCCCATCCGTTTGGGGGTGACAAGTAGTAGAAAACAGCAGCTTCGTCCCCAACTTATGCCACAATGTCCTCCAAAGATGACTTAAGAATTTAGCATCACGATCTGAAACGATGGTATTGGGAATTCCATGCAAGCGTACGACCTCTCTGAAAAACAAATCAGCAACATTTGTAGCGTCGCCGCTCTTGTGACAAGGTATAAAATGCGCCATTTTAGAGAACCGATCTACCACCACAAAAATACTATCCCTCTCCCTCCTAGTTCTAGGTAATCCTAACACAAAATCTATAGAAATATCCTCCCAAGGTACACTAGGAACGGGCAGAGGCATATAAAGACCATGTGGGTTTAGACGGGACTTAGCTTTATTGCAAGTAGTGCATCGTGCCACATAGCGCTCAACATCTCGTCTCATCCTAGGCCAAAAGAAGTGTGTGGACAGCACATCTTCGGTTTTCATTGATCCAAAATGACCCATCAAACCACCACCATGTGCTTCCTGCAATAACAACAAGCGAAGCGAGCTAGCCGGCACACATAACTTGTTAGCACGAAAAAGTTATCCATTATTCAGCACATATTTTTTCCAAGCACGGTCATCTGTACAATTTGCAAAAGCATCTTTGAAGTCCAAATCAGTAGCATACATGTCCTTCAATGTTTCTAAACCAAAGATCTTATAATCAAGTTGAGAAAGCAATGTATAACGTCTAGATAAAGCATCGGCAATCACATTATCTTTCCCTTTCTTATGCTTAATGATATATGGAAAAGTCTCAATAAATTCTACCCATTTAGCATGTCGTTTATTCAGATTTGCTTGACTACGTATATGCTTCAATGCTTCATGATCCGAATGAATAATAAACTCCTTAGGCAAAAGGTAATGTTGCCAAGTTTCAAGCACACACACTAAGGCATATAATTCCTTATCATAGGTAGAATAATTCAACTGTGGACCATGTAATTTCTCACTAAAATAGGCCACGAGTTTACCTCCTTGTAGCAGCACACCTCCTAGTCCAAAACCACTAGCACCACATTCTAACTCAAAAGGCTTACTGAAGTCGGGTAGCTGAAGTAGAGGTGCATGTGTAAGGCAATCCTTGAGTGTGGCAAAAGCTTGTTCTTGTGCTGGTTCCCAAGTAAAAGTAAGCCCCTTCTTGGTCAAATCATGTAAAGGACCGGCTATGGTGCTGAAATCTTTCACAAAACGCCGGTAGAAACCTGCAAGACCAAGAAAACTACGTACCTGTGTGATAGTTTGGGGTTGCGGCCAGCTGTTGATTGCTTCTACCTTCGCCGCGTCAACCTCAATACCCTGTAAAGTGACAACATATCCAAGAAACACAACTCGATCCGTGCAAAACGTGCACTTCTCAAGGTTACCAAACATTCTAGCCTCTCGGAGGACAGAAAAGACAGCACGTAGGTGTTCAACATGTTCAGTGAGAGACTTGCTATAAACCAAGATATCATCAAAGTATACAACTACAAAGCGTCCTATAAAGTGCCGTAGGACTTCATTCATCAAGCGCATGAAGGTACTAGGTGCATTAGTAAGTCCAATAGGCATGACAAGCCACTCATATAACCCAAACTTTGTTTTAAAAGCAGTTTTACATTCATCACCTAGTTTCATGCGAATTTGGTGGTAGCCAATACGGAGATCAATCTTAGTAAAGATAATGGCACCACTAAGCTCATCAAGCATGTCATCCAATCTAGGAGTAGGGTGTCGATATCGAATGGTGATATTATTAATAGCACGACAATCAACACACATGCGCCAACTACCATCTTTGTTAGGTACCAAAAGAACGGGTACTGCACAAGGACTAAGGCTTTCACGGATGTACCCACGATCAAGAAGGTCCTGTACCCAACAAGCATAGAAAGAAGGTGTCGTTTGAACCAGGCGATTTGGTGTGGATTCACACGCGTAAAGATCGCTTTCCTGATAAGCGCAAGTCCTAGCTGATGCCACGAGGGGATGGTCCATTTCGTGTTCTTGCCAAGATCAACGATAATGCATACAAGATTGACCTTCCACCAAGCTATGGCGTAAGCAACTCCTTCAATGTTGCTGACATATCAGCTTTCACAAGTGAAGACATTTTAGAGTCGAGGACGACTCCTTTTCAAGAGGGGGAGGATGATATGACCACGCCGACCACTCCAACCTCTACACCGACCACTTCGACCACAGCGACTCCAATACATGTTTTTGATGGACCAATTACACGCAGTCGAGCTAAGAAGCTTCAACAAGAGGTGGACGCGCTACTTTGTGAAATTCATTTTACTATTAATGAGAGTTATATACTACCTAAGTCGTGTACATTGCTAATGCTCAGGTTTACCAAGAAGGATGACAAGAACTCACAAGGAAATGGACACATTGAAGAATCATGCTCGAACCAAGCCAGTCCTGCAGGATCGTCTCAAAGAAATAATCATAACTTTTGATTTCCAAAAGCTATGAAGGCAAATGAGCACTTTTTGGAAAACTCTTGAAGTCTAGTTTCCAATGAATCTAAACCCGACCAGTTTTAAGTTTGCATGAAGGCGTCCGACCAGTTTTAGTGCTTGCTGGTCCGAAGGTCAATAGTCTGCATGAAGTCAATGTTCTCGTATTAAAACTGCATCATTCTACCGAGTTCCATGGTGCATATTATACATGGTGTGAAACCTTATCAAGTCACCTTTCCAAGGGATCCAACCGTTCGTGAATTGAAGCTTCCAAGGAGGAGTTATTGCTGAAATACCGAAGACCGCTCGGAAGACCAACAGCCACGCGGAAACTCTCCAGAAGCTGATTAGTTTTCACATAGTTCGCCTAGTCTTTTCTTTTCATGTTCGCACCTATATTCAAGGTCTACTCCTTGTATAAATACCCCCTAGCACCATTGTAATCGGCAACTTTGATTATTGAATATAGAACCCCTTGTTCAGCTGCGTGCTAACAAATTCAGAGAGAGATCTCTACTGTTGGGAGAAAATATCTCATCTTCAGGGTTATTGCCGAAGATGCATGAAGGCAGTCAACCAGTTCGAAGATTCTCCGAAGATCATCTTCGAAGATACCCGGAACCCCGTTCGAAGCCCGAAGACAGGCATTGGTTCGAAGTATGTCTTCGAACTAAAGCCCTTCAAGATCTTTTCTGCCAGCTAAGATGGAAGACTTATCTTCTTTCTTATTAGATTAGTCTTTTACCATTTTAGCCCTATTAAGGAAATCGAATAGTTTCCTTAATGTCGGTTGTAATAGAGGGGTAAATAGGTCTTTTCCTTAATGTTTGGGCCTATAAATACCCCCCGTTTCACCCTGTAATAGGGACCGATTACAAGTGATTCAATACACACTTTCAAACTATTCTAAGCTATTATCCTTTCGGAGGCTTAGAACAGTTTGCTTCGCAAACACTTCGTTTGTTAGTTTCTTTTCTACAGAAACCTGTTAGCGTAATCTTTTCTACTGATTCATAACCTCCGCAGCCACCTTCTCAGACTTCAACTTATCTTCGTTCAGCGCATCCTTCGTCGAAGTAACTTCGTCCAAAACCCCAGAAAGCCCAGCATTCTCAGTGGTCAAAGTGTTTTTCTGTGTCAACAATTGGCTAGCTTCCTCTTCGAGTCGGACGAGCCTAGACCCTGCAGTAGCATGCTCCGCCCGCAGTTTTTCAACCTCTGCTCGAAGCACAATCCTTTCCGCTTCGAGCTCTTTCTTTGCAGCTTCCAAGCTTTGCCTGGCCCTTCGCTCTGTTGATATTATATTGTCCATTTGAGTCACTCGACTTTCAGAGATGTTAAAATTCCTTTGAAGAGTGCTATTTTCTTCCCGAAGTCGAGCGATTTCTTCGTCATTGCATAGACTTGCAGCTCGGGCCAAGACAGTTTTCTGTCAAAATAAAAACTAAAGTAAATATTTATTCGAAGATAAATTCTATAATATTTCGCAGTTACTTCGTACCTGATAGGCTGTACGTTCAATAACGGCATTAAGCTCCGTCCTGTCAGCCTTGCGCAGGATGGCCACTATTTTGGTCTCCCCTATGTCACGACTAGCTCGATCCAAAGGTTCGAGCAAAGTCCGAAGACCAGTTGTTTGCCCTAAGAAAGGAGCCAGCAAGGGGAGCATACTTTTTGCCTCTTGGTCATCTTCGTTCAACGAAGGACCGGAGCTTTGGCCTATGGTCTTCGGAGCCACTGGAGTTGGAGCCTCCCTGGAAGATTGGCTCTCGTCTGTTGAATCAGACGGAGTTGATTCAGAGCTTATAGCAGGCAGGGGCTCTATTTGTCTTTTGCCTCTTCCAGGTCCCTTTTGAGTAACTTTCAGGGCTGGCTCCGAAGTCGTCGAAGGACCAGAAATTATTTCCTCTTGACGGACTTCTTCAATAGGAGTGGGCTCTGTAAAATAATGAAAAGTATTATACATAGTATAAATACTCAAATAAATACAAAAAGTTATTCGAAGTCTACCTTCGGCAGTCTGCGGAGGAGTCATCGTCGGACTGTTTGGTGGATCGAAAGCTAATTCTTCATCCGAATCAGCCATTAAATCTTGGACTGCAGGAGCATCGTCCTGGGCAGTCCTCATTGCTTCTTCGGGAATCGAAGCCATAGTGTTTTCGACCTCACCTTCATTCACAGGAACCCCGTCCTGAGTTACATCTTCTTGAACTACCGAAGTCCTTGGTTGATCAACATTTTCTCCAGACTCCGGTACGTTCGCAGGTATTTCCGCTTGTGCGGCCCTTTGAGTTTCATTCTCTTCCATCAGGTGCACAAGCAATCTCCCCATTTCTTCTTGGGAGTCGGAAACCGAAGCTCTTGAGCTCGAAGGTGCAGGATCTAAAGGTGCGAGGTTCTTCGGCTTCCGAGCCACCCTCTTTACCGGAGTTTTTGCTGAACTTGAAGTTCCAGCTTCGGCTTTCCTTTTCTGAGGCCCTTTCTCCAAAGGCGCCCAATCCATCAGAGGGGGAGGAGTGAGTTTCAGCATTCCCCATACTCTGTTAAATCTCTCCCAACTCCCAACCAGTTTAATTCGCCACTCTTTCTCAGTCGGAGTTGGAGCACCCAAGATCTTTTCCGAAGCCCTTATAATCTGTTCTGAAGTAACAGGGGCTGAAGAAACTACAAAATAAATATTTCAAGTCAGTTTTTTCTTCGAAGTAAATATGTTTAATGCATGTTGGTTTCGAAGTTACCTGTAGGACTTGAAGTCAAGTTAATTTTGCAAAGACCGCCTTCGGAGTCATCTTCGAAGATAATAGGCCAGTTGGCCATCAGTGGAGGAATTTGAAGACCAATGAATTCTTCAGCCAAGTCTCGCATACTAAGCCTTCGGCTAACTTTTTCAAGCAGGTTCAGACGGGCTTCGAATTGGCCTTCGTCGGGTCGCACCAAAGCTTCCTTTCGGAATTGAATTTCTTTAAGCGGTCCAGCCAGAGGATTGCTTGCCCCAACTTCAGCATAGAACCATTTCAGAATCCAATCGGTGTACCATCTGGCGTTGATAGCTTTAGCAGGAAAGCGAAGGGCATACTCATCCTGAAGTCTAAAGTTGATACTGCCAAAAGATATTACTACTTTTTCACCTCCGGGAGTTACGAAGGTTTTCGGCTGGCAGGTTGCTCTATGTAATGCAGCGAAGATTTCAGCCCTTCCTTCACATCCTTCGGCTCTCAAGGCCCACTCAAAGATAGCTAATCTAGCTACCGCATTCGGAGATAGTTGGGGGAGGGTTACATGGAATAGGTCGAGTACCTCCGCCAAGAAGTCCACTGCAGGGAGACCCAAGCCTGCTTCGAAGAAGGCTTCGAACACTACCACTTCTCCGGGTCTTGGCACTGGGATTATTTCTTTCCCCGGCTTCCGAATCATAACTCCCGCACCGATATTCCCTCCTACTGCGATTGTCAAGGACTCTCTTTTGCAGGTCGAAGGCCCCAACTGGAAGGACTGATCTAAATACTTGGTTGACGGGGGGCACAAACCTTGGTCAGCAGAGATTTGGGGATTTCCCCTCCAGCTGCCATAGATGTTGCTGCGGCCACCGAAGGTATCGCCGCTAACGTTGCTGCTGCCGCTGCTGCCGCCTGTTGCCGAGCCACAATCGACGGAGGCGCTGATCCCTTGGTCTTCGCCATTGCAATCTCTGGATCGCTTTAGAGGAACTGGAGGCTAGGGTTTAAGAACTCAAGGGGCTCAGAAATCTTTTGATTGTGAGAAAACGGTGAAAAGGTAACCGGGTAACTTCTAAGCCCTTAATTTATAGCCTAGACTTCACTTTCTTACCGTTAATCCATGTCGTTTTGCATTCCTGCCGTTACTTCTTTCGCGAAATTAACGCCTGCTACAGTTTCCGTTGCAAACAGAAACTAACGGCTATATCTTCTAAGTCTAAAAAGACTTTCGAACTTCCTGAGTCAATTCTAAGATAGTTCGAAAAGTAACTACCTTAAGACTAATTCGAAGTTCATATCTTCATGCATTTCGGAGATAAAATAAAAACCAATAACCCCTATGATTGGTTATCTTTTCTTTCCGTATACTGCTCTCCTAACGTTACAGGTCGAACGGAGAAGCGTATTCGAGGGGCTACTGTTGGGGGAAAATATCTCATCTTCAGGGTTATTGCCGAAGATGCATGAAGGCAGTCAACCAGTTCGAAGATTCT
The DNA here is from genome assembly GCA_019279435.1 of Zizania palustris. Taxonomy (NCBI): domain Eukaryota; kingdom Viridiplantae; phylum Streptophyta; class Magnoliopsida; order Poales; family Poaceae; genus Zizania; species Zizania palustris. The sequence continues at coordinate 96,231,321 of JAAALK010000079.1, read as the reverse complement.
CCGAAGATCATCTTCGAAGATACCCGGAACCCCGTTCGAAACCCGAAGACAGGCATTGGTTCGAAGTATGTCTTCGAACTAAAGCCCTTCAAGATCTTTTCTGCCAGCTAAGATGGAAGACTTATCTTCTTTCTTATTAGATTAGTCTTTTACCATTTTAGCCCTATTAAGGAAATCGAATAGTTTCCTTAATGTCGGTTGTAATAGAGGGGTAAATAGGTCTTTTCCTTAATGTTTGGGCCTATAAATACCCCCCGTTTCACCCTGTAATAGGGACCGATTACAAGTGATTCAATACACACTTTCGAACTATTCTAAGCTATTATCCTTTTGGAGGCTTAGAACAGTTTGCTTCGCAAACACTTCGTTTGTTAGTTTCTTTTCTACAGAAACCTGTTAGCGTAATCTTTTACGCCAACATCTACCCTCCTTGCTCTTGTGATTTCCTTCGCGGGATTACAGAAGCGGCGGCTTCATCCGCTCCCAATTGGTGCTCCTACTCCCTTCAAGGTCCTCCTTGATTGATTGTAGGCTGTGTTGGTTGGTTCTTTGAGAGTGTGGTTGGGCGAATCCTCGATTTAGGTTGCCGGTTAAAGACGGTGGTTGGCTTCGAGTTTTATTTGCCAGGTTGCACTAGTTATCGCTGCTTGCAGCAAGTTATCCGGCTATTCTATAGCTAGTTATCTGAAGATCGATCCTACGTCGTGAAGATCGGGACCCCGTGACGCATCATCTGGTATCAGAGCTGATCGGTTTCCACGGTAGGATTCTTTACCCTTAGCTACATATATTTTGTTTCGTCCTATCCACCAAAAGCCAAAAAAAATATATACATATATATTGTTTAGCCCTTTGTTTCAATCTGTTATTTTAGTGAGTTCAGTTAATTTTCAGTCCACTAGAGTCTTTGTTTTAGTTGCTGATCATTTTCCGTCGTGTGTCCTTTGAGCCTCTTATATATCTGGTCATTGTGTTCAGTTCTATAAAAAAAGGTAAAAGAAAGAAAAGTTCAAAAAAAAGGAAAGTTGAGAAAAAAATTGTGAAAGAAAAGTTTAAAGATCAGTTCGTTTGAGAGCACAATTGCTGAAAGTTTGTGTTTCAAGTTGTGCAACCAGATCGCTATCTTTTGTTGGTACAAAATTTTGGTTGGGTTTGATTGCAACACTTGCATCCCAATCATACTCCTTGTTTGCATCAATCTGAGATTTTCTTTGCACGTGTGTGTGATCCATTTACATCTTTAGCATTTTGAGATTAGCACTAAGCAGGGAACCTCTAGTTTGGATTGTTACTTAACTTTACAACAACTAGAATTCAGATTGCATTCCTTGTTTATAATCCCCGCCAAGCTCCACATAAAAGCCATCGTAATCGGTACTCTCTGGTCTTGTATTCGCTTAACCATCGCTCTCGGTACCACCACACATTTTGTTTCTCTGTAACCCGCAGGAACTTCACTGAGCCTCGGTTGGTAAGAGAAGTGAGATTGAGAGATCCCACATATATTTTTATTCCACATATACTCTTGTTCCTTTGTTGTCACTAATTTTACAGAAAGATGGGTGACAGCGTTGAGATCAATGATTGTGTCACCATGGCACAATTTAATGAATTCCAGCAAAGTCTAGAAGAGAGACAAGATCGGTTGGCCCAAGATTTTCAAACCATACTAAATGAAATTAGGGGACATCGTCCACCTAATGATGGAGCAAGCACCCATGGTGAAGAAGGTGATGATAGTGATGGAAGAGGAGGAAGAAGAGGACGGAGGAACCGAAGTGCTGCACATGGAAGAGGGAGGGGCTGGAATCGAAGAAATCAAGACACTAAAGAATCCGAATCTGAAAATGATGATAATCATTCCCATCATGATCGCCAACATCATAGAGGAGGCCATCGTGAAGAGAGGCTTGGTAAACTGAAATTTACCATGCCAAAATTTGATGGAGGATCTGATCCTGAAGCTTATTTCACTTGGGAGTTGAAGGTCGACAAGATCTTTCGCTTGCATAATTATACAGAAGAGAAGAAGTTGGCTATGGCATCTCTAGAGTTTGAAGGATATGCTCTGATTTGGTGGGAGCAACTTCTCCAAGATCATGAAGAAGATGGAGAACATCCTATTGCCACATGGGCAGAGATGAAACGTGAAATGAGAAGACGTTTCGTGCCGAAGCATTATCGGCGTGAACTTTTTGATAAACTGCAGAATTTGAAACAAGGAAGTTATTATGTTGAAGAGTATTATAAAGAGATGGAGAAGGCTATGATTAGAGCGAACGTATATGAAGATGAAGAACAAACTATGGCACGACTCATGGCTGGGTTGCACCGAAATATTCAACGCATTGTTGAGTTTCAGTCGTATCGTCGTCTTATTGATTTGGTACATCAAGCCACCAAAGCTGAACGCCAACTGCAGCAAGATACCAAGAGCAGTAAGTCTTTGCGTTTTGGTACGAGGACTATGTCTGGAGGAAGCAAGTTAAATTCCAAGTTTACTGCTGCACCATCAGCTGCGAAAGGTTCATTTGGAGGCTCACGTTCTAATGCTCAAAGTAATTTTAGTGAGAAGAACTCTGCTGCCCCGAGCACGAGTTCCAAACCAGCAGCTTCCACCTCCACTTCAGTGGGTTCTACATCCAAGAGCAGTGGGATTCAGTGTTTCAAGTGTGGAGGTCGTGGACATGTTGCTAGAGAGTCTCCAAATAATAGAGTGATCATTGTACATGATAATGGAGAGTACGAATCAGCCAGTGAAGAGGAAGATATAGAAGAAGAAGCCCATGAAGAAGAGGAACATACTGGTTGTGATTTTGAGCAAGGTGCTGCTCTTGTGGTGGCACCAATATTGAGTGTTCAGATGAAGGAAGCTGAGAACGGCCAGCGGCATAATTTATTTCAGACAAGAGCCAAAGTGCAAGATAAGGTAGTGAAGATGATCATTGATGGAGGAAGCTGTCATAATCTTGCTAGTCGTGAGATGGTTGATGTAACACCCCAAGAATTAAAAGGAATAAAATAAAAAGAAAAATATTATTTAAATCATTTCTGAATTTATTATTAAAAGAAAAATCACCAAAAGAACCCAAATAAAGCCAAACAGGGAGAAATACTTAAAATCTGGACTTAAAAATTTTATGAGATGAACTAGAGACCAAGATATAATTTTAGGAATTTTTACAAATTTTGTCAACAGGGATTCAACCCTTAATCAAATATTCGAATTACTGGAATTATTTTAAAACAGAAATGAATTTTAAATCCTATTGGGCCTCAACCACGAAACCTCCCTCCAACGGCCTTTAGGCCCAGCCCATCACCGCCCACCCACTGACAAGCGGGACCCGCCTGTCGGCGCCGCCCCCCCTCTCTCCTCCCGCTCGCACCCCGCCTCGGCCCCACCAGTCAGCCTCCGTGCGCCCGCGTTCGCCCGCTGACTGCCGTGGCCCGCCTGTCGGCCCTTTCCTTTCCCGTTCGCCACTGATAGGTGGAGCCCACCTGTCAGGTGCTTCGTCTCCGATGGAAGGGGATCGCCCCCTTCCTTCTTCCCGGCGATCCCTTCTGTTTCCCTCGCCGCCGGCCGCCAGATCCCCATCCGATTGCCCCGGATCACCTTCCCCGATCGCCACCGCCTCCATTCCATCCTTAGCCCACACGGAATTCGTGAAAATGGCAGTAGATCCGAAGGTTTAGAAACCTCGCCGGAGATGGAAAGGATCCCTCTCGGTTTCCTCTGATAACCCTACCATATCCACCGCCGGCGACCCCTATAAAAGCCCCTCTGGTCGCCGCCCTCACCCCACAACGCCGTAGCCCGAGCCCTAGTCCTCCAGAGCGCCGCCACCTCGTTTTTGATTTTCTCCTCTGTTTAGACTCCGGCGAGCCCTCGCCGTCGTCTCGGACCTCCTCCGGCCACGTCGTCGCCACCGTCGTAACCACCTGAGCTCACTCGTCCTCGGCCACCCCTCGGTTGGCCGTGAACACTGCCGGACCGCCGTCGCCGTCGAGCACCCGTACGCCCTCCGTCGTCTACGCTCGCCGCCGGTCATCTCCAAGCCCCCATCTTCGCCGCCAAAGGTACCAACGTGACCCCCAACACCTCCCCGTTCCATTTTTGCCGTTAGCTATGCCCGTAGGCGCTCGCCGCCGCCGTCGCCATCGCATCCGAGGCCGCCGTCGCCGGAGACGAAGGGGGATACGAGCCCTTACGTCGTGCCGTGCCGGATCGCACAGCGACCGTCCGATCGCGATCGGAGGGCTAAGATTAAACCCCTCCGGGATTTAATCTGGGCCCTCGGATCTGGTCAAAGGGGTACCGAGGCCTCTCGGCCGTCGATCGCCACTTAAACCCCCCCGAACGATCTCAGACGTCCACGCGTACCCCTTCGCTGCGATATAATCTCAGCCGTCCATTTTTACTTACGCCTCCCGCCTCGCGTCCGACCGCCAGATCCAGATCCGACGGCTCTGGATCGGCCGGTCCACGCGCGTAGTCACGGGTTCACGGTGAACCCGGTTCACCGTGGACCAGGGACTGTTTTTAGTTTAAATAAAATCCAGAAAATTGATTTAAACTTTGAAAATTCATATCTTGCTCAATTTAACTCCAAATTTCACCATTCAAATTTTGTTAGAACCAGAATATTATTCTCTACACAATAATGCCATAAAAACAGTATGTTTCTGTTACCCAAATATTATTAATAAATAAATGAATAAAAATCCCTTAGGATTAAAATTAATTATACAAAATCCTAAAAAGATAAACTCCACTAGTTTATGCAAAAACTCAGAATAATAAAATATGACCTCACATAAAAAAAACATCCACAACTATGTATGTTCTTCTGTTTGGTGATTTTTTATCTGTTTATTGAATGTATTATTTATTTTTCCGTATCGAGAAGACTACGAGTTCGTCGAGGAGCAGGAGTTCTACCCCGAGGTTCCTCCATCCCCCTTTGCTGATCAAGGCAAGTCATCGACCACCTTTGTGGAAACAGTTGATCATATTTGAGCCCATGTTTTAATAAAATATCAATATAACTCATAGGTTAATATTGCATTAGTCAAATATCAAAGCCTTACACTTATATTTATTAGATCCCTGTCCTTGTGTGCAAACCCAAGCCATGCTTATTGAGCCTTAACTCCTTGTCACTCTACTATAAATACATTAGCTAGTGCCCAATGTACCGGCACAACTGCTATAGGATAAAAAAAAGAACGAGTCGTAGATAGCTGGATTCTGTATATGAATTTCCCTGTTATTCTCGTCTCTGGACTCTGTTGGAGTTGGCTAGGTTATAAGTATGGTGGGTTCCGGGTGCAAGCTCGGGCACTGGTTTGTCGCACCCGGGGCACTATAAGGACCGGTCTGCGGGATCTGTTGCAAAGCACTTCCGTACCAACCACAAGTCTAATGGGTAAGTCCTAACTGGAAGTATGGAATACCCCGGCTTGATGCACCATAGAGGAGGGGGCAAGGGGCTAGCCTGCGGGCGACTTGTACCGACGAGGCTCAAGGGGGGGTATGGTGGGGCTCCGATGCGTCGGGACACCATATGAAACCCATAAGAGGGTGCTATTGAGTCGGGGAGGACTATATGGAAGGTTTTGGCACGAGTTCCCGTGTGATGGGTCATCTCGTTACACTTCGGTGTAGGTGATGAGTGCGTGCCTTGTGGGTACAGTGGTACATCTCTGATCAGAGTAATCCAATCTTTTCGAAAAGCCGAGCCCACGGTCAAGGGCGGGTTGTGTGACTACTCGCAGTTAGTTTACAATTGTTTGAATGTTCGAGTTATTCATGGCACGTAAGGACTGTTGAGCGAGGTGGGGCTGACTGTACCCCTCGAGTTAGAAGATGATGATACACATGCACATGTTTACTTTTCCGTACTAATAACTTGCTCTCATTTAAAGCTTTACAATTATGCTGCTTCCGCAAAATCAGCCACTATCTCCCTTGTTATTACCTTGCATTATATTTGCATTCGGTGGCTTGCTGAGTACATCTGTACTCACCCCGTTGACTTACAACATCAGAGCCCGTCTACTACGAGGAGGATGAAGGTCTGGAGTAGCGACCCAGTCAAGGCGAGACTGGAAGGAGGCGTTCATCTAGGACCCTTGTTTTATTAGTTTCTCTTCATCTTTATTCACTTTTGTATTAATGCGGTCTACGAACCGTGAATGATTGTCCGTATTGTACGTGGTCGCATGATGAACGTCTTGTTTTATTGATTTTCTATGGAATTTCAATAAAGTCCTGATTTATTAAATCGGGGCGCGACAAGATGGTATCAGAGCCGACTTGACTGTAGGAAGCCAAACAGACCTGACCTTAGGACTTATATATATATTCACTGTATTTTACAAAAGATTACTTATCCTCTCACCTTCTGAGATTTTTCACAAAAATTTTCTCTCTTTTGTAGATGCTGGTTCATACCATGAGCGGGACTCTTCGTGACGAGGCCGGATTCATCCGCGAGCTTCGCGTGCTCGTCGACTTTTTGGCGTTTCCCCATGAGCCTGCGTTCCACGGGATTTTTCCCGATGCGAACGAGAGCTACTGCGAGGTCACGGTTGTGATCCGCCCCTCTTCCACGCAGCCACCTTTCTACACCCATGGAGTTGGAGGACCTTCATTTGTGGTGGCCAGCCAGCGAGCCGCTCTCCAGTCCCTCGCCGAGCTTCGCCTGGTCTACGACTGCCACCTCCGCGACACCGTCTACCGCTTCATGCCTATGCGCACACCCGGGAGTCACCGCAGCATCTACATCAGCCCCCTCACCCAGAGCAGCTCCGCCATCACCCGCACGATGAGACTTTTGGAGGCCATGGATAACCTCCACACAGAGGCCGTTCTCGACGCAGACAGCCAGCACGACACCATCGACTTCTACCGCCACACTTCGGAGAACCTGACCAGGGAGAACGCCGAGCTCCGTCGACAGCTAGAGCAGAACCCGCTGTTGACCCTTGAGGTAGAGGAGTTGAGACGTCAGAACGAGCTTCTGCGCCAGGGCGCCATGGTCCATACCCAGCTTCGTCAGCAGCTCAGAGAGTTGAAGAAGGACATCGAGGAGATCGCACCTCTTCCGCCTCGCCGGAAGAAACCCATTCAGACTCCCACAGTGAGGCCCAAGAGGATCTCCCGCAGCGCACCACCCGCCGGACCGTCCAGTTCCTCGACCCCGCCCGTCTCCCACGAGCCCGAGATCGAGCCGTCCCCTGAGCTGCCATAGACGTAGTATGACGATTGATTGTTATTTACTTGATTGAATTAGCATTCATGTCACAATATAAGGCATGAATGAGAAAATTAATAAATGTAACCGCAAGAACGGTATCCTTTTGAAATAAAATATAAAGAAGTTCACCAAAATAAATATGTGTACACATTGAAAATTCCAGGATGACCAACACCCAGGGATCAGACGCTCCTCAGAACGGAGGGGAAAGTGGCAACCTGCCACACTGGGGAGCCACCGGGCAGAGGCAAGCCCCGGTCGCCAACCACCCCACCTTGGCTGAAATGATGACCACTCAAAATCAGTTGGTCTCGGCCCTCCTGCACCAGATGCAGCAGCAGCAGCAGCAGATGCAAGAGCAGCAGGCTCACTTCTTTCGCCTCCACCAACAGCCCGAGCTGCCCCGACCCGCCACACCAGCTCCCGCTCCCGCAACTCAGCTCTCGGAGTTCCTCCGAGTCCGCCCACCGACTTTCTCAAGCACCACCAACCCCATGGAGGCTGGGGATTGGTTGCGGGCAATCGAGAAGAAACTCGATCTTCTGACCTGCACTGAGCAGGAGAGGGTGGCCTTCGCCACCCACCAGCTTCATGGACCCGCCGCTGAGTGGTGGGACAACCACCGCGAGACTCTGCCCGAGGGCCACGCCCCCACTTGGGCGGAGTTCTCGGCCGCTTTTCGTGCCGCCCACATCCCTGACGGCATCATTGCTCGGAAGCAACAAGAGTTCAGAGATCTGCAGCAAGGGAGCAGATCTGTCACCGAGTATCTGCATGAATTTAACCGTCTGGCCCGGTACGCACCAGAGGAGGTCCGTACGGATGCGGCCAGACAGGCCAAGTTCCTTAGGGGACTGAAGGACGAGTTGTCTCTACAACTCATCTCTGGAGACTTCGCCAACTTCCAGAAGTTGGTGAACAAGGCTATCATGCAAGAGACCAAACAAAATAAGGTCGACTTGAAGAAGAAGCGCATGATTGCCTTCAGGCAGAATCAGGGTATGGCCCAAAGACCCTGTTTTGCTCCACCTCCACCAGCGCCACAGTACCACCCCCGGCCAGTGTATCGCCCGGCGCCACCAGCTGCCAACGACGGAACCAGCCAACCTCGTGCCGCTCCAGTCGCACCGACCGCCCCAGTCGCCCCGGCCAAGAAGCCGGAGGTCTTGAGAGATAGGCATGGCAAGCCTGTGGTGTGCTTCAACTGCCGTCAAGAGGGACACTACTCCCACCAGTGCCCCCATCCCAAGAGAGCTCAAGGAGTCACCTCCAACCCCGCCGTCCGCGCCAAAGTGAACCACGTCTCCGCCGAAGAAGCCCAGGCTGCACCAGAGATTGTCATGGGTAAGTTTATGGTTCATTCATCGCATGCAGTGGTATTATTTGACACCGGAGCTACCCACTCCTTTATATCAACTGCTTTTGTGGAAAATAATGCACTGGACATAAGTGAACTACCCAGGCCAGTACTAATAGCAACCCCAGGAAAGCAAACCCTCGCTTGTTCCTTTAGTCCAAGGGTATGGGTAGATATCCAAGGCACGATATTTTGGGTCGACCCCATCCTAATAGAATGTCAAGGTTTGGACCTCATTCTAGGGATGGATTGGCTAAATAAACATCAAGGTGTGATAGAATGTGCCCAGAGAAAAGTAACGGTGACTAATGAAGAAGGGATTATGGTCACATTCCAGATGCCCAGCATGAAGGCCGGAAGGACAAGACTACATCAGATTACCTTGGAGGAAATACCAGTAGTCTATGAGTACCCGGACGTGTTTCCAGAGGATTTACCGGGAATGCCACCCAGGAGGGACATCGAGTTCAGGATTGACTTGGTGCCCGGAACCACCCCTATTTACAAGCGACCATACCGGATGGCCGCCAATGAATTAGCTGAGATGAAGCAACAGTTGGAGGATCTTGAGAGGAAAGGCTACATCAGGCCTAGCACGTCGCCATGGGGTGCCCCCGTCATCTTTGTCGAGAAGAAAGAAGACAAGGCAAAGCGTATGTGTGTGGATTACCGCGCCTTGAATGAGGTAACAATCAAGAATAAGTACCCGTTGCCTCGGATCGACGATCTCTTCGACCAGCTTAAGGGAGCTACGGTATTCTCGAAGATCGACATGCGGTCGGGTTACCACCAGCTGAGGATTCGAGAAGAAGATATACCCAAGACGGCCTTCACTACCCGTTATGGATTATATGAGTGCACAGTTATGTCCTTTGGATTGACCAACGCCCCAGCATTCTTCATGAATATGATGAATAAAGTGTTCATGGAATATTTGGACAAGTTCATCGTGGTCTTCATAGACGACATCCTCATCTATTCCAAGGACCAGAAGGAGCATGAGACTCACCTCCGGTTAACCTTAGGAAAGTTAAGGGAACACCAGTTGTATGCCAAGTATAGCAAATGCAAGTTTTGGACGGCAGAAGTAAAGTTCCTTGGACACATCATCTCTGCTCAAGGAATCGCAGTAGACCCTGCCACCGTAGAAGCAGTTACGGATTGGCTGCCACCCACAAACGTATCTGAGATACGAAGTTTTCTGGGATTGGCCGGATATTATCGGAGGTTTATCGAGAATTTTTCTAAGATAGCCAAGCCTATGACCAAGCTGTTGCAGAAAGGAGAGAAGTTTGAATGGACTCCTGAATGCGAGGAAAGTTTCCGCACCCTCAAGACTCGTTTGGTGTCTGCACCTATACTGACCCTACCGGATATCCGCAAAGACTTCCATGTCTATTGCGACGCATCTCGCCAAGGATTGGGATGTGTTCTTATGCAAGATGGAAAAGTCATCTCTTATGCCTCCAGACAGTTGAGACCCCATGAGTTGAATTATCCGACCCATGATTTGGAATTAGCCGCCGTAGTGCACGCCCTCAAGATTTGGAGGCACTATTTGGTTGGAAATCGCTGTGAAATCTTTACGGATCACAAGAGCCTGAAGTATATCTTCACACAGCCTGACCTTAATCTGAGGCAAAGACGATGGTTGGAACTAATCAAGGACTATGACTTAGGTATACACTACCACCCCGGAAAAGCAAATGTGGTAGCTGATGCCTTAAGTCGCAAGGGATATTGCACAGCCATGATGATTCAAGAACACGCACCCTTGTTATGTAGGGAGATGGAAAAATTAAATCTTGGATTAACCACTGGGGCATACCTAGCCACCTTGGAAACTCAACCGGTTTTATTCGAGCAGATCCGTGAAGCCCAGTTAGAGGACCCGGATATAGCGGCCATTAAGAAAAACATGAGACAAGGAAAAGCCCCCGGATTTTCAGAGGACGAGAGTGGCACCATATGGTTTGGAACTCGGATATGTGTACCGGATAAACCTGAAATAAAGACTCTTATCCTAAGAGAAGCCCATGAGACGTTGTACTCCATTCATCCCGGCAGTACCAAGATGTACCAAGATCTGAAGGAACGATATTGGTGGGTTAGCATGAAAAGAGAGATCGCCCAGTTCGTCGCCGAATGTGACACCTGCAGAAGAGTAAAAGCTGAACATCAGAGACCTGCAGGATTGTTGCAGCCACTTAAAGTGTCGGAATGGAAGTGGGAAGAGATCGGGATGGACTTCATCACCGGATTACCAAAGACCCAGCTGGGGTATGATTCTATATGGGTGATCATTGATCGGCTTACAAAAGTAGCTCATTTCATAGCCGTCAAGACGACCTTTAGTGGCCCTAAGCTAGCAGAGCTATATATGGCCCGGATAGTATGTCTTCATGGAGTGCCCAAGAAGATAGTATCTGACCGAGGAAGTCAGTTTACCTCTCGGTTTTGGAAGAACCTCCAAGAGGAGATGGGCACGAGATTAAATTTCAGTACCGCCTACCATCCTCAGACAGATGGACAAACAGAAAGGGTAAATCAGATACTAGAGGATATGCTTCGAGCATGTGTTTTGGATTTTGGAGCCACTTGGGACAAGAGCTTGCCATATGCAGAATTTTCATACAACAATAGCTATCAAGTCAGTCTTCAGATGTCTCCTTTTGAAGCCCTATATGGACGTAAGTGCAGAACGCCTCTACTTTGGGACCAAACAGGTGAATCCCAAGTATTTGGGACAGACATTCTTCGTGAAGCTGAAGAGAAGGTACGGATCATCAGAGATCGACTCAAGACAGCCCAATCGCGACAGAAGAGCTACGCAGACAATCGCCGCCGAGATCTAGCCTTTGAAGAAGGAGATCATGTCTACCTTCGGGTTACACCTCTCCGTGGGACTCAACGGTTCAACGTGAGAGGAAAGTTGGCCCCTCGATATGTGGGACCATTCCCCGTTGTCAGACGCCAAGGCGAAGTGGCTTATCAGTTGGAACTACCACCCTCGTTGGCTGGAGTGCATGACGTGTTTCATGTGTCTCAACTCAAGAAATGTCTCCGCGTCCCCACGGAGCAAGTGGATCTTCAGCAGTTGGATGTCCAAGAGGATCTAACCTATGTAGAAAAGCCGGTCAAGATATTAGAAGTCAAAGAAAGGACCACCAGGAGTCGAGTAATCCGCTTCTGCAAAGTGCAGTGGAGCAATAATCCGGTAGAGGAAGCTACATGGGAAAAAGAAGATGAACTCAAGGCACAGCATCCTGAGCTATTCGAGGATTGATCCGAATCTCGAGGACGAGATTCTCTGTAAGGGGGATAGGATTGTAACACCCCAAGAATTAAAAGGAATAAAATAAAAAGAAAAATATTATTTAAATCATTTCTGAATTTATTATTAAAAGAAAAATCACCAAAAGAACCCAAATAAAGCCAAACAGGGAGAAATACTTAAAATCTGGACTTAAAAATTTTATGAGATGAACTAGAGACCAAGATATAATTTTAGGAATTTTTACAAATTTTTGTCAACAGGGATTCAACCCTTAATCAAATATTCGAATTACTGGAATTATTTTAAAACAGAAATGAATTTTAAATCCTATTGGGCCTCAACCACGAAACCTCCCTCCAACGGCCTTTAGGCCCAGCCCATCACCGCCCACCCACTGACAAGCGGGACCCGCCTGTCGGCGCCGCCCCCCCTCTCTCCTCCCGCTCGCACCCCGCCTCGGCCCCACCAGTCAGCCTCCGTGCGCCCGCGTTCGCCCGCTGACTGCCGTGGCCCGCCTGTCGGCCCTTTCCTTTCCCGTTCGCCACTGATAGGTGGAGCCCACCTGTCAGGTGCTTTGTCTCCGATGGAAGGGGATCGCCCCCTTCCTTCTTCCCGGCGATCCCTTCTGTTTCCCTCGCCGCCGGCCGCCAGATCCCCATCCGATTGCCCCGGATCACCTTCCCCGATCGCCACCGCCTCCATTCCATCCTTAGCCCACACGGAATTCGTGAAAATGGCAGTAGATCCGAAGGTTTAGAAACCTCGCCGGAGATGGAAAGGATCCCTCTCGGTTTCCTCTGATAACCCTACCATATCCACCGCCGGCGACCCCTATAAAAGCCCCTCTGGTCGCCGCCCTCACCCCACAACGCCGTAGCCCGAGCCCTAGTCCTCCAGAGCGCCGCCACCTCGTTTTTGATTTTCTCCTCTGTTTAGACTCCGGCGAGCCCTCGCCGTCGTCTCGGACCTCCTCCGGCCACGTTGTCGCCACCGTCGTAACCACCTGAGCTCACTCGTCCTCGGCCACCCCTCGGTTGGCCGTGAACACCGCCGGACCGCCGTCGCCGTCGAGCACCCGTACGCCCTCCGTCGTCTACGCTCGCCGCCGGTCATCTCCAAGCCCCCATCTTCGCCGCCAAAGGTACCAACGTGACCCCCAACACCTCCCCGTTCCATTTTTGCCGTTAGCTATGCCCGTAGGCGCTCGCCGCCGCCGTCGCCATCGCATCCGAGGCCGCCGTCGCTGGAGACGAAGGGGGATACGAGCCCTTACGTCGTGCCGTGCCGGATCGCACAGCGACCGTCCGATCGCGATCGGAGGGCTAAGATTAAACCCCTCCGGGATTTAATCTGGGCCCTCGGATCTGGTCAAAGGGGTACCGAGGCCTCTCGGCCGTCGATCGCCACTTAAACCCCCCCGAACGATCTCAGACGTCCACGCGTACCCCTTCGCTGCGATATAATCTCAGCCGTCCATTTTTACTTACGCCTCCCGCCTCGCGTCCGACCGCCAGATCCAGATCCGACGGCTCTGGATCGGCCGGTCCACGCGCGTAGTCACGGGTTCACGGTGAACCCGGTTCACCGTGGACCAGGGACTGTTTTTAGTTTAAATAAAATCCAGAAAATTGATTTAAACTTTGAAAATTCATATCTTGCTCAATTTAACTCCAAATTTCACCATTCAAATTTTGTTAGAACCAGAATATTATTCTCTGCACAATAATGCCATAAAAACAGTATGTTTCTGTTACCCAAAATATTATTAATAAATAAATGAATAAAAATCCCTTAGGATTAAAATTAATTATACAAAATCCTAAAAGATAAACTCCACTAGTTTATGCAAAAACTCAGAATAATAAATATGACCTCACATAAAAAAAACATCCACAACTATGTATGTTCTTCTGTTTGGTGATTTTTTATCTGTTTATTGAATGTATTATTTATTTTTCCGTATCGAGAAGACTACGAGTTCGTCGAGGAGCAGGAGTTCTACCCCGAGGTTCCTCCATCCCCCTTTGCTGATCAAGGCAAGTCATCGACCACCTTTGTGGAAACAGTTGATCATATTTGAGCCCATGTTTTAATAAAATATCGCTATAACTCATAGGTTAATATTGCATTAGTCAAATATCAAAGCCTTACACTTATATTTATTAGATCCCTGTCCTTGTGTGCAAACCCAAGCCATGCTTATTGAGCCTTAACTCCTTGTCACTCTACTATAAATACATTAGCTAGTGCCCAATGTACCGGCACAACTGCTATAGGATAAAAAAAGAACGAGTCGTAGATAGCTGGATTCTGTATATGAATTTCCCTGTTATTCTCGTCTCTGGACTCTGTTGGAGTTGGCTAGGTTATAAGTATGGTGGGTTCCGGGTGCAAGCTCGGGCACTGGTTTGTCGCACCCGGGGCACTATAAGGACCGGTCTGCGGGATCTGTTGCAAAGCACTTCCGTACCAACCACAAGTCTAATGGGTAAGTCCTAACTGGAAGTATGGAATACCCCGGCTTGATGCACCATAGAGGAGGGGGCAAGGGGCTAGCCTGCGGGCGACTTGTACCGACGAGGCTCAAGGGGGGGTATGGTGGGGCTCCGATGCGTCGGGACACCATATGAAACCCATAAGAGGGTGCTATTGAGTCGGGGAGGACTATATGGAAGGTTTTGGCACGAGTTCCCGTGTGATGGGTCATCTCGTTACACTTCGGTGTAGGTGATGAGTGCGTGCCTTGTTGGTACAGTGGTACATCTCTGATCAGAGTAATCCAATCTTTTCGAAAAGCCGAGCCCACGGTCAAGGGCGGGTTGTGTGACTACTCGCAGTTAGTTTACAATTGTTTGAATGTTCGAGTTATTCATGGCACGTAAGGACTGTTGAGCGAGGTGGGGCTGACTGTACCCCTCGAGTTAGAAGATGATGATACACATGCACATGTTTACTTTTCCGTACTAATAACTTGCTCTCATTTAAAGCTTTACAATTATGCTGCTTCCGCAAAATCAGCCACTATCTCCCTTGTTATTACCTTGCATTATATTTGCATTCGGTGGCTTGCTGAGTACATCTGTACTCACCCCGTTGACTTACAACATCAGAGCCCGTCTACTACGAGGAGGATGAAGGTCTGGAGTAGCGACCCAGTCAAGGCGAGACTGGAAGGAGGCGTTCATCTAGGACCCTTGTTTTATTAGTTTCTCTTCATCTTTATTCACTTTTGTATTAATGCGGTCTACGAACCGTGAATGATTGTCCGTATTGTACGTGGTCGCATGATGAACGTCTTGTTTTATTGATTTTCTATGGAATTTCAATAAAGTCCTGATTTATTAAATCGGGGCGCGACAGTTGACAAGCTTGATCTGAAACTTCTGCGACATCCTCATCCATATCATGTCTAATGGCTGAATGATTCTGGTGACATCAAGATTGGATACAAAGTAAAAGTTCCCTTCAAGATTGGTGAATATGTTGACACGATAGAGTGTGATGTGGTACCTATGTCCGTATGTCACATACTACTCGGGAGGCCATGGCAATATGATCGATATACTCAGCATTGCGGGAGAACAAATCAGTACACTCTAGATTTGAAGGGGAGGAAGTTTGTACTCAAACCTATGACACCACAGCAAATTCTTGCTGAGCATTTGCAAAAGAGCTCTAGTGTGAGAGGTGAGAACGGAAAGGAAGAGAAAAAGAATTCCAGTGCCTTCCACAAATCAGAGAGTGAGAGCCACCAGCCCAACATGAAAAAAAATTGAGAGATCAAAAGAAAGAAGAAGAAAAAAATTTAGTCATGTTAGCCACAAAATCTGAGATGAGAGAAGTAAGGAACAACCCAGATCAAGTACTCTTTGTACTAGTGTGCAAAGACATTTTAGTGTCAGCTAACGATAACACCTCTTTTCCTAGTATGGTGTCTCATCTTTTGCAGGAATATGAGGACATTTTTCCAAAGGAAACCCCGAATGGATTACCTCCTGTACGTGGGATTGAACATCAGATCGATCTTATTCCGGAGGCTGCTCTTCCAAATCGACCACCATACCGCACCAATCCTGAAGAAACAAAGGAGATACAAAGGAAAGTACAAGAACTTCTCGATAAAGGTTATGTTCGTGAAAGCTTAAGTCCTTGTGCTGTTCCTATTATTTTAGTACCAAAAAAAGATGGTTCTTGGAGGATGTGCGTTGATTGTAGAGCCATAAATAACATCACTATTCGCTATCGCCATCCTATTCCTCGATTAGAAGACATGCTTGATGAATTAAGTGGTTCCATAATATTCACTAAAATTGATTTGAAAAGTGGGTACCATCAAATAAGAATGAAAGCTGGAGATGAATGGAAAACTGCTTTTAAAACAAAATTTGGGCTGTACGAATGGCTAGTTATGCCTTTTGGTTTGACTAATGCTCCAAGTACTTTTATGAGATTGATGAACCATGTTTTGAGAGCCTTCATTGGAAAATTTGTGGTTGTTTATTTTGATGATATCTTAATTTAAAGCAAGTCTTTTGAAACGCACATGAATCATATTCGACAAGTCCTAGATGAGCTCCGAAAGGAGAAATTATTTGCTAACCTTGAGAAGTGCAGTTTTTGCACAGACCATGTTGTGTTCCTTGGCTTTGTTGTTTCAGGAAAAGGAATTGAAGTGGATGAAACCAAGGTGAAAGCCATCAAGGATTGGCCAACTCCAACGAATGTAAGTCAAATAAGAAGCTTTCATGGTCTAGCTAGATTTTATAGGAGATTTGTTAAAGATTTTAGTACCATTGCTACTCCCTTAAATGAATTAACAAAGAAAGGTGTTGAATTTAAATGGGGAAGTTCACAAGAAAATGCTTTTCAAGAATTAAAGAAACGCTTAACTGAAGCACCATTGCTTGTTCTTCCTGATTTCACTAAAACTTTTGAAGTAGAATGTGATACCAGTGGAATTGGCATAGAAGGGGTTTTAATGCAGCAAGGCAAACCTGTAGCATATTTTAGTGAAAAGTTGGGAGGTGCTCAATTGAACTATTCTGTATATGATAAAGAATTGTATGCTTTCGTGCGTGTACTTGAAACATGGCAGCATTATTTATGGCCAAAAGAGTTTGTCATCCATTCCGATCATGAAGCTTTAAAGTATTTGAAAGGCCAAGCAAAACTAAACCGACGCCATGCCAAATGGGTTGAGTTCATCGAGACATTTCCATATATTGTGAAGTATAAGAAAGGTAAGGACAATGTGGTTGCTGATGCTTTGTCTAGAAAAATCGTGTTGCTAAACCAACTTGAGGTGAAGGTTATAGGTCTCGAAAGTTTGAAAGACATGTATAATGATGACCCTGAATTTTCAGAACCATACACTCATTGTAAAAATGGAAAAAGTTGGGAAAAGTATCATATACATGATGGATTTTTGTTTAGGGCTAACAAGCTTTGTGTTCCAAATTCTTCGGTTAGATTGCTTTTATTGCAGGTGTCCCATGGAGGAGGATTGACAGGTCATTTTGGACAAAAGAAAACCTATGAGCTGCTAGGTGATCACTTCTATTGGCCCAAGATGAGGAGAGACGTCATCCGGTTCGTGGAGCGCTGCATCACTTGTCACAAAGCTAAGTCTAAACTGAACCCTCATGGTTTATACACTCCTCTACCTTCTCCTAAAATTCTTTGGGAAGACATAAGTATGGATTTTGTTCTGGGACTGCCTAGAACTCAGAGAGGAAAAGATTCTGTTTTTGTTGTGGTTGATCGATTTTCAAAGATGGCTCATTTTATCCCTTGTAACAAGAGCGACGATGCTTCACATGTTGCTAATTTATTTTTCAGGGAAATTGTGAGGTTACATGGGGTGCCTAAGACCATTATATCTGATCGTGATGTCAAGTTTGTGAGCTACTTCTAGAAAACATTGTGGTCCAAGCTGGGGACCAAGCTTCTGTTCTCGACCACTTGTCATCCTCAAACCGACGGACAAACTGAAGTGGTGAATCGAACCCTGTCAATGTTGCTGCGAACCATGGTGAAAAAGAACCTGAAAGATTGGGAGGACTGCTTGCCTCATGTGGAGTTTGCTTATAATAGGGCAGTACATTCTACCACTAACTTGTGTCCTTTTGAAATTGTTTATGGGTTCAAACCCATTGCTCCGATAGATTTGTTGCCTTTGCCATTACAGGAGAGAACCAATATGGAAGCCTCCAAGCGTGCTGCATATGTCAAGAAGATACATGAGAAAACAAAAGAAGCAATCGAGCTAAAGGCGACACGTAAGGCTGCAAGTATGAACAAGCATAGAAACAAGGTGTCGTTTGAACCAGGCGATTTGGTGTGGATTCACTTGCGTAAAGATTGCTTTCCTAATAAGCGCAAGTCCAAGCTGATGCCACGAGGGGATGGTCCATTTCGTGTTCTTGCCAAGATCAACGATAATGCATACAAGATTGACCTTCCACCAAGCTATGGCGTAAGCAACTCCTTCAATGTTGCTGACCTATCAGCATTCACAAGTGAAGACATTTTAGAGTCGAGGACGACTCCTTTTCAAGAGGGGGAGGATGATATGACCACGCCGACCACTCCAACCTCTACACCGACCACTTCGACCACAGCGACTCCAATACATGTTTTTGATGGACCAATTACACGCAGTCGAGCTAAGAAGCTTCAACAAGAGGTGGACGCGCTACTTTGTGAAATTCATTTTACTATTAATGAGAGTTATATACTACCTAAGTCGTGTACATTGCTAATGCTCAGGTTTACCAAGAAGGATGACAAGAACTCACAAGGAAATGGACACATAGAAGAATCATGCTCGAACCAAGCCAGTCCTGCAGGATTGTCTCAAAGAAATAATCATAACTTTTGATTTCCAAAAGCTATGAAGGCAAATGAGCACTTTTTGGAAAACTCTTGAAGTCTAGTTTCGAATGAATCTAACCCCGACCAGTTTGAAGTTTGCACGAAGGCGTCCGACCAGTTTTAGTGCTTGCTGGTCCGAAGGTCAACAGTCTGCATGAAGTCAATGTTCTCGTATTAAAACTGCATCATTCTACCGAGTTCCATGGTGCATATTATACATGGTGTGAAACCTTATCAAGTCACCTTTCCAAGGGATCCAACCGTTCGTGAATTGAAGCTTCCAAGGAGGAGTTATTGCTGAAATACCGAAGACCGCTCAGAAGACCAACAGCCACGCGGAAACTCTCCAGAAGCTGATTCGTTTTCACATAGTTCGCCTAGTCTTTTCTTTTCATGTCCGCACCTATCTTCAAGGTCTACTCCTTGTATAAATACCCCTTAGCACCATTGTAATCGGCAACTTTGATTATTGAATATAGAACCCCTTGTTCAGCTGCGTGCTAACAAATTCAGAGAGAGATCTCTACCCTCCTCGCTCTTGTGATTTCCTTCGCGGGATTACAGAAGCGGCGGCTTCATCCGCTCCCAATTGGTGCTCCTACTCCCTTCAAGGTCCTCCTTGATTGATTGTAGGCTGTGTTGGTTGGTTCTTTGAGAGTGTGGTTGGGCGAATCCTCGATTCAGGTTGCCGGTTAAAGACGGTGGTTGGCTTCGAGTTTTATTTGCCAGGTTGCACTAGTTATCGCTGCTTGCAGCAAGTTATCCGGCTATTCTATAGCTAGTTATCTGAAGATCGATCCTACGTCGTGAAGATCGGGACCCCGTGAGGCATCACCTATTATGTGCAAACTCAATATGAGGTAGACACTCTTCCCAAAGCTTCAAGTTGGTCTTCAAAACAACCCTCAACATGGTGGACAATGTACGGTTAACGACCTCCATTTGCCCATCCGTTTGGGGGTGACAAGTAGTAGAAAACAGCAGCTTCGTCCCCAACTTATGCCACAACGTCCTCCAAAGATGACTTAAGAATTTAGCATCACGATCTGAAACGATGGTATTGGGAATTCCATGCAAGCGTACGACCTCTCTGAAAAACAAATCAGCAACATTTGTAGCGTCGCCGCTCTTGTGACAAGGTATAAAATGCGCCATTTTAGAGAACCGATCTACCACCACAAAAATACTATCCCTCCCCCTCCTAGTTCTAGGTAATCCTAACACAAAATCTATAGAAATATCCTCCCAAGGTACACTAGGAACGGGCAGAGGCATATAAAGACCATGTGGGTTTAGACGGGACTTAGCTTTATTGCAAGTAGTGCATCGTGCCACATAGCGCTCAACATCTCGTCTCATCCTAGGCCAAAAGAAGCGTGTGGACAGCACATCTTCGGTTTTCTTTGATCCAAAATGACCCATCAAACCACCACCATGTGCTTCCTGCAATAACAACAAGCGAAGCGAGCTAGCCGGCACACATAACTTGTTAGCACGAAAAAGTTATCCATTATTCAGCACATATTTGTTCCAAGCACGGTCATCTGTACAATTTGCAAAAGCATCTTTGAAGTCCAAATCAGTAGCATACATGTCCTTCAATGTTTCTAAACCAAATATCTTATAATCAAGTTGAGAAAGCAATGTATAACGTCTAGATAAAGCATCGGCAATCACATTATCTTTCCCTTTCTTATGCTTAATGATATATGGAAAAGTCTCAATAAATTCTACCCATTTAGCATGTCGTTTATTTAGATTTGCTTGACTACGTATATGCTTCAATGCTTCATGATCCGAATGAATAATAAACTCCTTAGGCAAAAGGTAATGTTGCCAAGTTTCAAGCACACGCACTAAGGCATATAATTCCTTATCATAGGTAGAATAATTCAACTGTGGACCATGTAATTTCTCACTAAAATAGGCCATGGGTTTACCTCCTTGTAGCAGCACACCTCCTAATCCAAAACCACTAGCACCACATTCTAACTCAAAAGGCTTACTGAAGTCGGGTAGCTGAAGTAGAGGTGCATGTGTAAGGCGATCCTTAAGTGTGGCAAAAGCTTGTTCTTGTGCTGGTTCCCAAGTAAAAGTAACCCCCTTCTTGGTCAAATCATGTAAAGGACCGGCTATGGTGCTGAAATCATTCACAAAACGCCGGTAGAAACGACCTGCAAGACCAAGAAAACTACGTACCTGTGTGATAGTTTGGGGTTGCGGCTAGCTGTTTATTGCTTCTACCTTCGCCGCGTCAACCTCAATACCCTGTGAAGTGACAACATATCCAAGAAACACAACTCGATCCGTGCAAAACGTGCACTTCTCAAGGTTACCAAACATTCTAGCCTCTCGGAGGACAGAAAAGACAGCACATATGTGTTCAACATGTTCAGTGAGAGATTTGCTATAAACCAAGATATCATCAAAGTATACAACTACAAAGCGTCCTATAAAGTGCCGTAGGACTTCATTCATCAAGCGCATGAAGGTACTAGGTGCATTAGTAAGTCCAAAAGGCATGACAAGCCACTCATATAACCCAAACTTTGTTTTAAAAGCAGTTTTCCATTCATCACCTAGTTTCATGCGAATTTGGTGGTAGCCAATACGGAGATCGATCTTAGTAAAGATAATGGCACCACTAAGCTCATCAAGCATGTCATCCAATCTAGGAGTAGGGTGTCGATATCGAATGGTGATATTATTAATAGCACGGCAATCAACACACATGCGCCAACTACCATCTTTCTTAGGTACCAAAAGAACGGGTACTGCACAAGGACTAAGGCTTTCACGGACATACCCACGATCAAGAAGGTCCTGTACTTGGCGCTCAATTTCTTTTGTCTCCTCTGGATTGGTACGGTACGCTGCACGATTAGGAAGAGATGCTCCCGGGATCAAATCAATTTGGTGTTCGATGTCGCGTATCGGTGGCAGCCCGGGTGGTATCTCAGCAGGAAAAACATCGTTAAACTCCTGCAAAAGGTCAGTGACTGCAACAGGAATAAGGCTAGGAATGTTCGCAAGTGAAAACAGCACGTTTGTGCAAATCAAGCCATATAGCAAGGTAGTATCATCACAAATTTCAGCAAGGTCAGTTTTAGTTGCAAGCATGACACGTCCTTTCAGATTAATAACTTGTGATGAAGAAGGAGAAGCAATTTTATCTTTCTGTTGCCTCAAAAGCATCTTAGCTACTTGCTGATTTTCAGAAGGTTGTTTGCTCTTTTGTGCGTTCCTAGCATATTTTTCTTGTTCAAATTTCACAATTTCAGCAGGAGTCATAGGAAGCAATGTAACTTTCTTTCCTTTATACATAAATGTGTACTTATTGCTCCTACCATTGTGTGCAGCATCAGTATCATACTCCCAAGGTCTACCAAGTAACAGAGAACATGCTTGCATTGGTACTACATCAAAATCAGCAACTCCGAAGTATGTACCAATGGAAAATTCGATGTGAGCAGTTTGTGTTACCTTGACCTTACCGCTATTGTTGAACCATTGCACATGGTAAGGGTGTGGATGCGCAAGTGTGGGAAGTTGAAGCTTCGTTACCATGTCGTGGCTCACCAAATTGTTGCAACTACCGCTGTCGATGATGACACGTACACGACGGTCATTGACGATGAAGAAGGTCTGAAACAGATTATTCCGTTGTGCCCGATCGTCCTGCTCCATGTGAGTGCTCAAGACACGTTGTACAATAAGTGCTTCATGGTCGGCAGAGGCATCCGGCGCAAAAACAGCGTCATCGTCGGATGTATCATCATCTCCTGCAATGTTAGCAGCAAGTGCATATTCATCTTCAACATCACTAGCACTTACGTAGCCACCGTCTTCCGTAGCGATGTAAGCCCGCTGACTAGGGCAGTCCTTCATAACATGGCCAAATCCTTTGCATCTGTGACACTGGATCGCTACAGAACGTGCAGTAGAGGCCGCCGAGGAGGTGGGCTTGGCTGGCGCCTTGGATGCTGTAGCCTTGGAGCTCTCAGCCTGGGCTGTAGATGTAGAAGGTGCTGATGTAGCCATCGGTCGAGAAGGTGGTGGTGGTCGTTGCTGCTGCCCACTTGAGCGTGAAGTGGCACCACCAATATTGGTCCTCTTGCTGCGTTGTGGTTGTTGGCGACCCTGCAATTCTTTTTCTGCAAGCATAGCAAGGTGGAAAAGACAAGTGATAGTATTGTATTCTTTATAATCAATGATATCCTGAATTTCACGTCTTAAACCACCATAAAAACGGGCCATTTTATCCTCATTGTCCTCCTCAATTTCAGCACGCATGCAACCTATTTGCAACTCCTGATAATACTCCTCTACCGATTTATTTCCTTGGTTTAGGCGCTGCAATTTTTTTCTCAAATCACGTTTATATGAAGGAGGAACCCATCTACCACGCATTTGCCGTTTTAACATATCCCAATTTTGTGGTTCATTGCCAACCTGAACTATTTCAGTCCACCAAAGAAGAGCATATCCAGTGAAGTCACTAGTAGCTAAGCGCACGCGGTGGATAGCAGGAACCATGTGAGCATTAAATTTTTGTTCGACTGACATCTCCCAATCTAAATATGCATCTGGATCATAGGTGCCAGCAAAAGGAGGTACTGAAAATTTTACCTTAGAGTAGGGATCATTGTTCCTGTGGTTGTCATTGTTACCTCGTGGACGGCGGTTGTGGTGGCCACCCATACCTTGACGGTTGAACTGAAAGCGATGACGTGCAGCCTCGTCAGGGTCAATGACATTGTTTCCGGCATAGGATAGGTCGTCTTCCTCCTCAACATGGTCGTCTTCCTCCTCAACATGGTCGTCGTCGGCTTGTGCAGCAGGCAATCGTGTCTCTAGGGCAGTTATCCGGTCCACTAGGTCAGCCACAGTACGCGCGAGACGTTCGATGGAATGTTGGGTCTGCCGCTGACACTCTAGTAGAGCACGTCGTGAGACAGTCATTAAAATCAGATGGAGGGGTACCGCTGTTATCTGCCATGTTAGTGAAAGACAAAACAACAAAGAATAATCCTTATGGAAAACAGCTAGGTGGGGTGGTGGGTGTGTGGTGGAAGCAATCCGTCAAGCGCCTTACCCACACTTGCAAGTGTTCTTACCACGCCACAGTGAGGTCACCGGCCTACAGGTGATGAACCAAGTGGAGGGTGGTGTGCAATTGCAAGAAATGAACCTGTCCTGACCAAAAGAAAGGTGTAGCTTGGAAGGCAAGTGAGTAGCAAGGATTAGCGATAGTAATAACAGTTAAACCAAGTTCAATAAGTGTTCCCTAGTACTCATCAAAGTTGCTGGCCTTAGTGCTCCCAATGTGAAAATTCAAGCAATAGAGGGAAACTATGTGCCCAAAACGCAAATGGAAGCAATAACAGGCCAAATTCAGCTCTCTGCAGATCGGACAAGGGATCGGACAAGAGATCGGACAAGAGATCAGACAAGCAGAATCTGCCACTGCCGCTGATCGGACAAGGGATCGGACAAGGGATCGGACAAGAGTTCGGACAAGGGATCGGACAAGCAATAGACAGTACCGCTTCTTTTTTTTTCTTTTTCTCTTTTTTTTTCTCCCTTTTTTTTCACTCTATTTTTTTTGAACAAGGAGGACAAGAGATGCAACCACAAAAATTGGCACCTGCAACTGAGGTGGGATGTGGCTCACAGAAATTCAACAAGTTCGCCGAACGGCGAGCAAAAACTTTAACCAATTTTTTTTCTTTATCTTCCTAATTTTTTTTGGCAATTCTGGTGAGGGCTAACAGGAAAATCTTGTCAGGGTACCCCCCCAAATTGGGTCAGGAACACGCTCAAAAAATTTCAGCTTTTTCTGCCAAATGAGCAAAAAGTTATTCCTGTTTTACTGAAGGGGGGTCACAAAGACTCGATGGGGAAAACGATTAGGGCTATGGGGGGGTTTGGGTGGGGAATTTTTTGAAACACAAGACCAACTACTACTCAAACGACACAAAGGGATTACTAAACCAGCAACAAGACTCGACCAAGAACACAAACTCAACAAGGTTAAAACTGAAATTAAAATCGCAAGGCACAAAGGGGTTCTCGGTGGGGATTTTTTTTGTGGGGGTTTTCTGGACTCTAGGTAAAAATAAAAGTAGATCGAGATTACCTAACGGGAAACCTTCGCTCTGATACCAACTGATGGGGGATTGGTCCCGATCTTTCGCTAGGTAAAGGATAACTTGGATTGGTGGAGAATCTCGACGTTGGCGATCCAAGGCTCCGGTCCGGCGGATCAAAACCTTGCAATCGTTACACCACTGTCTCCGTTGGTTATCAACCACGCAGGACGCGATTGACCTCGCCACGAAGGCTAATTCCTGCAAGCGAACCCAAGAACACAAGCAAGAACAGGAAGGATACAAATCGAATGCCAAATCACAGACAAACGATGAAAAGGTGAGGTTTCACAAACGCCTATGCAGCAGCCAATCGGTCCGGTGCAAGGGGCGGGATCTAAACACACAAGTGTAGATGCAAACAAAGCAAAACCTAACCCTAAAGGCGGCTGGCGTGAGTATATATAGGGCGTGGGCAGCCTGTGGAAGGCGTACAGATTCTGGGCTGTGGGCTAGAAGATGTACAGACTTGGACTATGGGCCAACACGGCCCAATTCTGTCTCGCAGGACTGTTTTAAACACACAGGACGGATCGGGACTCCAAATGAGGCGAAACCAACGCCAAAAGATCAATCTTCTCCTTAGCTTTCCAAAAAGTCCAAGAACGCGCCAATCGGACTTCGTATGAGGAAGTTATGCCCATTTTGGTGCATAGTGGTCGATGTAGTCCGAAACAGCGAATTCTTTACTTCAAATCATCCGTGCGACTCTGTCTTCAACTCCAACTCTTCTATTCCATCTCCCATGTTCCTAAGCAACAAAATATCACTAGTATTCAGTAGCATCCCGTCCAAACAAATATTAACATAGTTGCTAAGGAAAGAATTAACCTCATGGTTCAAGCGACGGGCACGGGCGCGTGTGATTGGTCCTTGTAGTTGAATTGTAGGTGGAGGCTCCATGTGTGTATCAGGCAAAGTGATGTCCTCATCAAGTCATGTCGAAATATAAAACATGAGTGTAAACTTTAAATAAGAGATGAAAATAAAAGATGTCAGCATCTAGGTCTAATATTCATTTTGAGCAATAAAAACAATATCAGTTCCCATTAAATTTTGGCACCTTCATTTTGAACCCTTCGACTTCAGGATGGCCAACGACCAAGGATCTGAAGCCCCGCGTGATGGAAACACCTCGGGCAACTTGCCTCAGTGGGGAGCAACTGGCCAACGGCAGGCCCCCGTTGCCAATCACCCCACACTAGCGGAGGTGATGGCAAACCAAAACCAACTGATTGCCTCTCTGCTTGCTCAGATGCAACAGCAACAAAACCAGATGCAAGAGCAGTAGACACAGTTGTTCCGTCTCCAACAACAGCAACACGAGCTCTCCCTTCAGTTAATCTTCGGAGATTTCGCCAACTTTCAGAGATTGGTAAACAAAGCAATTATGCCAGGAACCAGGGTGATTCCACCTCAAGCCCCAACCCCTGCCAAAACACAAACCACCCTTGGAGGGCCAAGCTCAGGCATCCCACCCCAAGCACCGCCAGCCGGAAGGACACCAACGCAAGCTACCGGATATAAGAGGGACCGGAACAGTAAACCAATAATATGTTTCAACTGTCGCCAAGAAGGCCACTACTCCAACAAGTGCTCCTACCCCAAGCAGGCATCATCCTCCGTTCCAAGCCTAGAGGGACGTGCCCTAATTCACCACAACTCCGCTCAAGAAAAACAAGATACAACCGAAGACACTCCCAATTTGATCTCAACCAACCCAGTTCCAGAGATCACCTTGCCTACTCCTGATGTAACACCTTCTCCTAACCCGGAGCACCCGTAGAACCCCGTCACCTTGTTTTCCCGAGGTTCGCTTCGAATCTCGAGGACGAGATTCTTTGTAAGGGGGATAGGATTGTAACAGCCCCAGAATTAAAATAAAATAAAAATGAGGAAAATGAATTTTCTGTAATAAAATGATTTATCTAATTAAAGAAAAGGCTAAATGAACTCAATTAAAGCAAATCAGGAAGAAATATTTCAAATCTGAAGCTGAAAAATTTATGGTGAAGTCTAGAGGCCAAGAAATATTTTTGAGAATTTTTACAAAATTTTAGAAACAGTATTTCAAGCTTTACAAGAATATATGAATTTTTGGAATTAATTTAAATCGAAAAAGGATTTAAATTGTTAGTGGGCCGCCTCCCTCCTTTCTGCCTTAGCCCAGCCCAGCCCATCGCCTGAGCCACCGATGCATGGGACCCACATGTCGGCGCTTCCTCTCTCCTCCCCGCGCCCACGCACCGCCTGGACCCAGCTGTCAGCCACCTTCGGTCGCTGCCATCATGGCCCACCCTGTCAGCACCACTCGCCCTCTCCCTCCCGCGCACCACTCCCGTTTGGTCGCACCCGTCAGCCCCTCTCTCGCGCGCGCTCAGCCACTTACATCCCGGGCCCGCATGACGGCGCCCTCTCTCTCCCGCGCGCCACACCCCTGCCAGGCCCGCATGGCAGCCTCCCGCTCCCCTCGCTTCGTCGCTGCCAAGCATGGCCCACGTGTCAGTGTCATGCCCCTTCGCGTTAGCCCGCCGACAGGTGGGGCCACCTGTCAGGGTCGTCTTCTCCGATGGAAGGGGGGATCCCTTTCCAAATCCAGAGACCCCCCTTTCCTAATCCACCGCCGGCCGGCCGGATTCGCTAAACCGAGCGCCGTATCACCTTCCCCTCTCGCCGGTGATCTCTTTCCCCCTTATTCCCACGTGTTTTTACCATAGATGGCCGGTGATCGCATGTACGGCAAGCTCGACGGAGACCTCAGGATTTCGCCGGTTTCCTTCCAATTAAACGCCGGCGAGCCCCTATAAAAGACCCCCACCCTCGCCGCTCTCAGCCACGACGCCTAAGCCCAAGATCTCACAATACCGAAGGCCGCCACCCCTTTCTAGGGTTTTTCCCCTGTTTCCCCTCTAGCAAGCCCTCGCCGGTGCTCCGAGCCACCGCTGCCCTCGCCGTCACCACCGATTGGACCGCCTGCCCGCCCTCTACCCCGGCCTCGCATCGGTTGGCCGTGAGGACCGCCGGAACATCTCGCCGCTGTCGATCCCGAAGAGAACCGCTGCCCTCTCCTCGATGCCGGTCACCGCCATTGCTCCATCGTCGTCCCCGTCGGTATGCCGAGAACCCCCTGGTGCCCCTCTTTACATTTTTGGTCTTGGCCGCACCGTGGGACCTCTTTGTCGTCGGGGGTCCACCGCCGTTGCATCGTCGGAACCAGATAAGAAGGGGTAGCTAACCCCTTCTGTGCGTGCCGTGTCGGATCCCTCGCGGACCGTACAATCTTGATCTAACGGCCCGGATTAAATCCCCATGGGATTTAATCCTGGCCCTCGATCTGAGCCGAGTCGGTACCGGGCCACGTGAGCCGTCGATCGCCACTTAAATTTCCCGCGCGCACTCTGGCCGTTGGATCTTGATCCAACCGCTGCCACGTGCCCGGCTCACGCGCACAGTCAACGGTTCACCAGAGACTGTTTCTGGTTTAAATAAAAATTCAGAAAAATAGTTTAAACTTTAAAAATTCATATCTTGCTCAAATTAACTCCAAATTTCACCATTTTAATTCTAGAAAATTTGTCTTTTTATCCTCTCCACTTTTATGCAATAAAAACAATATGTTTAGTTGGCACAGAATATTCTTATTAAAATATAAAGAAAAGTCCCCTTTAGGATTTAATTAGTACTTCATTTAAATAATTCAGAAAAACCTTTAATAATTTATATATTAAATTCAGAGGACTTAATGACTTTACTCCACTGTTTTAATGCAATAAAAATAGCATGTTCACTTGGTCCACTTTATTCTATTAAATAAGATTGCAAAAGCCCTTTTAGGATATTTAATTAATTCATTTAATAAAAAGTCCACCCTTTATATAAATATCCTAAAAACTTATATAACAACTTCAGAAGACATAATAACTTAATTTCACTCTTTCTACTTCAATAAGAACATTAAGGCTAATTTTATACCTTTTAATTCATCTCTAAAAAGGGAAAATAAAAACCCCCTAGGAAAAATAATTACATCAAGTTGTAAAATTCAGAAATCTCATTAGAAATCAAACTTAAATATTTAAGTAACAATTCCCTAAACTGTAAGACTCTATCCCCTTTACTTAATCCAACATAAACATGTATGTTGGTATGGTTGATTTGTTTTGGATTGTTTATTGAATGTTTTATTTACTTTTCCGTATCGAGAAGACTACGAGTTCGTCGAGGAGCCGGAATTTTTCCCTGAGGTTCCACCTTCACCCTTTTCTGATCAAGGCAAGTCATCGAACCCTCCTGTGGAAATAGTTGATCATCATTGAGCCCAGTTTTCATAACTATCGCTATAACTCATAGGATATTATTGCATTAGTCAAATATCAAGCCCTACATTTATATTTATTAGATCCTCGTCCTTGTGTGCAAACCCAAGCCATGCTTATTGAGCCTTAACTCCTTGTCACTCTATAAATATTATATTAGCTAGTGCCCAATATACCGGCACGACTGCTATAGGATAAAAAGAATGAGTCATAGATAGTTGGATTCTGTTATATGAATTTCCCCGTTATTCTCGTCTCTGGACTCTGTTGGAGTTGGCTATGTTATAAGTATGGTGGGTTCCGGGTACAAGCTCGGGAATTTGTTGGTCGCACCCGGGGCACTATAAGGACCAGTCTGCGGGATCTGTTGCAAAGCACTTCCGTACCAACCACGAGTCTAATGGGTAAGTCATAACTGAAAGTATGGAACAATCCGACTCGATGCACCATAGTGGAGGGGGCAAGGGGCAACCTGCGGGTGACTTGTACCGACGTGTCTCAAGGGGGGGTATGGTGAGACTCGACGCGTCGAGACACGATACGAAACCCATAAGAGGGTGTTGTCAAGTCGAGGAGGACCATATGGAAGGTTTTGGCATGAGTTCCCATGGTATGGGTCATCTCGTTACACTTTGGTGTAAGTGATGAGTGCGTGCCTTGTGGGTACAGTGGTACACCTCTGATCAGAGTATTTAATCTTTTCGAAAAGCAGAGTATTTAATCTTTTCGAAAAGCCGAGCCCACGATCAAGGGCGGGTTGTGTGACTACTTGCAGTTAGTTTACAATTGTTTGAATGGTTGAGTTATTCATGGCATGTAAGGACTGTTGAGCGAGGTGGGGCTGACTGTACCCCTCGAGTTAGAAGATGATGATGCATACACATGTTTACATTTCAGTACTAATAAATTGTTCACATTTAATTGCTTTACAAATTCTGCTCTTCCACAAAAACTAGCCACTATCTCCCTTGTTATTACTCTGCATTATATTTACATTCGGTGGCTTTCTGAGTACGTTTGTACTCACCCCCATTAACTTACACCACCAGAGCCCGTCTACTATGAGGAGGTTGAAGGTCTGGAGTAGCGACCTAGTCAAGGCGAGACTAGAAGGAGGCGTTCATCTAGGACCCTTTGTTTTATTAGTTTCTCTTCATCTTTATTCACTTTTGTACTAATACGGTCTACGAACCGTGAATGATTGCTCGTATTGTACGTGGTCGCATGATGAACGTCTTGTTTTTATTGACTTTCTATGGAATTTCAATAAAAGTCCTGATTTATTAAATCGGGGCGTGACATCCAGGCCCGCCGAGGCCTGCTCCTCGGGCCGAAGCATCGGTGGCGTGGGCCTCCGAATGCTTCCCTGCCGAAGTCCATGGGCTGGCTAGAGGCTTTCGGAACCCACAGCTCAATGTACTTCGGCCTTGTAGGGCTTCGGACAGACCCTGGACATGTGTATTTTTGGCCCAAATCGCCAAAATTGATATATTTTGACGATCTAGCCATTAATGCCATTTTTTGCTATCAACACATGCCACCATGCCTTTTAGTGAACTTAGTGAACTAAAAGCACAACGAGCTGAAGAGTATACCATCCATATCAGCTTTCTGACATTCTTCATGATGCTTGCCACACGCTTGGGAAATACCTTTTCAAGTACCTACCATTCAAAGCCCTTTGAAACCGATCTCCCTACAGGGATTCCAACACGTATGCATTGCCGGGAGCGATTTCGGCTATCTTAAAAGGACCTTCCCAACTAGGCGACCATTTACCAAACTTGGGACTTTTCGTGCCTAAGGGTAAAATCGTTTTCCACACCAAGTCTCCTATTTGAAATGATTTTGGTTTAACCTTCTAATTGTAGGTTTTAGCTACTCTTTTCTTGTCTACTTCTATGGCTTCTAAAGCCCTTAGTCTCTTATCGGTTACTTCCTCCAGATTATCTTTCAGAAGAGCTTCATTCTCACTGATCGATAAGCCGTCTTGCTTTAACACTCTTAAGGAACCAAGATCTACCTCTACAGGCAGAACGACTTCTTGTCCATATACCAACTCATATGGACTGACCTTGGTAGCACCGTGCTTTGCAATCCTACAAGCCCATAGCGCCTCGGAAAGCACCTCATGCCACCTTCTAGGAAACTTTTCAATTTTCTTCTTTATAAGCTTAATCACGGTTTTATTACTAGACTCGGCTTGACCATTGGCCTGAGCATAGTAAGGTGAAGAGTTCATCAACTTAATACCATAGTATTCGGTGAAGTCCCTTACTTCTCTAGAGACAAACAAACTACCATGATCCATAGTAAGGGTTTGAGGAATACTGAATCTATGTATGATGTGCTTCAAAATAAAATCACGTACCTCATTGTGAGTCATGTTCTTGAGAGGTACAGCCTCGGTCCACTTAGTGAAGTAATCTGTCGCCATCAACACGAATCGATGCCCTTTTGAGGAAGGAGGGTGAATCTGGCCGATGAAGTCTAAACCCCAACATCGAAATGGCCATGGATTGACAATAGGATTGAGTAATGAGGCAGGAGCCAACTAAATATTGCCAAACTTCTGACATGCTTCACACCCTCTATAGTACTTGAAACAGTCCTCAGTCATATTCGGCCAATAAAACCCTGCTCTTTTGAGCATCCAACTCATCTTCTGGGCCGACTAGTGAGTGCCGCAAAGTCCTTCATGGACTTCCCCTATAGCCACTTGGGACTGCTCATGGTCTAAACACATCAACAGTACTCCATCGATGGTTCGGCGATACAATGTGTCGTCTATCAACACGAATTTGAACGCTTGTCGCCGAACCTTCCGATCAACCCTTTGGCTAGGGTCTCTCAAATAATTGACGATTGGGATTCTCCAATCGCCCTTATAGATTTCAGAAGGTCTCGCTAGTACACCTTCCGAAAAAACTTCTAAATTACTGACTTCGGGGTGCCCCCTGAGCCATTCCAGCTCTTGCCGAAGCCTGGCCGAGGTGGCCGTTCAGAGTGTGCTCGGTCGAAGCCCTTCGTAGGGTTCGGACTCCGCGGAGCCCTCTCCGTGTAGGAGGCTTCAGACTATGGGCTCCGGCGTGCCAGATCCCTTGGTTGGCAGAGCACTCCGATCCAAGGGCTTCGGTGTGCGGTGGCCTTCGGCGACCTGAGAGGTTCGACCCGGAGCGTGCACCTGCCCACCATTACTAGCTTCGGCAGCAAGACCAAGCATTGGCTTTTCCAATACAGAAAATCTTCCTCTCCTAACTTGGTAACCGGATGCTTATTGAGCCAAGTCATTTGCGACTGAATTGGCTTCCCCTGACACATGAGAGATTTTGAAATCATCAAAAGTAGCAACTATGTCTAGACATTTGTCCAAGTAACTATTCAGCAAACCATTAAAACATTGAGCATTCTTAGCTACCTGTTGTACAACTAATACTGAATCACCATATGCGTGAACATGTCTAGCACCTATAGATTCTAGCAATTCAAGACCTAGCAATAAGGCTTCATATTCGGCTTGGTTATTGGTGGAAGAAAACTCTAGTCGGGCCGAAGTTTCAAAGTGCATACCATTAGGTGATATGAGAACCACT
The DNA here is from genome assembly GCA_019279435.1 of Zizania palustris. Taxonomy (NCBI): domain Eukaryota; kingdom Viridiplantae; phylum Streptophyta; class Magnoliopsida; order Poales; family Poaceae; genus Zizania; species Zizania palustris. Next base: position 96,198,494 of record JAAALK010000079.1, on the reverse strand, counting down.
CCAATACCTTGGCCACTCTTGCAAGCCAAACCATCAAAATAAAGTTTCCATGGCACTACCTCAACTAGAGCAATATTGTCACTCCAGCCGACATCTATGTGATGATCAACTATGAAGTTGGCTACGATTTGGCCTTTCATCGCTCTCAGGGGCTCGTAGGCCAAATCGTACTCAATCAACGCATAAGCCCATTTTCCGATTCTTCCACTTAGAATCAGCTTCTGTAACATGTGCTTTATAACATCGATTTGGCAAATGACAACACATGTAGTGGGGAGAAGATAATGGCACAATTTGGTGCACACGTAGTAAAGTGATAAACGCAATCGTTCCACAAATGTGTACCTGGTTTTGGCATCCAGCAGGCGGCAGCTCAAGAACGTGATGATGTACTCCTTCCCCTCTACCTCCTGGGTTAGCACGGCTCCAATCACGTTGTCTTCAGTGGCGATGTATAACCGAAATGGAATCTCGGCTTTAGGTGCTCTCACCACAGGCAGTGATGACAAGCACTCCTTGATCTTTTCGAAAGAACTTTGTTAGTTGGCCCCCTAAGTGAACTCGGCTTCATTCTTTAGCCGGAGTATGGGGACAAATGCATCAATCTTACGAGACAAGTTGGATATAAAGCGACACAAATAGTTCATCTTGCCTAGTAACTTTTGCACATCCTTTTTGCATGTCGGCGCTGCAATGTTTCTAATCTTCTCAAGTCTCTTAGGATCAATTTCGATGCCTCTCTCATGAATCATGAAACCTAAGAACTTACCCGCCTACACACCAAAAGCACACTTAAGCGGGTTCATTTTCAACCCATACTGTCGCATCCTATCGAAAGCAACCTTCAAATTGGCTAAATGGTTTCCCACAGTGTCTGATTTGACTACAACATCATCGATGTAAACTTCTAACATGACTCCTATCAAGTCATGAAGGATCAAATTCATAGCGCGCTGATATGTGGCGCCGGCATTTTTCAAACCAAAAGTCATGACGACCCATTCGAACAAACCGACAAAACCAGGGCATCGAAAGGCAGTCTTGTAGATGTCCTCTTCGGCCATAAAGATTTGATTATAACCAACATTGCCATCAAGAAAATTAATACCTTGTGTCCCGAAGCATCGTTGATCAGAATGTCGGCTATCGGCATTGGATACTCGTCCTTTGGAGTGGCTCTATTCAGATCCCTGAAATCAATGCATACCCGTATCTTGCCGCTCCCTTTATTCTCTACAGGCACAATGTTAGCAACCCATTCCACGTACCTGCACGGCCTAATAAATTCAGCCTTGAGTAGTCGCTCCACTTCTTCTTTAACTCGGTCATAGACGACCGAGTTAAAGCTGCGGGGAGGCTGCTTATGAGGCCTAAATCCAGACTTGATGGGCAGCCGATGCTCCACGAGCTCGCGGCTTAGCCCTGGCATCTCGCTATACTCCCATGCGAAACAATCGACATACAACCGAAGTAACTTTATTACATCAGCCTTATCATCGGGTTGCAATTGTTGGTTTACAAAAGTTAGTCTTGGGATGCTACCATTACCTATATCGACTTCCTCCAAGGGGTCGGCCGACGCAAAACCTTGTCCTAATTTCTCTACTTCGCTAAAGTCCCCGATGGCCTCGACAATACCGTCTTTACTAGACCGATATTGCTCCACACAAGACTTTAGCCAATCTAGATTGTTCTTGCTAGACATGACAATTAATACAAAAATAGTCGTGCTACTCCAGCTGTCTTTACAGACACAGGTACAAACCATCCTCCGAATACACTAACAAAATCATAATCTGAAAGATCTCTGCCTGATAGACACTCTACTTTGTTATGGACGGCGTCAACCGATACATCAGCCAATGCTACTTGGGCCGAAGTACCCGCGGGGATGACCTCCACCTCATTGTCGTCCCATTGTATCAGGCACTAGTGTAGAGTGGAGGGAATGCAACAGTTTGCGTGAATCCAGTCGTGTCCGAGTAATACGCTATAGTTACCTTGTACGTCGACGACGAAAAATGTTGTTGCAATGTCTTGTTGCCCACCGTCAACTCCATAGAGAGTACTCCCTTGGCCTTGGAGCTCTTGCCGTTGAAGCCGTTGAGCATCAAGTTGGTCTTCTTTAGGTCATCCTCATCCCTGCCAAGTTTCTTCAACAACGAATAAGGCATTAAGTTAACAGTGGTGCCGCCGTCGGTGAGCATTCGGGAAATAGGCCTCCCATCGATGTGACCTCTAACATAGAGGGGCTTTAGATGGTGAGCCGAGTCCTCGGGCTTCTCGAAGATGGTATTGCGCAGGCCGAGGTTCAATTGAGCAACCTCGGCCTCATCCTACGGTACTATGAACTCGGCAGGTAATGTGACGATGTTGATATCCATCACCTGGGGCGCGGGCCCTTCAGAGATGGGCAAGTAATCATCATCGAGCATGTCGTCCTCATCGCTCGGACTAGGAGCTGGGTTGTTTATCTCAACTGGCTTCTCCCTCCATACCTGCTTGGTAGCTGGCCGAGGTCGGATTTCTTCGAAGATAGCGTCACGCTTGGCCTCGGCTTTCCTCTCGCGCATCTCATGTGCATGTAGTTGTTGTAGGCGTCTCTTCTGTGATTTGGACATGCCTGGAGGCGCCCAAGACAGCTGTGACTTGGTGCCTGGTGCTACTGTTCAGCTTCCACTAATTCTGGCCGAAGTGGTATTGTGCCCTTCAGCCTGGTGTACCCTGTGTTCGGAGGGTGCTTCGCTGTGAACCCTGACAAATGGGCAGGCCTCGTGCGGCTGACCGAACCAAGATTCGGCACAGGGCTCAGCCGAAGCATGAGTCTTACCTCTATCAGACCTAGGTGACAAAGCATTCGGGATTGGGACTTCCTGAGACCCAACTCTAATGGTTATGGCTTCAGACTCCCTGACCTTGGCCTCCGCGTGATCGCACCTTTCGGCTTCGCTCTGCATGGTCTGATTTGGAGGCACCACAGACAGTCTGTGGACGATGCCCCCCTCTGCTGCGTCTATTTGCCCGTGCCATCCATAATACTCCGAAGGAAAACAAGGCATGGTGTTATGTTGCGGAGGGTACCCTGACCCATATACGTACGGAGCCCACGGGGTTCCCGCCCAGTCATATGGCGGAGGCATTGGCTGCTCTAGTGGCCTCGCCCACTGCGAGCCGAACCCATTACCTGGAGGGGGGTTCGGCAGAGTTGATGGTATCTCGGACCACCCCAGCGAAGGGTCTTGCCAGGCCGGAGGTACGTTCGGCCAGTGTGGGCCGAAGCCTCCCATCGGGGAAGTCCAACACGGTGCGGGGTTCGGCCATTGGGGGCCGAAATTGTTGTATGGGGGACCCGACCACTAGGGCTCGAAGCCGTTGTACGGGGGGTTCGGCTGTTGTGGCTCGGAACCACCGTGTGGAGAATCAGGCCACCGTGGCCAGAAGCCTTCGTGCGGAGGGTTCGCCTTCTTCGGTCCGAAGCCACCCTTCGAGGGTCTTGGACCCTTCAGCTGTTTTAGCTTAGCGTGTGGATCTGCTTCCTTGGCCCTCCTCTGATGCTTGTTCAACAGCATGTCATATGTTACCTTCGGCCTCTTGTGATCCTTAGCCGAAGGGGTATTAATGTTCTGTTTCCACATTCCTACCTCAGGATTCTTTGGCACGAGTGGGCGAGTGCGTGGTTCTCCAACAATTACATCTTTCCCTTTAGCCGACTCGGCCTGTTCTGGCCGAATCAACATCTTCTTTTCGCCGAGGTCGACGGCGTTGACTAGAAAAGGATCTTTATCCAGCTTCATCTTCGGATCATGGTCTATCTTCAATCGTCCTTCTTCTATGGCCGATTGTATCTGCCGTCGAAAAAAATTGCAATCATTAGTATTATGCGAATGTGAATCATGCCACTTACAGTATGGATGCTTCTTTAACTCCTCGGCAGGTGGAATGACTTGACCCTTAGGTAACCTGAGAAGCTCACTTTTTAAGAGAAAATCAAATATTTTATCACATTTAGTTATATCAAATGAGTACTTGACCTCACTAAGTCGATTCTTTGTGGGGGACGGTCGTAACTCGGAGCAGGTGACAGGTTTATTCTTAGCATTTCACACCCATTCGGCCGCATACATATCAGCCGAGTCCTCCTCCTCCGATTCTTCCTTGTTAGAATGTTCCATGATGTGGATTTCAGCCCTAGGCTTGCTAAACGTCTTAATAAATTTCTTATCTTTGGCCCGGCCTTCTTGGACCAGAGCCTGCTGTAGAACTTGGCTAACTTCTAATAAGTTTTGGTTATCTAACCTCTCTTTAATTTCGGAACGCAACCCATTAAAAGCTAATTCTGCCAAGTCCCTTTCTGAAATATTAAGGCTAAAACATCGGTTTCTGGTATCCCTAAAACGCTTGATATACTCAGAGGCGCTCTCGTTGGATTTCTGCTTAACAGATGTCAAATGCGAAAGCCTTAGTTCTGTCTCACCTGTGTAGAAATAATCATGGAATTTCCGCTCTAAATCATCCCACGTTTGGAAAACCAAGTGAAAGCGGTGCCAGATAGCGAGAGAGAAAATAGTCTAACCTTTAGAGCATGTATCCCGCTAACCTCTCCACACTGTGCCAAAAATTGACTAACGTGCTCTAGTGTGGTCTTGCTACCCTCGCCATCGAACTTAGTGAATTCAGGGATTCTATAGCAGCGGGGGTAGGGCACTGTATCAAGATGGTCGGGGTATGGCTTACGGTAAACCCTAACCCGTCCCTTGGGCACGAAGCCGGCACACTCTCTAAATAGTGCACGGACCAGCTCCCCTATGTCATCTTGGTATGTTGCTTGTGTGCGCCTCTCATGCGGGGGCGCGACATGCGGTGGGATATCAGCGTGTCGGCCATGGGCCTCTTCTCTACGTGCTATTTGTATGGTGTGTTCGTGTCCGGTCGCCTGCGCATGTGATGCGGGCAGCGCGGGCATCGATGCAGGTGGTGGTGCGTGGTATGCAGTGTTAGTTTGACTGTAGGCATAATGATTGGTCTCGACCATAAGTGATGAGGCCGGAGACATGATTGTGCCGGTGCTGTCGTTAGTCCTACCGTATACGGTGTTTGCTGGTGGTGCACTAGCAATGGGAACTGGGCGCACGACCTAAGTAAAGCTAAACCTCCTAAGAGTCGCCTCCACTTGGGAGCTGACTGCCGAATCTAAACGGTTGGCTAGCGAAGCGCTAACGTCTTGATCTACTGATGCGGCTATTTTTTGTTCAATTTCCAAAGAGGATAAACGAGGCGATACAGGTGTTACCTGGACCTGAGCGAGGTCGGGGGTGATGATGTCACACTTGATGAAGCCCGCGCGTGTCTTGACGTAGCCCCCAAGCATCATGTCTTGGAGCGCCTTCAACTTTGCCTCGATCTCTGCTCGGTCTTCTGCGGGGATATCTTCAAGTGTAGGTGACAATATGTTGCGGTTGTCGATATCCTCGCCTCCTATAGCGTCCATCGGCGGTGTAGACGTAGTAGTCGATGTAGACGTAATGGTGGCCGATGTAGACATACTCATCATGTTGGCGTAGCCTTCCCCAGTGGAGTCACCAAAAAGTGTGTTTACACGGAAACGTGCCCCCGCACTTGGGTCAGTTCGACGATCCAAAAGTGCACGGATACTTAGGAACAAGCCTAAGCGTGACGTGGCACCGACGTCACGTTCCGACTTTCCTTGACCGTGATAAGGGGGGTGGAGTCACCAGGCAACCAGATCACACAAAATAATCCAATTAGCCGAAAAAGATAGATTAAACAGAATAAAATCAACAAACCAGTCGGAGCCCGTCTGGTTCGAAGTGTGGCCTAACACCCCGTACGGTGTCTTCGGACCTCAGTGGCCGAACCCCCCATACAATAACTTCGGACCCCAATGGCCGAACCCCACGCCACTCTAGACGAACCCTCCGATAGGAGACTTTGGCCCACACTGGCCGAACGTACCTCTGGCCTGGCGGGACCCCTCACTGATATGGTCTGAGACACCGTCGACCCTACCGAACACCCCTCCGGGTAACGGGTTCAGCTCACAATGGGCGAGGCCACTGGAGCCGCCGATGCCTCCGCCGTACAACTGGGCAGGAACTCCGTGGGCTCCGTACGTATCACAGCCGGAGTACCTTCAGCACCTTAACGTACGCCTTGTTTTCCTTTGGATTATTCTGAATGGTAGGGACAAACAGACGCAGCAGAGGGAGGCATCGTACACAGGCTGTCCGTGGTACCTCCGAATCGGTCCGTGCAGGGCGAAGTTAAAGAGTATAGGCGCGAGGAGGCCGAAGACAGGGAGTCCGAAGCTATCATAGTCAGAGTAGGGTCTCAGGAAGTCCCAATCCCGAAGGCCTTATCACCGAAGTATGACGGAGGTAAGCCCCTTGCTTCAGCCAGAGCCCGCGCCGAAGCCTGGTTCGATCGGTCGAACAAGGCCGGTCCAATTGCCAGGGTCCGCAGCGAAGGCCCCTCCGAATACAGACTGCACGAGGCCGAAGGGGGTAGTACCACTTCGGCTAGAGTTGACAGGAACTAGGCAGTAGCACCTGGCACCAAGCCACAACCGTCTTGGGCACCTCCAGGCATGTCCAAATCACAAAAGAGACGTCTGCAACGACTACGGGCACAGGAGATGCGCGAGAAGAAAGCCGAGGACGAGCACGACGCTATTTTTGAGGAAATCCACCCTCGACCAACTACAAGATAGGTATGGAGGATGAAGCCGGTTGAGATGATCAAACCGGCTCCTAGTCCGAGCGACGACGACGACATGCTCGACGACGACTACTCACCTGTCTCCGAGGGGCCTGCACCCTAGGCAATGGACATCAACATCGTCACGCTGCCCGCTGAGATCGCCTTGCCGCAGGACGAGGCCGAGGTCGCTCAATTGAACCTCGGTCCGCGCAACGCTATTTTCGAGAAGCCTGAGGACTCAGCTCGCCATCTGAAGCCTCTCTACGTCAGAGGTCACATTGATGGAAAGCCGATTTCCTGGATGCTTGTCGATGGTGGCGCCACTGTTAACTTAATGCCTTACTTGTTATTGAAGAAACTTGGCAGGGACGAGAATGATCTAAAGAAGACCAACTTGATGCTCAACGGCTTCAACGGCGAGAGTTCCGAGGCCAAGGGAGTGCTCTACATGGAGTTGACAGTGGGCAACAAGACATTGCCAATGGCATTTTTCGTCGTCGATGTACAAGGTAACTACAGTGTGCTGCTTGGGCACGACTAGATTGACGCGAATTGCTGCATTCCTTCTACTCTGCACTAGTGCTTAATTCAGTGGGACGATGATGAAGTAGAGGTTATTCCTACAGATACTTCGGCCCAAGTGGCGTTGGTCAATGGATCAGTTGATGCCGTTCACAACAAAGTAGAGTATCTATTAGGTAGAGATCTTTCGGATTACGATTTTGTTAGCGTATTCGGAGGATGTTTTGTACCAGCGTCTGTAAAGTCGGCTGGTGTAGCACGATTGTTTTTGTACTAGTAGTCATGTCTAGCAAGAGTAATCTGGATTTGCTAAAGTCTCGGGTAGAACAATATCGGTCTAATAAAGACGGTATTGCTGAGGCCATCGAAGACTTTAGCGAAGTAGAGAAATTAGGACAAGGATTTGCGTCGGCCGATCCCTTAGAGGAAATTGACATAGGTGATGGTAGCATCCCGAGGCCGACCTTTATAAACCAACATTTACAGCCCGATGAAAAGGCCGAAGTAATAAAGTTGCTTCGGTCGTATGTCGATTGCTTCACATGGGAGTATAGCGAGATGTTGGGACTAATCCGCCAGCTCGTGGAGCATCGGCTACCTATCAAGTCCGGATTTAGGCCTTATAAACAGCCTCCTCATCGCTTTAACTCAGCCGTCTATGACCGAGTTAAAGAATAAGTAGAGTGACTGCTCAAAGCTGAATTTATTAGGCCATGCAGGTACACAAAATGGGTTGCTAACATTGTGCCTGTAGAGAAGAAAGGGAGCGGCAAGATACGAGTGTGCATTGATTTTAGGGATCTGAACAAGGCCACTCCGAAGGACGAGTATCTGATGCCGATATCCGACATGCTAATCAACGATGCTTCAGGGAACAAGGTACTAAGTTTTCTTGATGGCAACGCTGGTTATAATCAAATCTTTATGGCCGAAGAGGACGTCTACAAGATTGCCTTTCGATGCCCTGGTTTTGTCGGTTTATTCGAGTGGGTTGTTATGACTTTTGGTTTGAAAAATCCTGGCGCCACATATCAGCGTGCTATGAACTTAATCTTTCATGACTTGCTAGGAGTTATGTTAGAAGATTACATTGATGATGTCATAGTCAAATCGGACGCTATGGGAAACCATTTAGCCGATTTGAAGGTTGCTTTTGATAGGATGCGACGGTATGGTTTAAAAATGAACCCACTCAAGTGTGCTTTTGGCATGTCGACGGGAAAGTTTTTAGGTTTCATGATTCATGAAAGAGGCATAGAGATTGATCCTTAGGGGCTTGAGAAAATTATAAATGTTACGACACCGACATGCGAAAAAGATGTGCAAAAGTTGCTAGGCAAGATGAATTATTTGCGTCGCTTTATATCTAACTTGTCTGGTAAGATTGATGCCTTTGTCCCCAAACTCTGGCTAAAGAACGAGGTCGAGTTCACTTGGGGGGCAAGCCAGCAAAGTGCCTTTGAGAAAATCAAGGAGTGCTTGTCATCACCACCCGTGGTGAGAGCACCCAAAGCCAGGATTTGGTTTTGGCTATACATCGCTGCTGAAGATAGCGTGATCGGGGCCGTGCTAACCCAGGAGGTGGAAGAAAAAGAGTACGTCATCACGTTCTTGAGCCGCCGCCTGCTGAACGCCGAGACTAGGTACACATTTGTGGAACGTCTGTGTTTATCACTTTACTACGCGTGCACCAAATTGCGCAATTATCTTCTCCCTACTACATGTGTTGTCGTTTGCCAAACTGATGTTATAAAACACATGTTACAAAAGCCGATTCTAAGTGGAAGAATCAGAAAATGGGCTTACACTCTGATTGAATATGATTTGTCCTATGAACCCCTAAGAGCTACGAAAGGTCAGATCGTAGCAAACTTTATAGTTGATCACCACATAGATGTCAGTTCGAGTGACAATATTACTATGATTGAAGTAATGCCATGGAAACTTTATTTTGATGGTTTAGCTTGCAAAAATGGTCGAGGTATTGGAGTGGTCCTCATATCACCTAGCGGAGCGCACTTTGAGACCTCGGCTTGTTTAGAGTTTCCTTCTACTAATAACCAAGCTGAATAAGAGGCTTTACTGCTAGGGCTTGAATTGTTAGATTCCATGGGCGTTAAACATGTCCATGCGCATGGTGATTCCCTGTTAGTGGTACAACAAGTGGCTAAGAGTGCTCAGTGTTTTAGTGGCTTGCTAAAAAGCTACTTGGATAAGTGCCTGGACATAATTGCTACTTTTGATTACTTCAAAATTTCTGATGTGTCGAGAGAGGCCAATTCGGTTGCAAATGATTTGGCTCAGCAAGCATCTAGTTACCAAGTCAGGAGAGGAAAATTATCTGTACAAGAGAAGCTGGTGTTTGGTCTCACTGCCAAAGCCAGTGACTTCGGGAAGGCGCACCCTCCTGGTCAGACCCCTCTGGCTGCCGGAGGTCACCGCGCACCGAGGTCCCAGGACTGGAATGTTCCGCCCACCAAGGAGTCTGGCACGCCGGAGCCCATGAGCTGATGTCCCCGAGAAAGTGAGGGCTTCCAGGAGTACGGACCCTTCGGTAGGAGGCTTCGGCCTGATGCGATCCGCGCAGCCAATCCAGCCAGGCTTCGGCAGAAGCAGGAAGAGCTTGGGGAGCACCCCTAAATCAGTAGCCTAGAGACGTTTTCAGGGAGTGATCTGGCAAAACCCTCCGAAGCCCATAAGGGCGATTGGAGAAATCCAATCGTCCAGTATTTGAGAGACCCTAGACAAAGGGTTGATCGAAAGGTTCGGCGACAAGCATTTAAATTTGTGTTGATAGACGACACACTGTATCGCCGAACCATTGACGGAGTACTGTTAAAGTGTCTAGACCACAAACGATCCCAGGTGGCTACATAAGAAGTCCATGAAGGACTTTGTGACACTCATCAGTTGGCCTAGAAAATGAGTTGGATGCTCAAATGAGCGGCTTTCTACTGGCCGACTATGACTGAGGATTGTTTTAAGTATTATAGAGGGTGTGAAGCATGTCAAATATTTGGCAATATTCAGTTAGCTCCTGCTTCATTACTCAACCCTATTGTCAATCCATGGCCATTCTGAGGTTGGGGTTTAGACTTCATTGGCCAAATTCACTCTCCTTCCTCAAAAGGGCATCGGTTCGTGTTGATGGCGACATATTACTTCACCAAGTGGACCGAGGCCATGCCTCTCAAGAACATGACTCACAATGAGGTACTTGACTTTATCTTGAAGCACATCTTACATAGATTCAGCATTCCTCAAACTCTCACTACAGATCAAGGTAGCTAATTTGTTTCTAAAGAAGTGAGGGACTTCACCGAATATTATGGTATTAAGTTGATAAACTCTTCGCCCTACTATGCTCAGGCCAATGGTCAGGCCGATTCTAGTAATAAAACCGTGATTAAGCTCATTAGGAAGAAAATCGAAGAGTTCCCTAAAAGGTGGCATGAGGTGCTTTCCGAGGCGCTATGGGCTTGTAGGATTGCAAAGCACGATGCTACCAAAGTTAGTACATACGAGTTAGTGTATGGACAAGAATCCATTCTACTTGTAGAAGTAGATCTTGGCTCTTTAAGAGTGTTAAGGCAAGATGGCTTATCGGTCGACGAGTATGAAACTCTTTTGAAAGACAACCTAGAAGAAGTGACCAATAAGAGATTGAAGGATTTAGGAGCCATAGAAGTAGACAAGAGGAGAGTAGCTAAAGCCTACAATAAGAAGGTTAAACTAAAATCATTTCAAGTGGGAGACTTGGTTTGGAAGATGATTTTACCCTTAGGCACTAGGAGTCCCAAGTTTGGTAAATGGTCACCTAGTTGGGAAGGCCCTTTCAAAATAGCTGAAATCACTGCTGGCAATGCATATGTGTTGGAATCTCTGCAAGGAGAGCGGTTTCGAAGAGCTTTGAATGGTAGATACTTGAAAAGGTATTTCCCAAGTGTGTGGCAAACAACATAAAAGGTGTCTAAAGGTCGATATGGAAGGTATCGTCTTTAGCTCATTGTGCTTTTAGTTCATTTAGTTCACTAAAAGGCAGGGGGCATGTGTTGATAGCAAAAAATGGCATCAATGGTTAAGATTGTCAAAATATCAATTTTGATAATTTGGGCCGAAAATACACATGTCCCGGGTCAGGCCGAAGCCCTACAAGGCCGAAGGACCATTGGGCTATGGGCTCCAGAAGCTTCCAGCCAGCCCACGGCCTTTGGCCAGGAAGCCTTCGGAGGCCCACGCCGCCGAAGCTTAGCCCGAGGAGCAGGCTTCGACGGGCCTGGCCGAAGGCCCACTTCGGGCAGAGAAAGAGTTGGATCCGATTCTAGCTAAGTGTTTATCTCTATTCAACCGAATTATAGCAGATTAGATTAGAGGTTTAGCCCCTATAAATATAGAGGTGGAGCCAGTTCAGAGGCCCCCCAACAAAATCAACCACAAAGCCCTAGCTTTGAATCACATTTACTTTATCTTTACTTTGTTGTACTCTTCGTGGGTTTGCCTGGAAGCCCTCTGATGGCCACTTCGGAACAGTGGTAACCCTTGTTACCTCGCTTGTGAAGTATCCGTTAATCTACGTAATAGATTGCTATCGCCTTGTTACTTCTCCTGTGAAGTATCCGCTAATCTGCGTAACATATTGCTACTTTTGCCACTAGTGCAACACTTGGTAGAATTCGATCCTCATGCCGAATTAGTACTTCGAATCTTATCTGTTGCAGGTTACCTACGTTCAGAGCTACTTCGTCGGAGGTGTCTAGAGCTGAGAGATTTGTTTTGAAGGTTGCTAGAACACCCTTCAGTGAGACTTTTGCTTCGACAGCGCGCTCTGTCAGCAGACTTCATCACGATAGGATTCATCATGCTCGCACCCTGCTCTGGACAAAGTCACGTTCGCGCATTGCGCCTGAGTCCTTATTCTATTTCTTACTATACCAGAGACTTCGCACCGAACCCCGCTGTTCGGAGGTGATTGTTTCGTCCAGATCCATTCAGAGTTCATGTTCGACCAGATCAGTCTGAATGCCAAAGGTACCCTTCGGCGGGACACTTTGCATCAGACGTCGAAGGTATACTTCGGTGACCCCCTTTGCACCATACTTCGAAGAAGACAGGCTCCGACCAGTTTGCTGATATATTCTGTTAATATATTTCTTTCGGCTAATTGGATTATTTTGTGTGACCTGATTGCCTGGCGACTCCACCCCCTTACCACGGCTAAGGGTAGTCGGAACGAGACGTCAGTGTCGTGTTACGCTTAGGCTTGTCCCTAAGTATCCGCACACTTTTGGATCATCGAACTGACCTAAGTGCGAGGGCACGTTTTCATGTCAACACCACCTGGATGCAACCCCATAGGAACCAAGTGGGTGTTTAAGAACAAACAAGGTGAAGATGGGGTTGTGGTGCGCAACAAAGCTCGATTAGTTGCCCAGGGTTTTTGCCAGAAAGAGGGTATTGACTTTGAGGAGACTTTCGCCCCTATTGCTCGTCTTGAGTCCATTCACATACTTTTGGCATTCGCTGCTTCTAAGGGTTTTAAGCTTTTTCAAATGGATGTCAAGAGTGCTTTTCTAAACGGGTACATAGAGGAGGAGGTCTATGTTAGGCAGCCCCCTGATTTTGAGAACCCTAAGTTTCCTCGACATATTTTCAAGGTGCAGAAAGCTTTATACGGTCTGAAGCAAGCCCCTAGGGCTTGGTATGATCGCCTAAAGCAGTTTTTGTTGGGGAACAACTTTGTGATGGGTTCTGTGGACAAAACTCTTTTCTTGCTCAAAGATGGCTCAGATTTCTTGATTGCTCAGATTTACATGGACAACATTATTTTTGGTGGTTCTACTAATGAGCTTGTGTCCAAGTTTTATGAGCAGATGCACAGCGAGTTTGGGATGAGCCTCATGGGTGAGCTCAAGTACTTCTTAGGGCTCTAGATCAAGCAGACTAAGGATGGCATCTTCATCCACCAGAGCAAGTACACGCGAGACATGCAGAAGAAGTTTGACTTCGGTGGAGAGCTGAAGCTTCAGATGACCCCAATGGGTACATATGGGGGCCTAGACAAGGATGAGAGCGGCGTCAAGGTCAACGAGAGAGAGTATCAAGGGATGATCGGATCGCTGCTGTACCTGACGGTGACGAGAACAGACATTCAGTTTGTCGTGGGACTGTGCGCGCGCTTCCAGTCTTCACCACGTGCATCTCATCGGTAGGCTGTCAAGCGCATTTTCAAGTACCTTACCTATGCGCCTGATCTTGGTCTTTACTATTTAGCATCATCATCTCTTGAGTTATCTGGCTTTTCCGACGCTGATTTTGGTGGGTACCGGCTAGATCGTAAGTTGACTTCTGGTACTTGTCAGTTTCTTGGTTCTTCGCTTATTTCTTGGTCTTCTGGAAAACAATCTGGAGTTGCGCTTTCCACTATTGAGGCTGAGTACGTAGCTGCTGCTAGCTGCCACTCATAGTTAGTTTGGATGATTTCCACTTTGAAAGATTTTGGGTTGTCTTTCGCTGCTAGAGTACCTTTGTTTTGTGATAGCACCAACACGATTAGTGTAGGGAAAAACCCATGTCTTCATTCAAAAACCAAACATATTGATGTGCGCTTTCACTTTCTGAGGGATCAATATGAGAAAGGTGCCATTGACCTTGTTCATGTTGATACCCATCATCAGTTGGCTGACATTCTTACTAAACCCCTAGATCAGTCTATATTTGAGCGTTTGTGAGGGGATTTGGGAGTTGTGTATCCTTTTTAGGATATTTTGAGTCTCTTTTATTTCTTCTTTACTCTTTTATTGAGTCTATTCATGTGAGTTCATACCATGCACATTCATATATCAAACTTTGAGCTTGCTTCTGTTTTATGATTGAATTGATTTACTTATTCTAGCTAGTATATTGAGGCCTCAGATGATTTGACTTTGGTGGAGAGCTGAAGCCTCAGATGACCCTAATGGGTACATCTGAAGGCCTGGACAAGGATGAGAGCGGCATCAAGGTCAACGAGAGAGAATATCGAGGGATGATCGGATCGCTGCTGTACTTGACGGTGATGAGGCCAGACATTCAGTTTGCCGTTGGATTGTGCGCGCACTTCTAGTCTTCACCACGCGCGTCTCATCGGCGGGCTGTCAAGCGCATTTTCAGGTACCTTACCTATGCGCTAGATCTAAGTCTTTACTAGTTAACATCACCGTCTCTTTATTTATCTGGCTTTTCTGATGCTGATTTTTGTGGGTGTCGGTTGGATCGCAAGTTGACTTCCGGTACTTGCTAGTTTCTTGGTTCTTCGCTTGTCTCTTGGTCTTCTCGAAAGCAATATGGAGTTGTGCTTTCTACCACAGAGGCTGAGTATGTAGCTGCTGCTAGCTGTTGCTCACAGTTGGTTTGGATTATTTCCACGTTGAGAGATTTTGGGTTGTTCTTCCCTGCCAGAGTTCCTTTGTTTTGTGATAGCACCAACACGATTAGTGTAAGGAAAAACCCATGTCTTCATTCAAAAACCAAACAAATTGATGTGCGCTTTCACTTTCTGAGAGATCAATATGAGAAAGGTGTCATTGATCTTGTTCATGTTGATACCCATCATCAGTTAGCTGACATTTTAACCAAACCCCTAGATCAGTCTTCTTTTGAGCGTTTGCGGGGTGATTTGGGAGTTGTGTATCCTTTTTAGGATATTTTGAGTCAGTTTTCTTTCTTCTTTATTCTTTTATTGAGTATTTTCGTGTGAGTTCATATCATGCATATTCACATATCACCCTTTGAGCTTGCTTCTGTTCTATGATTGATCTGCTTTACTTATTCTAGCTAGTACATGCTTTTGAATACCCGTCGATGATCATGTTGTGCTTCAGTTCACATGATATGTCTGATATCTGTCATATGCATGGCATTTATGCTTTAAAATTGAAAAATGATCACCATTGCTTCTGCTAACTAGCATGTGTAGGCTGAGTGCTTTTGCTATCTTTTACATGCTTGGTAGCTAGTTCCTCACTTAGATGCAGATATGCAACTTGGACATCTATATTTTTTAAACATGGAAAATGTGCTATAAAAATGATAAAAAAAAGAAAAATGAAAAATCCATGCCTTTTATGCATAGACTTGGTCAGTTAGCATAAGGTTGACATGCAAATAACCCTTGACAAAAATGAAAAAGGAAAAGAAAAAGCCTGAAAATTAAAAAGATAACAAGTTTGCTGAAGCACTTTGTTCTGGACAATGCTTATCTTGGTAGATATCAGCTAGCCCTTGCATCTGATGCTTTACCTTGCTTAGCAACTAGAAAATGAGGTGATGCTTTTATTTGCAAAAAATGAAAATGTGTGCTACTGAATTTCTTTAGATATCATATATTGCACTGATCATGCCATGTGTCTTAGACAGTATGTATTTTGCTATACCTGCTAGATGTTGTAATTGCAGTCAATCATATCTGAGAAGCATGCTTTTTACACTCCACCTGCACCCCAGTTGCATTCATTGCGTATTTTGAGGGGGAGCTGCATTTCAGGGGAAGTTTGAGTTTGTGGCTCTCTTTAGAGTGCATTTAGTCTCACTTGATGAGTCCAATTGTCAACAAGGGGGAGAAATTTTGGGTTACTCGATCTTTTAGAAGAGTTTAGGGGGAGTTTTTGGCTTTCTCTAGGATTTGTTTCAGGGGGGAGTTTTAGTCTCTTTTGCCTTACTCTTTGGATATCCTTGTTGATAATTCTGATATTGCACTTGTTTTTGAGTCTTTTATTTTTTGGTTAACCATAATGACCGCCTTCTAGTTTTTGTTCGGCTTTTGGTCATTAGGGTTAAACTTTTTATTTTATTTTCTTCTTTTCTATCTTCTTGTGTTTTGTTTTCGTGTTTCCACGTGTTTTGCAGGTACTGAAGAGATGATGAAGAGAGTGTTGACAATGCACTCATCAAGGGGGAGATTGAGGAGCCATGTTGAAGAGCATGGGCCTCATGGCTCCAAATGTGATGAGTGATTATCAACGAAAGTCAAGAGGACATGAAGAGAAGACGAGACCTGCCGTATCTGGGCCATGTGTGACTTAGGTACACAGGCAGCGAGCAACTGCCGGACAGAGGGGCCGCTGAGTCAGGCTGGCCCAATCCGAGTACATGGGCTAGGAGCGGCAGAGGATCCACTGGTCTGTTGACTGGGATTGACTCAGTTACATGGGCAACGAGTTATTGCCGGGCTGAGGGAGCTACAGAATCGAGCCAGCCCAATCCGGGTACCTGGTGCGAAGACGGTGGACGCTTTGTCAGTTTCGGCACAAAAATGATGACCGCTGATCTTAGATCTGACCATTCTGAGGCGAAGCCATAGCTGCTACGAAAGCTCCGCATCAGGACAAGTTATCTTTATTTAGGATTTTACTATTTTTCCTTTAGGCCCACAGTCCATGTTAGTGGAGTTTGTAAAAAAACCCTAAGGGCACTTCGACCTTTTCCATTTTTGTTTCAGCATCTGTTTAAACCCTAGGGGTAATTTTGATTTTTCCCATTTATTGGGCTGCCTATAAAAAGGCCCCAATACCTAGGGTTATGGTTACCCATTTTTTCAGAAATCAATTTTTTAGGGTCACTTTTTCTTTGTGTTCTCCTTCTCCACTGTTCTCTGCCGCCGACACTTTTTTCCTCTTGAATCGCCACTGCCAGACTTCTCTCGTCACGCCTAGAGCGCCAGTTCTGCATCTTCGGGTTTTTCTGCACTCGACTTGGGGATCCACGGTGACTGCAGGCCAGCTGTGCCGCAAGCACATATTCCTTTGTTGCTTGGTTGCAGAGGCATGGTGCTCGGCGCGTGGATTCAAGCGACGGCACGACTTCACAACACGTGGTGGCACTGTTCGGCTGGGGCGAGCAATAGTGAGGCAGTACTATCATAGCGCTAGCTTGTGGACGCAGAGCTACAGTGCGCGTGGGACCACCAGATTGGACGCCGACCATCATACAAGCAACACGGAAGAACATGCACTTGATGTGTGCTGAAGAAACAAGTCAAGGTACTGTAGCAACGTGATTAGCAGCAAATCATTTGTTTTCTCCTCGTAAATCGTGTCTATGCTTTTGATTTAATAGTTGGCCGGATTAAAATTGCTCTGGTTTCTGCCTGAACATGCACTGGTTTTGGATACAATATTTTGACAAGGTTTCACATGTATGATTCATGTTCCTGTTATATTAAATATTTGATAAAGTGCTTGATTATTCTGTGATTAAATTCCTGCATATTTTAATGATACCTTTGTGATTTCGGGATAAATATCTCGTGGATGATTAGATGTATGTGTGCTGTTAATATTCATCAAGTGTTTGTTGAATCACCTGTGAGCACTTTTTATATACTGCATTTAGCTTGTTTAGTTTAAATGCGCTAAAAACTGTGGTGTCTCTCATTTGTGAACTGCCTGTGTAATGTGGATGTTTTGGATGTGCTTGATGGATTATTAGAGTATTTAATGAATCATTTGTGGAACTGTCATTTGAACTGTGAGTTAACTTAATCTGCTTTTAAGAACTATGTTGGTGTCTTTTCATCTAGGACACCGGTCGATTTTTTATGCTAGATTACTTTTAGTACCTGTGAACTGTTTTTGCTTCTGCTGGTTGTCTGTTGAGGTGTGTTGGGTGTTGGGAGAAGGCCATTGATTCGAAAGAATTTTTTAGGCGCCCATTCACCCCTCCTCTGGTTGCTACTTTCGGTCCTACATGAACAGGTCGAACCCTTGGGTTGTCGAGTAGGCTATGCTCAATGATACTTCGGTCAACTCCCGGAATGTCTTCATCGGACCAGGCAAAGACATCCAAATTTTCTCTAACTACTTCTAACGAAGTAGCAATTTCCGGAGGCAAATTCTTGCCAAACTAGATAGGATAATCTTTGCCGTCTTTTACAATGATCTTCGTTACAATTTCTCCTTTGGGGTTTGGCCTAGGGGATGACATATTTGAGAATTCACTTGACACAGGAATATCCTCCGAATGGTCTTGCACATTATTTATCTATCGAGGGTCAAGAGGTGGACCATGGCCATACTCTGCCCTTCGTGCTGCATCTTGGTCACTGAAGACCGTAAGCACTCCTCCTTGCGTGGGCATCTTAAGGCATAGATAACTATGATGTTCCACGACTCTGAATTTATTTAACATGCCCCTTCTGAAGATGACATTATAGTCATACAGGGCAACAACTACGTCGAAAATCACCTCCTTCGTTCTAGGCAAGAGCCCCTCTTCGAAGGCAACCTCGAGGCCTATTTGGCCGAGGGCATCGAGAGGAGGTCCTACGAAGCATTGAGGTGGTCGAGCTGTTGGGATAAGATGTTTCCTCGTGATACAAAGCTGGTCGAAGGCTTGAACAAATATAATATCTGCGGAGATTCCACCATCAACCAGTACTCTTCAGACTTCCGTTCCTGCAATATCAGCAGTGATAACAAGGGGGTCCGCATAAGGAAATTTTATACCCGCTGCATCAATGAGGAGAAAGATATAGGCACATGAGACCACTCGGGCATTTCAGCAGCCAACGAAGAGGTCCCAATATGCCCTACTTTGCGAACATACTCCCTCCTTTGCCTTTTTGACATGCTGCCCATGGTTCCTCCTCCATAGGTGAGAAGAACCACTCTTTTATCGCGGTCTTGCATATCTTCTTGCTTCGGAGGTGGCATAACACTGGCCATCGGAGGCTGTCTTTGGTCTTTGAAGCTGTTTACACGTCCGACGGTTTGTACTGGCTCTGGACGTGCCTTGGCAGGGGCTCGATCAGTAGTGCCTCAACCAGATCTTCTCTTGAGGTACTCGTTCCTCAGGGCTAGTATATACTTACATGCATCGGTAGCATGGCTTTAGTTCTCACCATGGACACAGCAGAAGAAGGCCTAGCCTTTGCCAACTGGCTTCCTTGGCGGCCTCCAGCCGCTGACATTGATTCCCGAAGCTTGTGGATTCTTAGGGGAGAATTTTGACAAAGAGGGAGCAATGTTCAATACTTCGGAGCGAGGATGCTTTTGCCCTCTCCGGCTATCATTGTGATTATTCTCGAAGAGGGAGACTCATGAAGAACTTGGGGGCTTCTGCTCAACCTTGACTTCTTGGAGGAAAGTTGATGGAAGCGATGTGATTCTTCGAAGCCATCCTTCTTCATACCTAGCATATTCTTCAAAATAGGCCATCAGTTGTGCTATTGAAAATATATGCTTCCGATGAAGTTTGTCGAGGAGGCCTGCATTCGTAACTCCTTCATGCACCGCATCAACGACGGATTATGTGGATAACCCCTTTATCTAAGACTTCGTATGAGCGAAGCACTTGAAAAATTGCTATAAAGTTTCTCCAGGTTGCTGCTTCACCTGAAAAAGACTACCGGTGGACATAAGGGGCACGAAGGTCCCTTGGAAGTTATTTATAAACTTCTTTCTCAACTTCTCCCAAGATTTAATTGATTCTGGTTTCAAAGACCAGAACCAATGCAGAGTGACTGCTTCGAGCCCACAGGGGAAGCATTTCACCATTGTATCTCGAACCCCTCCACTAGCTTCGATTGCTAAAGCATATGAATGGGAAAATTCTCCTAGATCTTCCTCTCTGGAGTACTTACAGAGCTTCGAAGATCTAAACTTTGGGTCGAAGCGCATCTTCTGCAAGTCGGGGTGTAATGGAGATTCATCATCAAAAGAAGCAAGTCGGGGTCATCATCTTGAGGCACCTCCGGAATGACGGGGGTAGCTTGAGGACGAAGCCTGTCCACAGCTTCCTGCCTCCACCTCATCACTTTGGCCTGAGGATGGGCCATCTGGGTCGCCACATCGTCAGGACGATCTTCATTTTTTCCGGAGGTGACCTCTGGGTCTTGGGAACTGAACAAGTCAGTTCGGAGCATAGTCGGAGCCACAGGAGAGGCTCCATCTGTTCAAAGCATAGACGGAGTCCCGATAGGGGCTTCATATGTTCTAGGAAGAGTATTTGTTTTAGGAGTCTACGGTGGGGGCACCACAGAAGGTCCTCCAGCCTTAACGGTGTTCAAGGATTTCAACCCAGAGGTCCGAGAAGTCTGTAGGACCGAAAGTAGTGACCAGAGGGGGGGTGAATGTGCGCCTAAAAAATTCTTGCTAAATTAAGATCTAATCCTAATACCCAAACAAATTTAACCAGACAAATAATATTAGCAAGGAAAATTACTGGTATTAAAAATGTCTATCCTAATCAAAATGATATTAAAGCTAAACTAAAAGAATGACGTAATAGAAAAAACTAAATATCTTAATAAAATGTTCAGATTGCAGTCTAAAATTAAAATACTAATTAACTGAATAAAATATGGATCATCCAAAAATTAATTCAGAAATAAATCTAAAATATTTCATGTAAATATAGAATGAAAATAGTACTGCCACTAATACTGCGACTAATAATAAATTTTCTTTTTATACAAGCAGATTAAATAATATTTAAATAAAAATAGTCAAGTACTAAAAATATTTTGACAGATTAAAATACCCACGAAATTTCTAAGTAAATTTTCAGCTAATTGATTAATAGATAATTATCTCTAAACCTGATCTACAAAAAAATAGGGGATTAAACAAACTAACTTACGTCATGGGCCATCGCGTGCCACGCGCCAGGAGCCGAACGTCTCTGGCTGTCTTCACGTCGGGGTGGCCGCGTGGGGAAGAAATTAATTCCTGCCAGTCGTAGCCTTGTAGTTGTACCTTGGTAGCCGTGCGCGAAGAACAAATCAAAAAATAGCAAGCTTGTCGCCGTGTTATCCTGCCGTGGACCCCACCATGGGAAAGCAAAAGCAAAATTGCTTTTTGGTTTCTTCAGCTACCTCCGAAAGCTGCACATCCAGGAAACTGTTGCTACGTTGAAAACCGTGCGCAAGAGAGAAGCCTGCTGCTGTATGGCCGGCATCGCACCAAGTCCCAGTGCAGCCGCGCGCCGCCCGGTTTGGGAAAAATGCAAAAAACAACGCGGCCGAGTGTTGTTTTACCGCACGGATCAGAAGCGGCGATGAACAAAACAAAGAACGATCAAATTTCTGGTGGACTGCAGATTGATCTATATAAAACAGTCATGTATCCCTAGGGGGATAGGGGCCTATTTATAGGCAAATCCTAATACATGAAAAGACTAATTTACCCTCGGGTAAAATTAAACCGACTCTAAAATAAATTCCGAAAATTACTAAAATATTCTTAGAAAAATCACCTAACTCAAATAAAAATATTCTAAACTTAAAAACTAAATATTAATATCCTAAAAATGAATTAATCATAGATTGTCAGTTTTGTGCCGAAACTAACAAAGCGTCCACCGTCTTCGCACCGGGTACCCGGATTGGGCCGACCCGACCCCGCAGCTTCCTCAGCCCGGCAATCACTCGCCTCCCGTGTACCTGAGTCAAACCCAGTTAACATACCAGTGGATCATCTGCCGCTCCTAGCCATGTACCCGGATTGGGCCAACCCGACTCCGCGGCTCCTCTGCCCGGCCGTCGCTCACTGCTCGTGTACCTGAGTCACATGCGCCTCAGACTCGGCAGGTCTTCATCTCTCCCTTCCTTTGACTTCCGTTGACAATCACTCATCACATCTGGAATATCAAAACCATATTCTTCAACATGGTTTCTCAATCTCCCCCTTGATGAGTGCATTGTCAACACCCTCTTCAGCTCATCTCCATATCCTGCAAAACATGTGGAAACAGGAAAACAAAAACAAAAGAAAATAGAAGAAAGAAAATAAAAGTTTAACCCTAATGACCAAAAGCCAAACAGAAGCAAGAAAAATGGTCATTATGGTTAACCAAAAATAAAGCCTCAAAAACAAGTGCAAATCTCAGAATTACCAACAAGAATAAACTCCCCTGAAATAAATCCCAGAGAAAGCCAAAAATATATCCAAAATTTCTCCCCCTTGTTGACAATTGGACTCATCAAGTGAGACTAAATGCACTTTAAAGAGACATAAACAAAAACTCCCCCTGAAATGCAGCTCCCCCTCAAAATATGCCATGAATGCAGATGGGGTTCAGGTGAAGTGTGAAAAGCATGCTTCTTAGATATGATTAATTGCAATTACAACATCTAACAGGTATAGCGAAAGATATATTGTCTAAGATACATGACAAGATCAGTGCAATAGATGATATCTTAAGAAGGTCATTAGCACGCATTTTTCGATTTTTACAAAACAAAAGCATCACCACATTTTCTAGTAGACAAGCAAAGTAAAGCATGAGATGCAAAAGCCAACTGATATCTACCAAGATAAGCATTGTCCAAAACAAAGTGCTTCAGCAAACTTGTCATCTTTTTAAATTTTTCAGACTTTTTCTTTTTATTTTTCATTTCTGTCAGGGGTTATTTGCATGTCAAACCTTATGCTAACCGACCAAGTCAAGCCAAGGCCAGAACAGGACCATCAGAAGCTTAAGACATTGGTCTTGGCATACATTACACCGTCCTAGTTCATACCAAAGTGCTATGGTAAGAAGTCTAGAACAATGCAATGCGACAAAGCAAACCCACCTGGATCTTTTCTGATAATCATAAAAATGCATAAATTTTTCATTTTTCTGAATTTTTATCATTTTTATAGCACATTTTTCATATTTAAAGCATATAAATGTCCAAGTTGCATGTCTGCATCTAAGTAAGGATCTAGCTACAAGGCATGTAAAAGATAGCGAAAGCATTCAGCCTACACATGCTAGTTACCAGAAGCAATGGTGATCATTTCTCAATTTTAAAACATAAAAGCCATGCATATGACAAATATCAGATATATCATGTGAACTGAAATAGAACATGATCATCGACAAGTAATCAAAAGCATATACTAGCTAGAGAAAGTAAAGCAGATTAATCATATAACAGAAGCAAGCTCAAAATGTGATTGATGATTATGCATGATATGAACGCACACAAAAAGACTCAAATAATAAAAAATAAGGAAGAAAGTAAAACTGATACCAATGAAAAGCTGACTCAAAATATCCTAAAAAGGATAGACAACTCCCAAGTCAAGATCTATAAACATGAGTGGGAACAAACGGTCCAACGCCAGGTTTGGCAAAGGTGTTAAACCAGTGTCGAGCCATCTGCTCGTATGTAGGAAGGAAAAAGGAATCATATGAGTCTGGACCAAAAAGCGGATCAAAGCGCGGTCCTCTGTTCTTCCTAAAATCACGGCCACGAGGTCCAAAGTCATATCCATAACAATCTGAAACTCTTTCGGAATGAAAACCACCCTCCGGAGCACGATCATAAAAACCGTCTCCTCTACCACCACCTACACGACGTGGCCTGGAATCTAGCCTCTCTCTACGTCGAGGAACTCTCTGTCTACCACTCTGCTTGTAGAACTGCTCCTGCCCACCTCGAGCTCTCTTTGCTCGCTCAACCAGCTTCCTCCTGAAGCAAAACTCCTCAAGATGCCCGTCTCTGACAAAACTCATAGTGATAGGTAGGCTTCTTAGGATGTGGTTTAGGCTTGGAAATCTTAGGCTTGGTGGTGTTTGGTATAGCATCTTTGGTGTAAGAGGGTCCAGGTAAAGAATCAAGAGAAGTGTGGAGAGTTTTAGGCTTTGGAACCCAGATCTGCTTCTTAGGTGGAGCTTTAGGTTGTTCTTGGATCACTCCATCCTTGGGCTGACTATCCTTAAAGGACGCAATGGAGTGAGTCTTGGGATATCTCTGTTCGGGAGTCATCTTACTCCACTCCACTGCCCGGCTAATGGCACTCTCAAAGTCAGCCTTGGTGTAGGTGTAGCCTACCCCAAACCCATCCTACCTCTTAAGTTGTTGGATCATCATGCCGAGCTGTGGCTCTCTGGCACTGATCCAACTCAGGATAGAACGGAGGTAGAAGTTTTCATTCTAGGCATTAGCTAGCTCCTCTCTAAAGGAAGCTAGAACCTCCACCTGAGACAAGCAGGTCTCACACTCTCTATCTATTTGGACAGACTTCTCGGCTTTTAGCTTAATCAACTCCAGTCTAAGAGACAAGCAGTTCTCACAAACAGTGGGTGAAACTGACAAGGTCTCAAGCTCTAGCTTCGTCTGCTCCAACTCAGATCTCACTCCAGCTAACTTGCTCAACTGCTCATCACTCTTGGCTCTCAGATCAGCTATACTAGCTAAATGGAATGGGCAGTCTACACAAGGTGCGACAACAGTGGCAAGAACATCTTTTAGCTCCTGCTGAGCGCTCTCAAGCTCAGTAGTGGCCAATGCGTCTCTCTCATCTACTCTCGCTGTGTACCCAAACTTAACAGTCGTCAGGTCACACAACAACACCTCACAGTTAGGGCACTCACCACTATCACCCAAGCAAGGGGAAGAAGACAGACACTCAATCTTGCCATTTGTCGTGGCAAGCTCACTCTCAAGCTCATCTATCCTCTTCTTAGCCCCTCTAAGCAGTTTCTCCCTATACTTCAACTCCTAACTATTCTGTTCTAGTAAATTAACAACTTCTTGTTCATAGGAAGATGCCTTCTCAACGTCATCGGAGTCGGAGTTGTCGGAGGAGTCCTTCTCTTTCTTCTCCCTAGGAGCCATTGAGCAGAAGCTCCTGTGGGATCTTCGGTTGTGACGTGAGCGACTCTTCGGCTTGTTCCCGAAGGTCATGAAACAGAGGCCCACCGGATTGTCTCTGTCCTTCCCCTTCCTGATCATGATCTCTTCATCACTTGAACTTGAAGACGAGGATATCTTGGAGTATCTTTTCTCCATCTCGGCGAAGAAGGTCTTGTCTCGCTTCTTGTTCTCACGCCTGTAATCCTTTAGAGCCTTTCGAAAAAATCTTGTCTTGGGCTTGCCCTTGGTGGCGTTGTCATACTTGCCGGAGTTGTAGGAGTTGCCGCCGGTTCCCTTCTTGTAATTCTTCTTCTTGGGGCAGTCGGCAATGAAATGACCTGGGTCACCACACTCAAAGCATCCGGATTTTGTGTCGTGTCTCTTAAACATTCTCTTATCATAGACACGTCGCACCCGATTGTTAAACAAGCATAGATCATCATCTCCTAGAGTATCAAGTTGTTCTTCAGAAATAGACATCAAGGAAAATGCAGTACAACTCATGGCATTAGGATCAACAGATGGTGTCGCAAGCGCCAGAGTCTTTGATCCAGAACCAGTGAGATTTGATCTCAACTGGATATCGACCTCTGAGGCCTTGAGCTTACTAAAAAGCTCTGCGATGGTCAAGGTATCATAGATGTGCTCTCAACAATAGAAGAGACCTTGATCTCCTAGATCTTAGGGTCCAAGGTATGGAGTACCTTAAGCGCCTGTTCATGTTCCGAGACCAGCTGATCACCCTCGGCCTTGTTAACACGAAGTTTGTTAATGATCGATTGAAAACGACCAAACAAAGCCTCAATAGTCTCACCCGGCTTCTATGAGAAATTTTCATACTCACACCGGTTGGTCTGATATAGCCTAGCCTTGACCTGAGCTGTCCCCTCATGGTGTGCCTGGAGGGTAGCCCAGATCTCTCGAGCAGTGGTGAGATGGCTAACACGCTCAAACTCACTGGGACCTAGACCAGAAAATAAAATATTCTCGCCTTACTATTATTTTGATGCTGGGTAATTACATCAGCAGCAGTATCCGCAGCAATAGTCCTTATGGTGAAGTTAGGATGAACACAAATCTCCCATATGTCCAAGCTCTGGCTCATAAGGTATGCTCGCATGCGAGTCTTCCAATAAATGTAGCCAAAAGCTTCTAGGGATGGGATTTTACCAGAAGACGTCATGGTCACTACCTAGGTTTTAGAATCGGTTAAGATATTAGAAAAAACCTAACCTCGCTCTGATACCACTTGTAGGACCGAAAGTAGCGACCAGAGGGGGGGTGAATGGGCGCCTAAAAAATTATTGCTAAATTATGATCTAATCCTAATACCCAAACAAATTTAACCAGACAAATAATATTAGCAAGGAAAATTACTGGTATTAAAAATGTCTATCCTAATCAAAATGATATTAAAGCTAAACTGAAAAGAATGACGTAATAGAAAAAACTAAATATCTTAATAAAATATTCAGATTGCAGTCTAAAATTAAAATACTAATTAACTGAATAAAATATGGATCATCCGAAAATTAATTCAGAAATAAATCTAAAATATTTCATGTAAATCTAGAATGAAAATAGTACTGCGACTAATACTGCGACTAATAATAAATTTTTCTTTTTATACAAGCAGATTAAATAATATTTAAATAAAAATAGTCGACTACTAAAAATATTTTGACAGATTAAAATACTCACGAAATTTCTAAGTAAATTTTCAGCTAATTGATTAATAGATAATTATCTCTAAACCTGATCTACAAAAAAATAGGGGATTAAACAAACTAACTTACGTCATGGGTCATCGCGTGCCGCGCGCCAGGAGCCGAACGTCTCTGGCTGTCTTCACGCCGGCGTGGCCACGTGGGGAAGAAATTAATTCTTGTCGGCCGTAGCCTTGTAGTTGTACCTCGGTAGCCGTGCGTGAAGAACAAATCAAAAAACAGTAAGCTTGTCGCCGTGCTATCCTGCCGTGGACCCCACCGTGGGAAAGCAAAAGCAAAATTGCTTTTTAGTTTCTTCAGCTACCTCCGAAAGCTGCACATCCAGGAAACTATTGCTACGTTGAAAACCGTGCGCAAGAGAGAACCCTGCTGCTGTATGGCCGGCATCGCACCAAGTCCCAGCGCAGCCGCGCGCCGCCCGGTGTGGGAAAAACGCAAAAAACAACGCGGTTGAGTGTTGTTTTACTGCACGGATCAGAAGCGGCGATGAACAAAATAGAGAACGATTAAATTTCTGGTGGACTACAGATTGATCTATATAAAACAGTCATCTATCCCTAGGGGGATAGGGGCCTATTTATAGGCAAATCCTAATACATGAAAAGACTAATTTACCCTCAGGTAAAATTAAACCGACTCTAAAATATATTCCGAGAATTACTAAATATTCTTAGAAAAATCACCTGACTCAAATAAAAATATTCTAAACTTAAAAACTAAATATTAATATCCTAAAAACAAATTAATCATAGATTGTCAGTTTTGCGCCGAAACTGACAAAGCGTCCACCGTCTTCGCACCGGCTACCCGGATTGGGCCGACCCGACCCCGCAGCTTCCTCAGCCCAGCAATCCCTCGCCGCCCGTGTACCTGAGTCAAACCCAGTCAACAGACCAGTGGATCATCTGCCGCTCCTAGCCATGTACCCGGATTGGGCCAGCCCGACTCCGCGGCTCCTCTGCCCGGCCATCGCTCACTGCCCGTGTACCTGAGTCACATGCGCCTCACACTCGGCAGGTCTTCATCTCTCCCTTCCTTTGACTTCCGTTGACAATCACTCATCACATATGGAATATCAAAATCATATTCTTCAACATGGTTTCTCAAAGTCCTCCGGAGGGGACTAGTGCCTAGGCTCTGCTTAGGAGGCATGTCTCTAGAAAAGGATTGGTAGAGAACGAAGTTTTTGTACTAGGTTCCCCACTGACGGTGACATCTGTTGGCGTAAAAGATTACGCTAACAGGTTTAGAAAATTAAGTGCACAACAAATGAAGTGTTTGTTTAAAGTAAACTATTCCAAGCCTCTAGAGAAGGATAATTGCCTAAGATAGTTTGAAGTGTGTATTGAATATCTGAATATTTGATGCCTCTTACAGGGCAAGAAGGGGTGTATTTATAGGTAAAATCTCTAGGGAAAAGACCTTTTTACCCCTTAATTACAACCGACATAGTGGATACTATTTCAGTATCCCTTATAGGGCTAATATGGTAAAACATATCCAAAGGATGTTGATAAGGTGAACGTCCCATCCTCCTAGCTGTTTCTACTTCGGAGAGGAAGCCTTTCGGAGGGTCTCTTCGGAACTGAACCTGAACGGACCCTTTGACTTCGAACCTAGTAATCCGGAGGTAAGTCTTGAGCTTCAATATCAGACTTGCATTTATCTTGATTGCATGGCTCATTAGCTTGAAATCTTGGAGGATCATGAGGATGAAGTATTTTCCCCCAACAAGGGGTATTTATAGATGGAATACATTGGGAAAAGACTCCTTTACCCTCTAATTACAACCGACATAGAAGATATTGTTTTATATTCTTTGTAGGGTCAAAATAGTAAAAGATTAATATAATTAGTGAGATGATAAATCTTTTGTCCTCGCTGGCAGCACCCCTTCGAGTAAAGAGGCTCCAGGAGGCTTCGTCACGCCGAGGCCTTGACAGAGGCCTTCACTATAGAGAGCTCTGAATATAGCGAAGCCTTGATGCTTTTAGGATCTTCGAAGACCAAAGCCTCTACCTTCGTTTCTTTTGATTGTGTTAATGTGGAGACTTCCTTGATTTATAGAGGATGAAATATTTTCCCCCAACAATTTCCGTATCCGAAAAAATATTTGAATCCGTATCCGAAAAAATATCTGAATTTGTATCTAAATCCGATAAAATCTGTATGCGAAAAAATCTAAATTTGAAACTGTTTTTCATATTCGGAAGAAACTATTCGTATCACTTTCATCCCTATGTGTATGGATTTAATCCCCGTGCCCCCATTTATCTTTTGACATTGCTTCTCACACAAAAACATACCCCCGCACTTGGGTCAGTTCGACGATCCAAAAGTGCACGGATACTTAGGAACAAGCCTAAGCGTGACGTGGCACCGACATCGCGTTCCGACTTCCCTTAACTGTGATAAGGGGGTGGAGTCGCCAGGCAACCAGATCACACAAAATAATCCAATTAGCCGAAAAAGATAGATTAAACAGAATAAAATCACCAAATCAGCCGGAGCCCATCTGGTTCGAAGTCTGGTGCGAAGGGGTAACCGAAGTGTACCTTCGGCGTCTGGTTCGTAGTACTCTGCCAAAAGATGCTTCGGCGTTCGGACTGATCCGGCCGAAGATGGACTTCGAACTGATCTGGACGCGATGATCACCTCCGAACAACGGGGTTCGGTGTGCGATCTTCGATACAGCAAACTACGGAATAGTGACGCGAGGGCCACGCGCGAGTGCAACTTCATTCGGTGCGGAGTATGGTCGTGGTGAAGCCCGTTGCGACGAAGTATGCTGGCGAAGCCTGTTGTCAGAGCCTGTAGTCCCGCCGAAGGGTGTCCTGGTGTCCTCCGAAACCGGTCCATCAACTCCGGACACCTCTGATGAAGTGGCTCCGAGCGTGCGAACCTGCAACAAAGATAATTCGAAGTACCAATTCGGTCTGAAGACCGAATTTTGCTAAGTGTTGCACTAGTAGCGAAGGTAGCAATCCGTTACGCAGATTAGCGGATACTTCACAGGAGAAGTAACAAGGCGATAGCAATCTATTACGTAGATTAACGAATACATCACAAGCTAAGTAACAAGGGTTACCACTGTTCCGTAGTGGCCGGCGGAGGGCTTCCAGGCAAACCCACGAAGAGGTACAGGAAAATAAAGGTAAAGTAAATACGATCAAAGCATGGGGCTTTGGTTTGGTTTGAGTTGGGGGGCCTCTACGCTGGCCCTGCCTTTCTATTTATAGGGGCTTAATCCCTAATCTAATCTGCTATTAATCCGGCTAGATAGAGATAAAGATTGAGCTAGAAACGCATACAATTCTACCTCTGCCGAAGTGGGCTTCGTCCAGTGTAACAGCCCCAGAATTAAAATAAAATAAAAATGAGGAAAATGAATTTTCTGGAATAAAATGATTTTTCTAATTAAAGTAAAGGCTAAATGAACTCAATTAAAGCAAATCAGGAAGAAATATTTCAAATATGAAGCTGAAAATTTTATGGTGAAGTCTAGTGGCCAAGAAATATTTTTGAGAATTTTACAAAATTTTAGAAATAGTGTTTCAAGCTTTACAAGTATATATGAATTTCTGGAATTAATTTAAATCGAAAAAAGATTTAAATTGTTAGTGAGCCGCCTCCCTCCTTTCTGCATTAGCCCAGCCCAGCCCACCGCCTGAGTCACCGACGCATGGGACCCACATGTTGGTGCTTCCTCTCTCCTCCCCGTGCCCACGCACCGCCTGGACCCAATTGTCAGCCACCTTCGGTCGCTGCCATCATGGCCCGCCCTGTCAGCGCCGCTCGCCCTCTCCCTCCCGCGCGCCACTCCCGTTCGGTCCCACCCGTCAGCCCCTCTCTTGCGCGCGCTCAGGCGCTTACATCCTGGGCCCGCATGACGGCGCCCTCTCTCTCTCCCGCGTGCCACACCCCTGCCAGGCCCGCATGGCAGCCTCCCGCTCCCCTCGCTTGATCGCTGCCAAGCAAGGCCCACGTGTCAGTGTCATGCCCCTTCGCGTTAGCCCGCCGATAGCTGGGGGCCACCTGTCGGGGTTGTCTTCTCCGATGGAAGGGGGATCCCTTTCCAAATCCGGCGACCCCCTTTTCCTAATCCACCGCTTGCCGGCCGGATTCGCTAAACCGAGCACCGGATCACCTTCCCCTCTCGCCGGTGATCTCTTTCCCCCTTATTCCCACGCGTTTTCGCCATAGATGGCCGGTGATCGCATGTACGGCAAGCTCGCCGGAGACCTCGGGATTTCACCGGTTTCCTTCCAATTAAACGCCGGCGAGCCCCTATAAAAGACCCCCACCCTCGCCATACTCAGCCACGATGCCTAAGCCCAAGATCTCGCAATACCGAAGGCCGCCACCCCTTTCTAGGGTTTTTCCCCTGTTTCCCCTCCGGCAAGCCCTCGCCGGCGCTCCGAGCCACGGCTGCCCTCGCCGTCGCCACCGCTAGGACCGCCTCCCCGCCCTCTACCCCGGCCTCGCATCGGTTGGCCGTGAGGACCGCCGGAACATCTTGCCGCCGTCGATCCCAAAGAGAACCGCCGCCCTCTCCTCGATGCCGGCCACCGCCATTGCTCCATCGTCGTCGTCGCCGGTATGCCGAGAACCCCCAGGTGCCCCTCATTCCATTTATGGTCTTGGCCGCACTATGGGACCTCTCTGTCGCCGGGGATCCATCGCCGTTGCGTCGCCGAAGCCGGAGAAGAAGGGGTAGGTAACCCCTTCTGTGCGTGCCGTGCCGGATCCCTCGCGGACCATATGATCTCGATCTAACGGCCTGGATTAAATCCCCATGGGATTTAATCTTGGCCCTCGATCTGAGCCGAATCGGTACCGGGCCACGTGAGCCGTCGATCGCCACTTAAATTTCCCGCGTGCACTCTGGCCGTTGGATCTTGATCCAACCGCTGCAACGTGCCCGGCTCACGCGCACAGTCAACGGTTCACCAGAGACTGTTTCTGGTTTAAATAAAATTCAGAAAAATAGTTTAAACTTTAAAAATTCATATCTTGCTCAAATTAACTCCAAATTTCACCATTTTAATTCTAGGAAATTTGTATTTTTATCCTCTACACTTTTATGCAATAAAAACATTATGTTTAGTTGGCACAAAATATTCTTATTAAAATATAAAGAAAAGTCCCCTTTAGGATTTAATTAATACTTCATTTAAATAATTCAGAAAAACCTTTAATAATTTATATATTAAATTCAGAGGACTTAATGACTTTACTCCACTGTTTTAATGCAATAAAAATAGCATGTTCACTTGGTCCACTTTATTCTATTAAATAAGATTGCAAAAGCCCTTTTAGGATATTTAATTAATTCATTTAATAAAAAGTCCACCCTTTATATAAATATCCTAAAAACTTATATAACAACTTCAGAAGACATAATAACTTAATTTCACTCTTTCTACTTCAATAAGAACATTAAGGCTAATTTTATACCTTTTAATTCATCTCTAAAAAGGGAAAATAAAAATCCCCTAGGAAAAATAATTACATCAAGTTATAAAATTTAGAAATCTCATTAGAAATCAAACTTAAATATTTAAGTAACAATTCCCTAAACTGTAAGACTCTATCCCCTTTACTTAATCCAACATAAACATGTATGTTGGTATGGTTGATTTGTTTTGGATTGTTTATTGAATGTTTTATTTACTTTTCCATATCGAGAAGACTACGAGTTCGTCGAGGAGCCGGAATTTTTCCCCGAGGTTCCACCTTCACCCTTTGCTGATCAAGGCAAGTCATCGAACCCTCCTGTGGAAATAGTTGATCATCATTGAGCCCAGTTTTCATAACTATCGCTATAACTCATAGGATATTATTGCATTAGTCAAATATCAAGCCCTACACTTATATTTATTAGATCCTCGTCCTTGTGTGCAAACCCAAGCCATGCTTATTGAGCCTAAACTCCTTGTCACTCTACAAATATTATATTAGCTAGTGCCCAATATACCAGCACAACTGCTATAGGATAAAAAGAATGAGTCATAGATAGTTGGATTCTGTTATATGAATTTCCCCGTTATTCTCGTCTCTGAACTCTGTTGGAGTTGGCTATGTTATAAGTATGGTGGGTTCCGGGTACAAGCTCGGGAATTGGTTGGTCGCACCCGGGGCACTATAAGGACTGGTCTGCGGGATCTGTTGCAAAGCACTTCCGTACCAACCACAAGTCTAATGGGTAAGTCCTAACTGAAAGTATGGAACAATCTGACTCGATGCACCATAGTGGAGGGGGCAAGGGGCAACCTGCGGGTGACTTGTACCGACGTGTCTCAAGGGGGGTATGGTGAGACTCGACGCGTCGAGACACGATACGAAACCCATAAGAGGGTGTTGTCGGGTCGAGGAGGACCATATGGAAGGTTTTGGCACGAGTTCCCATGGTATGGGTCATCTCGTTACACTTTGGTGTAAGTGATGAGTGCGTGCCTTGTGGGTACAGTGGTACACCTCTGATCAGAGTATTTAATCTTTTCGAAAAGCTGAGCCCACGGTCAAGGGCGGGTTGTGTGACTACTCGCAGTTAGTTTACAATTGTTTGAATGGTTGAGTTATTCATGGCATGTAAGGACTGTTGAGCGAGGTGGGGCTGACTGTACCCCTCGAGTTAGAAGATGATGATGCATACACATGTTTACATTTCAGTACTAATAAATTGTTCACATTTAATTGCTTTACAAATTCTGCTCTTCCGCAAAAACTAGCCACGATATCCCTTGTTATTACTCTGCATTATATTTGCATTCGGTGGCTTTCTGAGTACATTTGTACTCACCCCCGTTAACTTACACCACCAGAGCCCGTCTACTACGATGAGGATGAAGTTCTGGAGTAGCGACCCAGTCAAGGCGAGACTGGAAGGAGGCGTTCATCTAGGACCCTTTGTTTTATTAGTTTCTCTTCATCTTTATTCACTTTTGTACTAATACGGTCTACGAACCGTGAATGATTGCTCGTATTGTACGTGGTCGCATGATGAACGTCTTGTTTTTATTGACTTTCTATGGAATTTCAATAAAAGTCCTGATTTATTAAATCGGGGTGTGACATCCAAGCACGCCGAGGCCTGCTCCTCGGGCCGAAGCTTCGGTGGCGTGGGCCTCCGAAGGCTTCCCGACCGAAGCCCATGGGCTGGCTAGAGGCTTTCGGAACCCACAGCTCAACGGACTTCGGCCCTGTATGGCTTCGGACAGACCCTGGACATGTGTATTTTTGGCCCAAATCGCCAAAACTGATATATTTTGACGATCTAGCCATTAATGCCATTTTTTGCTATCAACACATGCCCCCATGCCTTTTAGTGAACTTAGTGAACTAAAAGCACAACGAGCTGAAGAGGATACCATCCATATCAGCTTTCTGACATTCTTCATGATGGTTGCCACGTGCTTGGGAAATACCTTTTCAAGTACCTACCATTCAAAGCGCTTTGAAACCGATCTCCCTACAGGGATTCCAACACGTATGCATTGCCGGGAGCGATTTCGGCTATCTTAAAAGGACCTTCCCAACTAGGCGACCATTTACCAAACTTGGGACTTTTCGTGCCTAAGGGTAAAATCGTTTTCCACACCAAGTCTCCTATTTGAAATGATTTTGGTTTAACCTTCTTATTGTAGGTTTTAGCTACTCTTTTCTTGTCTACTTCTATGGCTTCTAAAGCCCTTAGTCTCTTATCGGTTACTTCCTCCAGATTATCTTTCAGAAGAGCTTCATTCTCACTGACCGATAAGCCGTCTTGCTTTAACACTCTTAAGGAGCCAAGATCTACCTCTACAGGCAGAACAACTTCTTGTCCATATACCAACTCATATGGACTGACCTTGGTAGCACCGTGCTTTGCAATCCTACAAGCCCATAGCGCCTCAGAAAGCACCTCATGCCACCTTCTAGGAAACTTTTCAATTTTCTTCTTAATAAGCTTAATCACGGTTTTATTACTAGACTCAGCTTGACCATTGGCCTGAGCATAGTAAGGTGAAGAGTTCATCAACTTAATACCATTATATTCGGTGAAGTCCCTTACTTCTCTAGAGACAAACAAACTACCTTGATCCGTAGTAAGGGTTTGAGGAATGTCGAATCTATGTATGATGTGCTTCAAAATAAAATCACGTACCTCATTGTGAGTCATGTTCTTGAGAAGTACGGCCTCGGTCCACTTAGTGAAGTAATCTGTCGCCATCAACACGAATCGATGCCCTTTTGAGGAAGGAGGGTGAATCTGGCCGATGAAGTCTAAACCCCAACCTCGAAATGGCCATGGATTGACAATAGGATTGAGTAATGAGGCAGGAGCCAACTGAATATTGCCAAACTTCTGACATGCTTCACACCCTCTATAGTACTTGAAACAGTCCTCAGTCATATTCGGCCAATAAAACCCTGCTCTTTTGAGCATCCAACTCATCTTCTGGGCCAACTGGTGAGTGCCGCAAAGTCCTTCAAGGACTTCCCCTGTAGCCACTTGGGACTGCTCATGGTCTAAACACATCAACAGTACTCCATCGATGGTTCGGCGATACAATGTGTCGTCTATCAACACGAATTTGAACGCTTGTCGCCGAGCCTTCCGATCAACCCTTTGGCTAGGGTCTCTCAAATAATGGACGATTGGGATTCTCCAATTGCCCTTACAGGTTTTAGAGGGTCTCGCTAGTACACCTTCCGAAAAAACTTCTAAATTACTGACTTCGGGGTGCCCCTGAGCCATTCCAGCTCCTGCCGAAGCCTGGCTGAGGTGGCCGTTCGGAGTGTGCTCGATCGAAGCCCTTCGGAGGGTTCGGACTCCGCGGAGCCCTCTCCATGCAGGAGGCTTCAGACTATGGGCTCTGGCGTGCCAGATCCCTTGGTTGGCAGAGCACTCTGATCCAAGGGCTTCGGCATGCGGTGGCCTTCGGCGACCTGAGAGGTTCGACCCGGAGCGTGCGCCTGCCCACCGTTACTGGCTTCGGCAGCAAGACCAAGCATTGGCTTTTCCAATACAGAAAATCTTCCTCTCCTGACTTGGTAACCGGATGCTTGCTGAGCCAAGTCATTTGCGACTGAATTGGCTTCCCCTGACACGTGAGAGATTTTGAAATCATCAAAAGTAGCAACTATGTCTAGACATTTGTCCAAGTAACTATTCAGCAAGCCATTAAAACATTGAGCATTCTTAGCTACCTGTTGTACTACTAATAATGAATCACCATATGCGTGAACATGTCTAGCACATATAGATTCTAGCAATTCAAGACCTAGCAATAAGGCTTCGTATTCGGCTTGGTTATTGGTGGAAGAAAACTCTAGTCGGGCCAAAGTTTCAAAGTGCATACCATTAGGTGATATGAGAACCACTCCAATACCTTGGCCACTCTTGCAAGCCGAACCATCAAAATAAAGTTTCCATGGCACTACCTCAACTAGAGCAATATTGTCACTCCAGCCGACATATATGTGATGATCAACTATGAAGTTGGCTACGATTTGGCCTTTCATCGCTCTCAGGGGCTCGTAGGCCAAATCGTACTCAATTATTGCGTAAGCCCATTTTTCGATTCTTCCACTTAGAATCAGCTTCTGTAACATGTGCTTTATAACATCGATTTGGCAAATGACAACACATGTAGTGGGGAGAAGATAATGGCACAATTTTGTGCACATGTAGTAAAGTGATAAACACAATCGTTCCACAAACGCATACCTGGTTTCGGCGTCCAGCAGGCGGCGGCTCAAGAACGTGATGATGTACTCCTTCCCCTCTACCTCCTGGGTTAGCACGGCTCCAATCACGCTGTCTTCAGTGGCGATGTATAACCGAAACGGAATCCCGGCTTTAGGTGCTCTCACCACAGGTAGTGATGACAAGCACTCCTTGATCTTATCGAAAGCACTTTGTTGGTTGGCCCCCCAAGTGAACTCGACTTCATTCTTTAGCCGGAGTATGGGGACAAATGCATCAATCTTATGAGACAAGTTGGATATAAAGCGACGCAAATAGTTCATCTTGCCTAGTAACTTTTGCACATCCTTTTTGCATGTCGGCGCTGCAATGTTTCTAATCTTCTCAAGTCTCTTAGGATCAATTTCAATGCCTCTCTCATGAATCATGAAACCTAAGAACTTACCCGCCTACATACCAAAAGCACACTTAAGCGGGTTCATTTTCAACCCATACTGTCGCATCCTATCGAAAGCATCCTTCAAATTGGCTAAATGGTTTCCCACAGCGTCTGATTTGACTACAACATCATCGATGTAAACTTCTAACATGACTCCTAACAAGTCATGAAAGATCAAATTCATAGCGCGCTAATATGTGGCGCTGGCATTTTTCAAACCAAAAGTCATGACGACCCATTCGAACAAACCGACAAAACCAGGGCATCGAAAGGCAGTCTTGTAGATGTCCTCTTCGGCCATAAAGATTTGATTATAACTAGCATTGCCATCAAGAAAACTTAATACCTTGTGTCCCGAAGCATCGTTGATCAGCATGTCGGCTATCGACATTGGATACTCGTCCTTTGGAGTGGCTCTCTTCAGATCCCTGAAATCAATGCATACCCGTATCTTGCCGCTCCCTTTCTTCTCTACAGGCACAATGTTAGCAACCCATTCCGCGTACCTGCACAGCCTAATAAATTCAGCCTTGAGTAGTCGCTCCACTTCTTCTTTAACTCGGTCATAGACGACCAAGTTAAAGCGGCGGGGAGGCTGCTTATGAGGCCTAAATCCGGACTTGATGGGCAGCCGATTCTCCACGAGCTTGCGGCTTAGCCCTGGCATCTCGCTATACTCCCATGCGAAACAATCGACATACGACCGAAGTAACTTTATTACATCAGCCTTATCATCGGGTTGCAACTGTTGGTTTACAAAAGTTAGTCTTGGGATGCTACCATTACCTATATCGACTTCCTCCAAGGGGTCGGCCGACGCAAAACCTTGTCCTATTTTCTCTACTTCGCTAAAGTCCCCGATGGCCTCGACAATACCGTCTTTACTAGACCGATATTGCTCCACACAAGACTTTAGCCAATCTAGATTGTTCTTGCTAGACATGACAATTAATACAAAAATAGTCGTGGTACTCCAGCTGTCTTTACAGACACAGGTACAAACCATCCTCCGGATACACTAACAAAATCATAATCTGAAAGATCTCTGCCTGATAGACACTCTACTTTGTTATGGACGGCGTCAACCGATACATCAGCCAATGCTACTTGGGCCGAAGTACCCGCGGGGATGACCTCCACCTCATTGTCGTCCCATTGTATCAGGCACTGGTGTAGAGTGGAGGGAATGCAACAGTTTGCGTGAATCCAGTCGCGTCCAAGTAATACGCTATAGTTACCTTGTACGTCAACGACGAAAAATGTTGTTGCAATGTCTTGTTGCCCACCGTCAACTCCATAGAGAGTACTCCCTTGGCCTCGGAGCTCTTGCCGTTGAAGCCGTTGAGCATCAAGTTGGTCTTCTTTAGGTCATCCTCATCCCTGCCAAGTTTCTTCAACAACGAATAAGGCATTAAGTTAACAGTGGCGCCGCCGTCGGTGAGCATTCGGGAAATAGGCCTCCCATCGATGTGACCTCTAACATAGAGGGGCTTTAGATGGTGAGCCGAGTCCTCGGGCTTCTCGAAGATGGTATTGCGCGGGCCGAGGTTCAATTGAGCAACCTCGGCCTCATCCTGCGATACTGCGAACTCGGCAGGTAACATGACGATGTTGATATCCATCACCTAGGGCATGGGCCCTTTAGAGATGGGCGAGTAATCATCGTCGAGCATGTCGTCGTCATCGCTCGGACTAGGAGCTGGGTTGTTTATCTCAACTGGCTTCTCCCTCCATACCTGCTTGGTAGCTGGCCGAGGTCAGATTTCTTCGAAGATAGCGTCACGCTCGGCCTCAGCTTTCCTCTCGCGCATCTCATGTGCATGTAGTTGTTGTAGGCGTCTCTTCTGTGATTTGGACATGCCTGGAGGCGCCCAAGACAGCTGTGGCTTGGTGCCCGGTGCTACTGTTCAGCTTCCACTAATTCTGGCTATAGTGGTATTGTGCCCTTCGGCCTGGTGTACCCTGTGTTCGGAGGGTGCTTCGCTGTCAACCCCGATAGATGGGCAAGCCTCGTGCGGCTGACCGAACCAAGATTCGGCGCAGGGCTCAGCCGAAGCATGAGTCTTACCTCTATCAGACCTAGGTGACAAAGCATTCGGGATTGGGACTTCCTGAGACCCAACTCTGATGGTTATGGCTTCGGACTCCCTGACCTTGGCCTCCACGTGCTCGCACCTTTCGGCTTCGCTCTGCATGGTCTGATTTGGAGGAACCACAGACAGTCTGTGGACGATGCCCCCCTCCGCTGCGTCTATTTTCCCCTGCAATCCATAATACTCCCAAGGAAAACAAGGCATGATGTTATGTTGCGGAGGGTACCCTGACCCATATACGTACGGAGCCCACGGGGTTCCCGCCCAGTCATATGGCGGAGGCATTGGCTGCTCTAGTGGCCTCGCCCACTGTGAGCCGAACCCATTACCTGGAGGGGGGATCGGCAGAGTTGATGGTATCTCGGACCACACCAGCGAAGGGTCTTGCCAGGCCAGAGGTACGTTCGGCCAGTGCGGGTCGAAGCCTCCCATCGGGGAAGTCCAACACGGTGCGGGGTTTGGCCATTGGGGGCCGAAGTTGTTGTATGGGGGACCCGACCACTAGGGCTCGAAGCCACTGTTCGGGGGGTTCGGCCATTGTGGCTTGGAGCCACCGTGTGGAGAATCAGGCCACCGTGGCCAAAAGCCTTCATGCGGAGGGTTCGCCTGCTTTGGTCCGAAGCCACCCTTCGAGGGTCTTGGACCCTTCAGCTGTTTTAGCTTAGCTCGTGGATCTGCTTCCTTGGCCCTCCTCTGATGCTTGTTCAACAGCATGTCATATGTTACCTTCGGCCTCTTGCGAGCCTTAGCCGAAGGGGTATTAATGTTCTGTTTCCACACTCCTACCTCAGGATTCTTTGGCACGAGTGGGCGAGTGCGTGGTTCTCCAACAATTACATCTTTCACTTTAGCCGACTCGGCCTGTTCTGGCCGAATCAACATCTTCTTTTCGCCGAGGTTGACGACGTTGACTAGAAAAGGATCTTTATCCAGCTTCATCTTCGGATCATGGTCTATCTTCAATCGTCCTTCTTCTATGGCCGATTGTATCTGCCGTCGAAAAAAATTGCAATCATTAGTATTATGCGAATGTGAATCATGCCACTTACAGTATGGATGCTTCTTTAACTCCTCAGCAGGTGGAATGACTT
This sequence comes from Zizania palustris, assembly GCA_019279435.1. Lineage (NCBI taxonomy): Eukaryota > Viridiplantae > Streptophyta > Magnoliopsida > Poales > Poaceae > Zizania > Zizania palustris. Next base: position 96,158,612 of record JAAALK010000079.1, on the reverse strand, counting down.
GACCCTTAGGTAACCTGAGAAGCTCACTTTTTAAGAGAAAATCAAATATTTTATCACATTTAGTTATATCAAATGAGTACTTGACCTCACTAAGTCGATTCTTTGTGGGGGACAGTCGTAACTCGGAGCAGGTGACAGGTTTATTCTTAGCGTTCCACACCCATTCGGCCGCATACATATCGGCCGAGTCCTCCTCCTCCGATTCTTCCTCGTCAGAACATTCCATGATGTGGATTTCAGCCCTAGGCTTGCTAAACGTCTTAATAAATTTCTTATCTTTGGCCCGGCCTTCTTGGACCAGAGCATGCTGTAGAAGTTGGCTAACTTCTAAGAAGTTTTGGTTATCTAACCTCTCTTTAATTTCGGAACGCAACCCATTAAAAGCTACTTCCGCCAAGTCCCTTTCCGAAATATTAAGGCTAAAACATCGGTTTCTGGTATCCCTAAAACACTTGATATACTCAAAGGCGCTCTCGTTGGATTTCTGCTTAACCAATGTCAAATGCGAAAGCCTGAGTTCTGTCTCACCTGTGTAGAAATAATCATGGAATTTCCGCTCTAAATCATCCCACATTTGGAAAACCAAGTGAAAGTGGTGCCGGATAGCGAGAGAGAAAATAGTCTAACCTTTAGAGCATCTATCCCGCTAACCTCTCCACACTGTGCCAAAAATTGACTAACGTGCTCTAGTGTCATCTTGCTACCCTCGCCATCGAACTTAGTGAATTCAGGGATTCAATAGCAGCGGGGGTAGGGCACTGTATCAAGATGGTCGGGGTATGGCTTACAGTAAACCCTAACCCATCCCTTGGGCACGAAGCCGGCACACTCTCTAAATAGTGCACAGACCCGCTCCCCTATGTCATCTTGGTAAGTTGCTTGTGTGCACCTCTCATGCGGGGGCGCGACATGCGGTGGGATATCAGCGTGTCGGCCATGGGCCTCTTCTCTACGCGCTATTTGTATGGTGTGTTCGTGTCCGGTCGCCTGCGCATGTGATGCGGGCAGCGCGGGCACCGATGTAGGTGGTGGTGTGTGGTATGCAGTGTTAGTTTGACCGTAGGCATAATGATTGGTCTCGACCATAAGTGATGAGGCTGGAGTTATGATTGTGCCGGTGCTATCGTTAGTCCTACCGTATACGGTGTTTGCTGGTGGTGCACTAGCAATGGGAACTGGGCACACGGCCTCAGTAAAGCTAAACCTCCTAAGAGTCGCCTCCACTTGGGAGCTGACTGCCGAATCTAAACGGTTGGCTAGCGAAGCGCTAACGACTTGATCTACCGATGCGGCTATTTTTTGTTCAATTTCCAAAGAGGATAAACGAGGCGATACAGGTGTTACCTGGACCTGAGCGAGGTCGGGGGTGATGATGTCGCACTTGATGAAGCCCGCGCGTGTCTTGACGTAGCCCCCAAGCATCATGTCTTGGAGCGCCTTCAACTTTGCATCGATCTCTGCTCGGTCTTCTGCGGGGATATCTTCAAGTGTAGGTGACAATATGTTGCGGTTGTCGATATCCTCGCCTCCTATAGCGTCCATCGGCGGTGTAGACGTAGTAGTCGATGTAGACGTACTGGTGGCCGATGTAGACGTACTCATCATATTGGCGTAGCCTTCCCCAGTGGAGTCACCAAAAAGTGTGTTTACACGGAAACGTGCCCCCGCACTTGGGTCAGTTCGACGATCCAAAAATGCACGGATACTTAGGAACAAGCCTAAGCGTGACGTGGCACCGACGTCACGTTCCGACTTCCCTTAACCGTGATAAGGGGGGTGGAGTCACCAGGCAACCAGATCACACAAAATAATCCAATTAGCCGAAAAAGATAGATTAAACAGAATAAAATCAACAAACCAGTCGGAGCCCGTCTGGTTCGAAGTGTGGTCCGAAGGGGTCACCGAAGTGTACCTTCGGTGTCTGGTTCGAAGTACTCAGCCGAAGGGTGCTTCGGCGTTCAGACTGATCCGGCTGAAGATGGACTCCGAACGGATCTGGACGCGATGATCACCTCCGAACAGCGAGGTTCGTTCTGCGATCTTCGATACAGCAAACTACGAAATAGTGACGCGAGGGCCACGCGCGAGTGCAACTTCGTCCGGTGCAGAGTATGGTCGTGGCGAAGCCCGTTGCGACGAAGTATGCTGGCGAACCCTGTTGTCAGAGCCTGTAGTCCTGCCGAAGGGTGTCCTGGTGTACTCCGAAACCGATCTCTCAGCTCTGTACACCTCCGACGAAGTGGCTCCGAGCGTGCGAACCTGCAACAAAGATAATTCGAAGTACCAATTCGGCCTGAAGACCGAATTTTGCCAAGTGTTGCACTAGTAGCGAAGGTAGCAATCCATTACACAGATTAGCGGATACTTCACAGGCAAAGTAACAAGGTGATAGCAATCTATTACGTAGATTAACGAATACTTCACAAGCAAAGTAACAAGGGTTACCACTGTTCTGTAGTGGTCGGTGGAGGGCTTCCACGCAAACCCACGAAGAGGTACAGGAAAATAAAGGTAAAGTAAATACGATCAAAGCATGGGGCTTTGGTTTGGTTTGAGTTGGGGGGGGGCCTCTACGCTGGTCTTGCCTTTCTATTTATAGGGGCTTAATCCCTAATCTAATCTGCTATTAATCCGGCAAGATAGAGATAAAGATTGAGCTGGAAACGCATACAATTCTACCTCTGCCGAAGTGGGCTTCATCCAGGCCCGCCGAGGCCTGCCCCTCGGGCCGAAGCTTCGATGGCGTGGGCCTCCGAAGGCTTCCCGGCCGAAGCCCATGGGCTGGCTAGAGGCTTTCGGAGCCCGCAGCTCAACGGACTTCGGCCCTGTAGGGCTTCGGACAGACCCTAGACATGTGTATTTTTGGCCCAAATCGCCAAAATTGATATTTTGATGATCTAGCCATTAATGCCATTTTTTGCTATCAACAATTGCCTAGTTCTGAACATGTGCATTTAGATGCTCATACATGTTCTGATTTTATTTTGAAATTACATGCCACAACTAAAGAAAACATTGAGAAGATGATTGAAAAGTATAAAATTGCTGGTAGTAAGGGTAGGAGAAATTTATCCTTTAAAATAGGTGATCTTCTTTGGTCACACTTGCGTAAATATATATTTCTAGATTTGAGAAAGTCTAAATTGATACCTCATGCTAATGGTACTTTTAAGATAGTTAAGAAAAATAACGACAATGCATACCAGCTTTAGTTTCCTATAAATTTTGGGGTTAGTCCCACCTTTAACATTTCATATTTGAAATCATACTTGGGAGAATAACATGAGCATGAGTCGAGGATGACTCCCATTGAAGCAGGAGAGGATTATGAGGACATCAACCACAATGATAAAGACATCCAACACTCTATCATTCCAGGAACAATCACTCGCTCCCGTGCCTGGAATCTTAATTATGAGGTGTGTTCGTTTCTTACTTTATAAAATGATGTGGATATGGATGGGATGATACTTATGGGTGATATTTTGACACTTAGGAAAATGGAAGCACTTCTGGACCAAACAAAAGAGGGAGAGGCATCAAAACAATCCAATTCGAATTCCACTTCAAACTCTGCTTTCAATTAGGGTTCAACAGAGCACCCTTCATTAAAATGCGCATAACTTTCTCATACGAAGTCGGATTGAGGAGTTCTTCGAGGCATTTGGGTACATAATGATGATATATTTCCAATGGATATAGTCCCAAGTCCTGATTCATTACGAAACATTATGTGTCATCTAAAAAATTCTTCAGGTGTTGCATCACTGTTTTGGTTCACTTTTGGCCTTGTATCCATTTGGGGCCTTAAGACAAACTTTAGAGCATACTTCCCACAAAGGAGTGTACCAAAGAAGTTGATTGAGCATGAAATCTGTTGACACAGAAATGCGCCCCCCACACTTGGGCCGGTTCGACATCCAAAAGTATTGCAACGATGCCGACGTCGTGTTCTGACTACCCTGGATCGTGACAAGGGATTTGGAGTCACCAGGCAATCAGATAAATAATTGATATTTTAATCCAATTGGCCGAAAAGTACTAGTAACAATGTAAACAGTAACAAAATGATCAAAATACCTTGAATCGGCCAATTCGGAGGCCGATTCGGAGTTACAGCGGAGATTGGTCCGAAGGGTCCCTGGGGCACCTTCAGCCTCAGGCCCGGTTGGACCGGAGGTATACCCTCGGTCGGACTGGAGGTTGCAAAGGGGTTTTGGGCGCGTCCCGAAGATAGCTGCGAAGAAGACTTCGACACGGTGCGGAGGGCTCCGGTCGGACCGGCGAAGCCCTCTCGGTCGGACCGGCGAGGTAGGCTTCAAAGTTCGCAGGCTCCGGCACGTGAGGCTCCAGTGAAGGGCTTCCGCGCAGTGTGAAGTATCCCAGTTGGACCGGTGGGGCACCTTCGGTCTGACTAGCCGTTACTAACAACAGCTTGACGAAGGGCTCCGGTCAGACCAGCCTTGAATCTCGGGTTAGACCAGCGACGGTAGATCCAATCTATTAGAACCCGGACGGCCTAGCAAATGAGATCCGATTGGCCCCAAATTTTGCAGAGGTGTTCAGAGAGACAATTGACCTGCAAAGATAATAAGAGATCAAACACAATTCAGACAGAGGGCCGAATTGCCGAGTAGGGCGATAAAAATCGATAAAAAGGATAGCAATCCGTTACGTGGATTAGCGAGAGGTTCACAAGAGAACAATCAAGGGTTACCATGATTACGGATGCTGCAGACGGAGGGCGTTCAAGCAAACCCACGAAGGTACAGAAAGTAAAGAAAATAAATGCGATTCAAAGCTAGGTCTTTGGATTTGTGGATTGGAGAGCGCCCTTGAATCGGCCTTGCCCCTATTATTTATAGGGGGTGGGTAGGTTATCTCTCGCTAGAGATAGAGTTAGATGCGGCCAAAACCCTGTTGAGATATGTTTTGGGCGAAAATACCTCGAATCCTCCTTGGATCCATAATCTGGACTCTGGCCGGTACGATAGTCCGGCGATACAACTTATCATCGAGCAAAACAAATTTGAAAGCCTGTCGCCGAACCTTCTGATCAACCTTTTGGCTTGGATTTCTCAAATATTAGATGATTGGGATCCTCCAATCATCCTCACTGACCAAAGGAGCAATGGCAAAATTCCCACTAGAACTGGCCTCAAGATTTATCATTTGGACCTATCCCCGAGCACTAAACCTTCCTGACAACAGTCGGTCGGACCGGCCAAGTTGGCCCGGTTCAACCGACTATTGCCGGTTGTCTGGCACAGTTTGGTTTGACTGTCCTGACATGGTCGGTCGGACAGGGTATGCAAGGGCGGTCGGGCTATGCTTACAAAGCCGGTCAGACCGACAGTAGTACCCTCGGGTGCTACATCATCTTCAAACATCGGCCTTTCTCGTGTGCAGAATTTACCTCTCCTAATTTGATAGCCTGATGCTTGTTGAGCCAAGTCATTTGCAAGTGAGTTGGCCTCTCTAGACACATGAGTAATCTCAAAATCATTAAAGGTAGAAATTAAGTCTAAACACTTATCCAAGTAGCTATTTAGCAAACCGTTAAAACATTGAGCAAGCTTGGCTACTTGTTGCACGACTAATAAAGAATCACCATATGCATGAACATATTTCACACCCATGGAGTTTAACAACTCACGGCCTAGCAATAGGGCTTCGTATTCGGCTTGATTATTAGTTGAATGAAATTCCAAACGGGCCGAGGTTTCAAAGTGCGTATCGCTTGGTGATACGAGTACCACTCCAACACCTTGGCCATTTTTGCAAGCCGAACCATCGAAGTAAAGTTTCCATGGTAATACTTCAATCAAAGCGACTTTATCACCCTAATTGACATCTACGTGGTGATCCACTATAAAATTAGCAGCGAATTGGCCTTTCATAGCTTTGAACGGTTCATAAGCCAAATCATATTCGATTAACGCATACGCCCACTTGCCGATTCTACCACTTAGAATCGGCTTTTGCAACATGTATTTTATGACATCCGTTTGGCAAGTGACAATACATGTGCTAGGGAGAAGATAGTGATGTAATTTGGTACACGCATAATAGAGGGATAAAGACAAATGCTCCACAAACACGTACCTTGTCTCGGCGTCTAGAAGTCGACGACTCAAGAAGGTGATGATGTACTCTCTTCCTTCGATGTCTTGAGTCAACACGGCTCTAATCACACTCTCCTCCGCGGCAATATAAAGCAGAAACGGAATCCTGGCCTTCGGCGCCCTTACCACTGGCGGTGTCGATAAGCACTCTTTGATTTTCTCGAACACGCGTTGCTGGCTTGCCTCCCAAGTGAACTCGGCTTTATTTTTTCGTCGGAGTATTGGGACGAAAGCATCAATTTTTCTAGACAAGTTAGATATAAAGTGTCGCAAATAATTAACCTTGCCTAGCAGTTTCTGCACATCTTTCTTACATGTCGGCGCTACACATCCTCTAATTTTCTCAAGCCTCTTAGGATGAATTTTAATGCCTCTTTCATGAATCATGAATCCCAAGAACTTACCCACCGACACACCAAAAGCACACTTGAGCAGGTTCATTTTTAAGCCATACTGACGCATTCTTTCAAAAGCAACTCTCAAATCGGCGAGCTAGTTTTCCATAGCATCCGATTTGACCACAACATCATCTATATAAACTTCTAACATAACCCCTAGCAAGTCATGAAAGATTAAGTTCATGGCACATTGGTATGTGGCGCCAGCATTCTTTAAACCAAATGTCATTACTACCCACTCAAACAAGCCGACAATACCTGAGCAGCGAAAAGCCGTTCTAAAAACATCTTCTTTGGCCATAAAGATTTGATTATAACCAGCGTTGCCGTCAAGGAAACTTAGTACCTTGTGTCCTGAGGCATCGGTGATCAACATGTCGGCTATCGATATGGGATATTCATCTTTCGGAGTAGCCTTGTTCAAATCCCTGAAGTCGACGCAGATGCGGATCTTGCCACTCTCTTTCTTCTCGACATGCATGATGTTAGCGACCTATTCCGTGTACCTGCATGGCCTAATAAAACCTGCCGCTAATAGACATTCAACCTCCTCTTTAACTCGGTCATAGATGGCCAAATTGAAGCGACACGATGGCTGTTTATAAGGCCTAAACCCGGGTTAGATGGGGAGCCGATGCTCAACAAGCTCTCAGCTTAGCCCGGGCATCTCGCTGTAGTCCATGCGAAGCAATCAACATACAATCGACGCAATTTTATTACTTCGGCCTTGACATCATTATTCAAATTCTAATTTACAAACGTCGACCTCGGAACACTACCATCTCCTATGTCTACTTGTTCCAAAGGGTCGGCCGACGAGAAGCCTTGACCTAATTTTTCTACCTTGCTAAAATCTTCAATAGCTTTGGCGATACCGTATTGAGAAGACCGATATTGCTCCACGTGAGATTTTAGCCAATCAAGATTAGCATTAGACATTCTCCTATCTTAGACACAACCGAGCCACACCGGCCGGCTTCACGGAAATAGGAACGAACCTCCCCTCTGATACACTGACAAAGTCATAATCCGAGAGGTCCCGTCCCGACAAGCACTCTATCTCATCATGGGCGGCGTAACCGGACGCATCGGCCAAACTAACATGGACTGATGTATCGGCGTACACTATCTCGGCTTCGTCACCATCCCATTGTATTAGGTGCTGATGCAGGGTAGATGGCACACACTGATTTGCGTGGATCCACTCATGCCCAAGCAATACATTATAATTTCCTTATATGTCGACGACGAAGAAAGCGGTGGGCAGCGTCTTGTTCCCCATCGTTAGTTCCAAGGATAGTACCCCTTTAGCTTTCGTCGTGTCGCCGTTGAAGCTGTTGAGGGTGACGTTGGTCTTCTTGAGGTCATCGTCATCCTTGCCGAGCTTCCTTAGATGGGAGTACGACATTAGGTTCACTGTGGCGCCGTGATCGACAAGCATCCTCGAGATAGGCTTCTTGTCGATGTTCCCCATTATGTAGAGGGGTCTCAGGTGACGGTTCTTGTCTCCGGGCTTCTCGAATACGGCGTCCCGTGGGCCAAGGTTTAGTTGGGTGACCCTGGCCTCCTCCTGCAGTGGAGCAAACTCGAAAGGAAACATGACGATGCCAATATCCATCGCCTAAGGAGCGGGCCCCTCGGAGATGGGATTGTAGTCGTCGTCGAGCAAATCGTCTTCATCGGAGCTAACAACGGGGGCCAAGTCATTGACCATGACCGGCCTAGGTCTCCAGACTTTCTTCACCATGGGCCGAGGATGGATTTATTCAAAAAACGTGTCATGTGCCTCCTCGGCCTTCTCCTCTCGTATCTCTTGCATCCTCAAGCGCTGCAACCTCCTCGTTTGTGATTTGGACATCCCCGAGGGTGCCCACGATGGCTGAGGACGGGTGTTGGGTGACACGGTCTTGCTTCTAGCATTTCTGGCAAAATGGGATTTTATCATCCTCGGATATCTTGTGCTTGCCATGAGAAGTCTCCTACTCCTGGTCGGTCGGACCGGCCATAGTGGGCCGGTCAGACCGGTCTATGCCAAAAACCGTCGTAAGGCCGGTTAAACCAGCCACAGTAGGCCGGTCAGACCGAGCTTCGAATGAGTCTTCTCGCTGTCCCATTGGGGCACCCTTCAGGATTTGGACCTCCTGGGATCCAACCCTGATGACTATAACCTCCGAGGCGTCTTCACGTTCATCCCTTCTGGTGACATCTCGCTGAGCCTGGTTCTGAGGCACTACAGACAGGCGGTGAACAATACTGTCATCCTGCGCCGGCCCCCGAACCTTCCACTCGGAGACACTAGAAGGAGTGTAAGTGTTAGTAGTCGGACATCGCACGAAGTTCTCCAGCGGCATAGGCCAAGTCGGAGCCATCGCCAGCAGTAGGGCGGTGACATCAGAGGCTCTAGCGGTTTCTCCCACTGAGTGTCGAACCCGTTGGCTAGTTGGAAGCCCGGCCATGTTGATGGTACCTCGGACCATACCAGCGAATGGTCCTGCTAAGCCATAGGTAAATTAGCCCATGGCGGAGGCGGGCCCGGCCACTGGAGGCTGAGTTCATCTGGAGGTTGTAGCTCGCTCGGAGGATGTGGGTTTGGCCAATGAGGCCCGGATCCACCCGGAGGCTGGAAATCCTCCGGAGGAGGCGGGTTCGGCCATTGAGGCTCGAAGCTTCCCGGAAACAGGGGCCAAGCCTGGGGAGGGTTCAGCCACTGAGGTCCGAACCCTGCCGGAGGTTGGGACCAACCCGGAGGGGGGTTTGGCCACTAAGGTCCAAACCCTACCGGAGGCTGTATCCACTCCGAAGGGGTGTTCGGACCTTGAGGTTCGAACTCAACACTCATGAGGCTTGCCCTCGTAGGGGCTTCGACTGTCCTCGAGCCCGTGGGTGAACACCTCTTCTTTCGGACCTTCGCTGGTGCTTGTGCAAAAGCATCTTGTAAGTCACCTTCGGCCTTCTACGATGTTTGGACGAAGATGATGACTTAATATTTTCTTTCCATACCCTAACTCCGGATTCTTTGGTACAAGTGTGGGTGTGCGAGTTTCTCCTATGACGATTGCTTTCCCCTTAGCCGGCTCGGCCTGCTCTGGTCGAATCAACACCTTCCTCCATTCTAGCTCAATGTTGTTCATGGGAAAAGGGTCTATTTCTAATTTCATCTTTGGATTTGCCTCTATTTTCAATCGTCCTTCCTCTATAGCCGATTGTACCTGCCGACAAAAAACGTTGCAATCGTTAGTGTAGTGAGAATGCGAATCATGCCACTTGCAGTAGGGACGCTTTTTTAATTCATCGGCGGATGGCATGACTTGCCCTTTCGGCAGTCATAGAAGTTGATTGTTTAATAGGAAATCAAATATCTTATCACATTTAGTTACGTCGAATGAATATCTAATTTCATTAGGCCGACTCTTAGAGGGAGACGGCTGTGTATGTATCGGCCAGATCCTCTTCCTCTTTGGATTCTCCCTCGTCGGAGTGCTCCATAGTGTGGATCTCAGCCCTTGGTTTATTAAAAGTTTTAACGAATTTTCTATCTTTGGCCCGGCCTTCCTGGACCAGAGCCTATTGCAATACTTGGCTAACGTCCAAGAGGTTTTGATTATCCATATGCTCCTTAATTTCTGCCCATAGGCCATTGAATGCTAGATCTGCTAGGTCTCTTTCCGATACGTTTAGGCTAAAACATTTATTCCTAGTGTCTCTAAAGTGTTTAACATACTCAGAAACACCTTCGCTAGATTTTTGATTAATCGCCGTGAGGTGTGATAGCCTAAGCTTGGTCTCGCCTGTGTAGAAATAATCATGAAACTTCTGCTCTAGTTGAGCCCATGTCTGCATGGAGTTCGGCGGAAGTGCCGAAAACCAAGTGAATGCATCCGATCCGCTAGCTTCACCACATTGTGCTAGAAATTGGCTAATGTGTTCTAATGTGGATTTACTACCTTCGCCATCAAATTTCGTGAAATCTGATACTCTATAACCGCGAGGGTACGGAATGGTGTCAAAGTGGTCGGGATATGGTTTTCGATAAACCCTAGCTCTATCCCGAGGTGCAAAGTCGGTGCATTCCCTAAATAGCATGTGAATACATTCCTTGATATCGTCGTGATCTAATGCTTGCACGCGTCTTTCATGTGGTGGCGGGATGCGTGGCGGTATATCAACATGCTCTAGCCTATGCTGTGGTGTGGGAGTGTGCAGTGCGAGCGGCGGCAGCAGAGCAGGTATGGGCACAGGCGGCGGTGGTACTTGATAAGCTGGATTTGCCTGGCCATAAGCGTAGTTATGTGTTTTGGCTGTGAATGAAGTAGATGGAAATGTGATGGTTTTTCCAGTATTGCCGTCGGTTCTGCTATAAATATGTTGTGCTGGCGGAATACAAGTGATTGGTGCTGGTGAATCAGCCTCAGTAAAACCGAATCTTCTAAACACTACCGCCACTTGTGAGACAACTGTGGGTTCTAGTTTATTGGCTAGCGAGGCGCTAACCGCATGATCAACAGACGCAACTACTATTCTACGGTCGACTTGTGAGGCAGATAAAGGGGGTGATGATGGGCGTACCTAGGTTAAGTTGAGGTTGTCGCACATGACGAAGCCCGAGCGTGTCTTTATGCAATCTCTGAGCATCAATTCCTCGAGTTCCTTCTTTTTCGCTTCAATCTTTGCTCGGTCTTCCTCAGATATGTCCGCCATGGTGGGCGTTATAATGTTGCGGTCGTCGATGTCCACGCTCCCCATAATGTTCATCGGTGATGTAGTGGAAGTAGATGTAGTAGGGGTACTCGTTGCCGATGTAGAGGTAGTAGTCATGGTTGGCGTCTTCCCCAGCGGAGTCGCCAGAAAGTGTGTTGATGCAGAAATGTGCCCCCGCACTTGGGACAGTTCGACGTCTAAAAGTATCACAACGATACTGACGTCTCATTCCGACTACCCTGGATAGTGACAAGGGATTTAGAGTCACCAAGCAATCAGATAAATAATTAATATTTTAATCCAATTGGCCAAAAAGTATTAGTAATAATGTAAACAGTGACAAAATGACCAAAATACCTAGAATCGGCCAATTCGGAGGCTGGTTCGGAGTTACAGCTAAGTCTGGTCCGAAGGGTCCCTAGGGCACCTTCGGCCTCAAGCCCGGTCAGATCGGAGATACAACCTCGGTCGGACCGGAGGTTGCGAAGGGGTTTTGGGCGCGTCCCAAAGATAGCAGTGAAGTAGACTCCGGCACGGTGCGGAAGGCTCCGGTTGGACTGGCGAAGCCCTCCCGGTCGGACTAGCGAGGTAGGCTTCGAAGTACGCAGGCTCCAGCGAAGGGCTTCTGTGCAGTGCAGAGTATCTCGGTTGGACCGGTGGGGCACCTTCAGTCTGACCGGCCGTTGCCAACAACAGCCTGACGAAGGGCTCCGGTCAGACCGGCCTTGTACCTCCGGTCGGACCGGCAACGACAAATCCAATCTGTTAGAACCCGAACGGCCTAGCAAACGAGATCTGATTGGCCCCAAATTTTGCAGAGGTGTTCAGAGAGACAATTGACCTGAAAGATAATAAGAGATCAAACACAATTCGGCCAGATGGCTGAATTGCCGAGTAGGGCGATAAAAAATCGATAAAAAGGATAGCAATCCGTTATGTGCATTAGTAGGAGGTTCACAAGCAAACCAGCAAGGGTTACTGTGATTACGGACGTGGCAGATGGAGGGCTTTCAAGCAAACCCACGAATGCGCAAGAAGTAAAGAAAATAAATGTGATTCAAAGCTAGGGCTTTGGATTTGTGGATTGGAGAGCGCCCTTGAATCAGCCTTGCCCCTAGTATTTATAGGGGGTGGGTTGGTTATCCCTGGCTAGAGATAGAGTTAGATGCGGCCAAAATCCTGTTGAGATAAGTTTTGGGCGAAAATACCTCGAATCCTCCTCGGATCCATAATCTGGACTCTAGCTGGTCTGACCGAGCCCATGGGTTTGGTATGACTGGACCTGGCTGGTTGGACCGGTCTACCATAGCCGGTCAGACCGGCCTTTGCCAGGTTTGACATATTTTCGGTCAAAAATACTGTTTTTCAGTATTTGCCTAGTTTGACCATTAATGCCATTTTTTGGTATAAACACATAGCAACCCTCTGACATGCCGATTGTACCAAAGGAGTTGATCGAGCATGAAATCCATTTCTTCTCGACCGCCAAGCCAGTAAAATAAAAGATGCACTGATTTGCCCAGGAGTGTAAAGAGGTCATCAAGGAGGAATCCACCTCCTTACTAACAGCTGTTTATCAAGGAGATGTATCAAACCCAGTCCATGTAAAAAGAAAAATGAGAAATAGAGAATGTGCATTTACTATGCAGATCTCAACAAGCGATGCTCAAAAGATCTTTTTCCCACTGTCGCATATTGACCAAATGGTAGATTCTAATGCTGGTAGTTCCCTCCTCTATTTTTCTAGAGTGTTATTTGGGATATCACTAGATCAGCATAATGGAAGAAGACCAAGAGAAGACCACATTCAATACTCTATTCGCCGGCTACTATTATACATCAATGTTGTTTGGGCTCAAGAATGTCGGGGCTACATATAAGTTAGCCATTTAGCCTTGCCTCACTAATGAGATAGGGTGCAATGTGGAAGCTTATGCGGATGATGTCAACATATAATTCAAGCACATGGAAGATCTTATTCCTAACATCTAGGAGACTATTGATAACCTTCACATGTTTCGATGGCGCCTCGACCCAAAGAAATTTGTGTTCGAGGTGCTGACTAAGAAGCTACTCGGTTTCGTTGTCAGTAGCCGGTCAATTGAAGCCAACCCTGATAAGATATCAATGATTATAAGCATGGCCAAGCGAGCTAGTGTCAAGAATATTCAGTGCCTCATGGGTTGCATGAAAGCACTTGGGCACTTCACATGGACTCAAGAAATTCCTCTCCACGTCACCAGTCTGTTTTGCACCAACTGATGGAGAGACATTATTCCTCTACATATCTATCATGACCCACATGATCAGTACCGTTGTGATAATAGTGGTGCCATTGTGCAAGCCAAGGAGCCTAGGTCACACCAGAAGTCCAAGCATATACTTCGGTGATATCACCTACTCCAAGAGATTATAGATCGAGGTGATGTAAATATTTGCAAGGTGCACATGGATTTGAACATTGCAGATATGTTAATGATACCTCTCTCACAGCCTAAGATTGAGGGGATCTTGAGCTCTATTAGTATTAGATACTTACGTGAGTGAGTCTAGAGTATGTGAGAAAAGGTATCATGTCTATACTAATGTACTATGGATAATTGGTTATCCTATTTCTTAAATAAATATATTTTATATTGATTAGAAAGTTGGTGACTTTTTTGTGAAACTCTTTGTTTTGTAATGATATTATTCAAAAGGATACCTAATCTCATCATCATTTGGGATAGTGATGATTCATAGATTAGTACATCTGATTGATCGATGATCATGTTTCACGGATAATAGATATAGAGATGTCAAATATGTGATGTGGATACATGTTAGTGCACATAGTGTTGGATAGACCCACATTGAGATACTTCTCGAATTGTCATTATAATGTGCCATCAGTTATCATCTCAAATGGTGTACCTGTAGAATCCTTAGACCTGAGATCATCATTGATTCTAGAATGTGTAGTGGCATAATTTGAGGCTTCCAAACACTATTTCATAACTAGGTAGCCATAATTATTGTTTTTAAGTGTGTTGTGAAACATGTCTTGGGATGTGGGAGGTCAAGATGGAATTTACCGCTCCTAATGATGAGAGAGACATCTCTGGGTCCCTCGAGATAGATGGATTGGAAAAAGTGCATGGCTATGCCACTATGACTAAGGAGTTCATCAAGATCGAATCCACTATTTGATCGAGTGAAATGTCAAGCTAGCCAATAAGGGTATCATGAATCTCACCTTGAGCTTGACTGATGTCGTGTGTTAAAAGGATTAGTGCAAGAGTATGAAAGGTTCAGAAAGTATGATTTTGTCTTTGTATGCCTTTAGGGGTCAATATGTGGTGCTACGTACTTCTATTGATCGGTCATTTAGGAAAGGTTTTTGATGAGCGAATGTTTGTGTAACCTATCGGGTCACACGATTAAGGGGATGGATTTGAAACTTGCGAGAATCAGCTCTTGTGTATGTGGGAGATTGATGGAATTGTGCTCAAGAGAATTCTGGGGTAACCGGAAGTTCTGATTGTGAACTAGAAGTTCTAGGATTTTGGAGCTACCAGAAGATCCAGTAGGACCGGAACTTCTGGACCAAACTCAGATTCAATTTTCTAGAAAACCAGATGTTTTGGTTCTGAAACAGAATATATGGGTCGAATTGAATCAAGAGCAAAAGGTCCAAATCGGAAGTTCTAGTTGTGAACCCAAAGTTCCGGTTCTGATATAGAAGGTTCAAACTAGAAGGTTTGGTTGTGAACTTGAACATCTGGCTAGGAATTAATTCGATATAGAAGGGTCAAACCAGAAGTTCTGGTTCTGAACTAGATGTTTCGATCCATGTGAAACAAGATTAGATCTATTAGGCTTTAATACGGATTAAAGCCCAAGGCATGCGCACTATAAAAAGAGAAGAGGGCACACACGTGGGTATCTGCTTCTTATTGATTTGATCAGACATCTAACCCTAGCCAATTCCTCTCCTCTTCCCATGATCTTAAGTATTGAGATTGGTTTTCTCCCGGATCTCTCAAGCTGTTCTAGCACACCAACAAGAGGTGATGCATCTCTATATGTGCGGATTCCATGGAGGTTCTGCTCGAATAGTGGCGTTCGTCATCTTTTTCATGTGGAGATCGTCAGGCTTCATTGACTTGATCATCGACAAATGAACGGAACGAGGAAAATTTAAGTGAGGACACACTTTCTCAACTTCTACTTTAGTTGTACTAGCGTGTCTCGCATTAGAAGGTAACGATCTATGATCCCTCACATGCATGGTTCTTGGGCTAACGAGGTTAAAATTTAAAATTAGTGGCTAGCCTAACCTCCTCGTATCCCAACATGAGCATCCTCACCACTTATACCCATGATGTTACAAGCTATGTACTTTAATCATGGGTTAATAATAGTAATGTTCCTTTTCTAGTTTTTCTCCAACATGATGTTTCCCGTTCTACCCTGAGTACTTAAATTTTCTATCACTCTATCCTAGAGTCTATGACCCGCTCTAGCTCTAGCGACTAGACGGACATACTTCTGACCAGTCACACCGAGTTGGTATTGTTGGTGCATTTTTTGGTCACACTTTGACACACGCGTGGCCTGAGAGATCTTCTTAACTTCAGTGCAGGTCCTACGTTCATGGAAAAAATGGGTTCAAGGCGTACCAATAAGTATGACCCTACAACTAATAAGGGAGCAGGAAAAGATGATTGATAACATAGCCTATCGACTATCGAGTCGATGACCGCAATGAGGATGTAATAATCGTGGAATATCATGCTGATCAACCATAGGGCCGATGACCATGGGTGAAGCAATCGGGTGAGCATGTCATCGACTGATAAGATGGGGAGTTTACACATATAGGCTAATGAGTGTTTTCCGATGGCGAATAAGATGTGGCGTTAAATTGAAGATAACCTATCGGCTTGTACTCCGACAGAAATAAATAAAACATGTCAGATAACATGTCTATATCATGAAAATAATCACAATAACTAGATCGGACCTAACCAATATAGTAACTAATCATGATGATCTTAATAATATATCAAAGTATTTGGCATGCTTTATTTAGATGAATGGTATATATCATGAAAAATATACAATAGCAAGAGATGTCGGACTCACCCGATGATGCCTCAAACTATCACACCTAGATCACATCAATCTAAGAGATGAATCTAATGTAGCCTTAGACCTAGCAAATACACCGCGAAACCGACGACCGTACTGTTTCAACATTCAGTTCAAGAGATCAATCTAATGCGTCCGTGAAGATACTAACCTAGTCGATACGGTCATCGGGGGTGGCGGGACTCACCTCTTAGCCAGATATGGGAATGATGTAGCCCGGTTTCAATTGCTGAATCCCGCCAGGACTAACCTTGGGAAACCAAGGGTGATGATGTGTCAAATAGTTTTTTTGACAGAGATATGTGTTCTAATCTAACTAAGAGGTACATATTTATAGTCTGGAGACTTCCCATCCAAGTAATCTATCTTAACCGATTCTGGATAATCTTCATCTTCTCATCATTAGCTCCTTCCTATCTGATCATGTTGTAACGGATGGGCTGTTGGAGAATAGGGGAGCTACGCTACCCGACAAATTCAAAATTTCTGCCCTAAGCCCAAGACCCATGTGCATGTGAGATCATAGATCGTTACCTTCTAGCACGAGACATGCTAGGTGCAGCGGAAGAAGGTGTCAAAGTAGCGCGTCAAGCCTATCCTCGCTTCGTCCTTACCGTCCCTCGCCAATCTGATTGATGAAGATGACATAGTTATTCACGTGAATAAGTCCACGAGCGTCGCTGTTCGAGAAATGCCTCCACGGTATCGACACGTACAGGGATGGAGTTCCTCCCACGGAAACATGCTAGCACCGCACGTGAGAGATGGAAGATACTCGACCTCAACGTTTGAGATCAAGAAAGAGAGCAGAAGAGTGTATGGTGGCTAGGTCCAATCTATGCTTATTGCTTGTCCCAAGACCTCCTCCTCTCTTTATATAGGGCTGAAAGCCCGTGGTCATGCACATCTCGTAATCCACAAATTAGTTACTGTTGGACCGGAAACGGCGACCAGAGGGGGGGTGAATGGGAGCTTTTAAAAATTCGGGCTAAAACTTAGCCTTTGGTTTCAGTTCTGTCTCCTGCGGAACAGGCTTCGAACACCACCTTCGAAGGTCTGGTTCGGAGGTACTTCGACACCTTCGAAAACAGGCTTCGGAGTAGCAAAAGTTCGAAGCCAAGAAGACTTCGCTCCACGAACAACCCTCGGAAAGCTACTCTGCTAAGTCAGTGCAGGCTCCTCACACGGGGTGCTTTGAGCAGGCTTCGCACTTCACCCTTCGCAAGAGTGGACAGCCCTCTGAGGACTTCGACCAAGTACTTGGTGACAGCAACTGGTGCTGGGCTTCGTACGCGAAGGTCTAAACGCACACAAAAGGACTATGCTAAGGGCTTCAACACAAGAAGCACAACGAGATACGAACAGGGCTTCGCTAGTAAGCAGCGAGGTCTAGCCTCGTGTTACACAGAGCGACAGCACACTGAAAAACACACTTCGCGAGATAAACACCCTTCGCCTAAACAAGCTTCGGTGCACAAAAACTAGCGAGGTATGTAAAGCAAGCTCAAGCAAAAGCACAAGGAAGCAGGGCTTCGCCGCTTGAACAAGGAACACGAAATAAATTGAACTCTGGATGAAAACCAGCGAGGTCTGTGTGTACAGGAGCTCAACAGTAAATGCTCAAAGTGTTAAATGTTACCTACCGAGCCCCCATATTTATAGCCCACGGCTTCATCCAAAGGAAAAGACTACATTACCCCTAGGGTTTACAAAAGATTTGTCTCTACAGAACTAAGGGGTACAAAAGGTAGTCCACCTTTATTCTGGAGGCTTCTCTGTCAGCTTTGCAGAGGGGACAGTGTCAGCCTTTTTCAGAACAGACAGTGTCAGCCTTTGCAGTCTTGACTTTCTGCAGCCTCCCTTCGCACGCGAGGGTGCGGTAGCTTCGGCGAGAAGCCTGCAGCCTGTTGGCCTTCGCTCCGCCGAAGAAGTCCTTCGATACAGTGACGGTTTTAAGCCGAAGCCGTCAAAGCCCTTGAGCCTTCGCACCACCACCTCCGGAGTGGATCACCACGGCTTCGCAGCTACTCCCAGCTCGAACACCGTCCGTCCGTGTACCGAAGCCATGCATGGCCGAAGCACCACAAGACAACCTTGCTCCGGAGCTAGCCTCGCTCCGAAGTCTTCCTCCCTCCGAAGCCCCACCTTCGGAGTTCCACCCTTCGAAGTCCCTCCTTCGTCCAAGGCCTCCGCATGAAGCATTCCATGAGCTCTTCGTCGCAGTGTCTCTCCCCGAGCACACTCCTCAACGAGCCTCACCCGGACCATGCCTTCGATGCGCCTCGACTTCTGAGACCTTCGTCGGGCACCTTCGAGTGTCTCCCTCCGGAGCACACTTCGAACTCCTTGCCTCCGCAGAGGACTTGTTCCACCAACTCCGAAGTCACTCCATCCGGAGTACCTTTGAAGTGCCTCACCTCCGAGGACTTTGTCTCGGAGCACCTTCAGCCGGAGCCACGCTCCGCACTCTCTGCCTTCACCTGGCGCGTCTCGACCCGAGGACCGACCCGGACCACCTTCGTAGCCACCGTGACGGAGCTCCCCGCTCCCCTAGCATCAAGCCTCCCGCTTGACCCAGGTTCACCTGGCTCGAACCTTGTCCGTCGCCTCCGAAGTCCCTGCGCACCACAGACAAACAGACAAGTGTATCCAGTACTCCGGAGACCTCTCCGGGTTAGCAACCTCCGGCACACACTCCGGTGTACCGCCCAAAGTACCGAAGCCTTCGGTACGAACCCAATCATCGCGTATTGTCGGACCCCTCCGACAAGCACACTCCGCTGCACCAGCTGCGGCAAGCAAACACCGAACACCCTTCGGTGAAACCACCTCCGAACACCCTTCGGAGGCACCACCTCCGAAGCCCCTTCGGAGGTACCCTTCGAACAGAGGGTAAAATCCTATCAATCACTCATCACAAAACACCGAAACCAACCCTTGGTTCCTCAATCTCCCCCTTGATGAGTGCATTGACAACTAAATCCAAGTTCAAGAAAATTTAAAATTTTCAGCACACAAGTGACCATAAAAACTCAGAAAAGAGCCAAAGCATGTCACTTGATAAAAGAATTTTTCTCCCCCTTTGTAAAAGAGTAAAAACCCCTTTGGCAAATCTCCCCTTGATAAGAACTCCCCCTGAGTTAAGCAAATTTTTTCTCCCCCTTTATGTCAAAAATCTCTCCCCTTTTTCGAAATTATGCCTTCTTGCGGCAGAGAACATAGCAAATCTCTCCGGAATTTCTCCCCCTTTGGCAATGCAAGCATCAAGGAGCATGTAAAAGATGCAAAGCTTCGAAATGAATAGAATTGCAAAGACATATAATGCAAAAATATGCCAACAGTAACATCAATGATCATGTACTCAGCTCAATTTAACATTCTGTGAAACAAGATGATGGCATGTGATTTTTGTCATTTTGAGATAAAAGCATCACCACTTAATCATAGCAGCTAGACATGTGAAGGCAAGGACTGCGCAAAGCTAACAAATTCTACCTTAGACAGACAAGTCTTGTTCAAAAGGAGCTGAGAAAGCAACCTTGATGATCAAATAAATTTGTTGTTCTTTTTCTTAATGCCAGGGGTTATTTGTTTGTCCACCTTATACTTTCCAATCAGGCCAAGCCTAGGCATGAAAGCCATCTGAAGCTTAAGGCAGTGATTTTGGCAGACACTACACTATCCCAGTTCAGACCAATGTGCTATGGTAAGCAGTCTAGAATAGAGTAGTGCGACAAACAAACCCTCCTGGATCTTTTCATTGAAACCAGGCAAATCATGGATTTTTGATTTTGATTCTGATGAATGAAATATTTTGATGAATATCCATGAATAAAGAACACAATTTTTCAAGTTGCAAATTTTAGCATCCAAGTAACAGTGTCTTGCTGTCAAGTAGATAAAAGATAGCTAAAAGCAGTCCTGCCTAAACAAGCTAGATACACAATTGTGCGGTGAGCAAGTTTGATTTTAGAAAATAAAACATCATGCACAATCAATGTTCCAGACATATTTCATAGAGCTGAGCTGTCATGATTTCTTTGAATTAAAAGCAGGCATATAATAGCAAAAGATGTAAATGCAATTTCACACATAATGAGCATATGCACGACAATTAAAATCAGCTCCCCCTCACAAAATGACGTAGGGATGACAAATACCAAGTTCCCCACGCAAGTAAGCAAATCGAGAAGCATCGAGGGGTTTTGTAAAAATATCGGCAAGCTGGTGTTGGGTATCAACATATTGAAGTTCAATATCACCCTTCTCATTGTGATCTCTGAGAAAATGATACCGTACATCAATGTGTTTGGTTCTGGAGTGCTGAACCGGGTTGTTTGCAATACAAATAGCACTAGTGTTATCACAGAAAAGTGGAACACTCTTATATTCTAACCCGAAATCCCGCAAAGTGGAAACCATCCACAAAATCTGAGAGCAACAGCTAGCTGCAGCAACATATTCGGCCTCAGCCGTCGATTGTGCAACACTAGACTGTTTGCGGGAAGACCAGCAAACCAGAGAAGTACCCAGAAAATGACAAGTACCAGAGGTACTCTTCCTATCAATTCTACACCCAGCAAAGTCCGCATCAGAATAACCTCGAAGACATAAAGATGAAGAAGCTGAATACCATATGCCAAATTCAAGGGTGTGTTTGAGATACCTTAGGATGCGCTTAACCGCTTGGCGGTGCGAAGCACGTGGTGAAGCCTGAAAACGAGCGCACAGACACACTGCGAAGTGTATGTCCGGCCTCGTAGCAGTCAAGTAGAGGAGGGAGCCGATCATGCTCCGGAACTCCTTCTGATCTACGGCTTCTCCATCTTCGTCAGGGTCCAATGCTACAGATGTAGCCATTGGAGTAGCGAGTGGCTTCGCATTGGACATGTCGAATTTCTTGAGCAGGTCCTTGGTGTACTTTGTCTGGTGGACAAAAGTACCTTGTTTGCTTTGCTTGATTTGCAAACCAAGGAAAAAGGTGAGTTCACCCATCATTGACATTTCAAATTCCCTGCTCATGGTATCTGCAAACTCGGCAACCAAAGCATGAGAAGAGCCACCAAAGATGATATCATCCACATAAATCTGCACTAGGAGGAAATCTTTGCCATGCTTGAGAGTAAACAAAGTTTTATCAACAGAGCCCATCAAATACCCTCGCTCAAGCAGAAAAGACTTAAGTCTG
Source organism: Zizania palustris (assembly GCA_019279435.1). Classification (NCBI taxonomy): domain Eukaryota; kingdom Viridiplantae; phylum Streptophyta; class Magnoliopsida; order Poales; family Poaceae; genus Zizania; species Zizania palustris. The sequence continues at coordinate 96,137,070 of JAAALK010000079.1, read as the reverse complement.
TCATACCAAGCCCGAGGGGCCTACTTGAGTCCATAAAGAGCCTTATGAAGTTTAAGGACTTTATGTGGATACTTGGGGTTTTCAAAACCAGGGGTTGTTTTACATAAACATCTTCACCTATGAAGCCATTAAGAAAAGCACTTTTGACATCCATTTGATAGAGTTTGAATCCCCGGGATGTCGCAAAGGCAAGCAAAATCCTAATGGCCTCAAGGCGAGCAACAGGTGCAAAAGTTTCAGTAAAATCAATCCCTTCTAGTTGAGAAAAACCCTGAGCTACAAGTCTAGCCTTGTTTCTAACAATTGTCCCATCCTCCCCTTGTTTATTTTTAAAAATCCATTTTGTTCCAATGAAATGAACATTTGGTGGAGGATCAACTAAAGTCCAGACTTGGTTTCTCTCAAAATTTTCAAGCTCTTCATGCATGGCATTGATCCAACTAGAATCAGAAAGTGCATGACTAACATCTAAGGGCTCGAAAGAAGCAACAAAAGCAGCATTAGTGAAATGAGCGTGAGAACGTGTTACCCTTTGATCAAGCTCACCAATGATCTGCTCGGGAGGATGCATCCTTTGAACATGGTGTGGAGCCTCGCGACGGGATGCAGTCTCCCCCTCAACTTGAGCGTTGGAGTGGTCCAAGATGACCGATGTCGAGGTAGTTGCTTCGGGACCTCGTGCCGAAGTAGTTGAAGCGGGGTCAGCTTCGGGGGTCGATGTCGAGGGTAGCAGGGGTTCATCCTCGAATTCTTTGGGATCTTCGTCTTCGAATAAGGTCTGTTCCATGTCGTGTTCATTTGCCTGTTCAAAAGCAGAACTAACAGAGGGGGTTGATTCATCAAAAGTCACATCACATGACTCGATGACAGTGTTAGTTTCCAAGTTATAAACACGATAGGAATGACCATGAGTAGTATAACCCAAAAAGATCCCGTCAGAAGATCGCGACTCAAATTTATCCAAATTTCCACGTTTTAGGATAAAGCAGCGACAGCCAAAAACTCGAAGATGAGTAACCTTGGGCTGTCTCCCAAAACGCAGCTCATAAGAAGTCAAATTTAAAATTGAGCGCAAGAAAATACGGTTTGAGATGTAGCAAGCAGTGTTCATGGCCTCAGCCCAGAATTTTCTAGGAGTCCTATGCTCATCAAGCATCGTCCTAGCCATCTCAACCAAAGTGTGGTTTTTCCTCTCAACGACACCGTTCTGTTGAGGAACCCGCGGAGCAGAGAATTGATGTTCTATGCCATGCTCCATGCAAAAGTCAACAAAGAGACTATTTTTGAACTCAGTGCCATTATCGCTTCGAATGAATTTTAATGCACCGGGAAGTTCAGTGAAAAGTCTCAAAGCCAAGCTCCGAAAGTGTGAAAACACTTCATCCTTGCTTGCAAGAAAGAAGACCCAAGAGTAGCGGGAGAAATCGTCGACAATAACAAGTACATACCACTTGCCGCCTAAAGAACTAACCCGAGAAGGACCTACAGTGTCCATATGGAGAAGTTCTCCGGGCTGTTCAGTCATCACTGTGGTGACTGGCGAATGCGAAGCGGCAATCATTTTTCCATGTCGACATGGAGCGCAAACTAAATTCTTCTCAAACTTGAGCTTGGGCAATCCTCGGATCAAACCTAGGGCGCTCAGACGAGCGAGCAACTCAAAGCTCATATGCCCTAGTCTCCTATGCCACTTCCAAAGTTCAGAAGTCGAATGTGCAACAAGACAATGAGAAGAACCAGATGACTCTGAAAAATCAGCTCCAAAAACTCTCCCAACTCTAAAGATCTTACACACCACAACGCCATCTGAATTGAGCACTTGCGAAGTATCGCGATGAAATCGCACTTCGAAGCCCTCATCAAGCAACTGAGATACAGACAGCAAATTGTATCCCAGGTTTTCAACCAAAGCAACATCTTTGAGAGTGAAGTTCGAATTAATTCTTACCACACCTTTACCTTTCACTCTACTCCTTCGATTGTTTCCGAAGGTGATATGTTCCCTTTGCTTGGTTGTGGTGAGGCTGGAGAACCAAGCTGCATCTCCGGTCATGTGGCGCGAACAACCGGAGTCCATGATCCACGTGCCCTCCAAGCCTCGACCTGTCGCCTACACATGATAAAAACGTCTCGATCGCTCAGTGCTGGGGTGAGTAAAATAATGGCGAGGCATCCAGCACTGAGTGACACGAGTAGTAGGCACAGTAAAAGCAGACGGTCTACGCACATGAAAATCAGAATGATGCAAAGTGCGAGGTCTACCTACATGCAAAGTACGCAAAGCATGACGAGGACTCCTACTCTGACGAGGTACAAAGCTACTCGCCCGAGGTCTACCACCATATGGAACGTGGTGAACACCTCGAGGAGCAAAACCTCTCCGAGAAGCACGAGGATCCTCGAAAACAGGACGAGAGTAATACTCAGACTCATGCATACCTAAAGATGGGTAATGCATGTCCTGATAGCTCATCGCCTGTGCACGTCGCTCATCCTTGATGCGACGGAAACAGAAACCAATCAAATGACCCGCCCGCTGACAATAAGAACAATGGAACACTCTCCTAGGGGCACTCTCATGGGCCATAGGAGCAACTCTCACAGGCTCCTTGGGTTTCTTCTGTGTGGTTTTCTTGGGAGGATTTTTCTTGGCAGGAGGAGTGGTTTTCTTTGGTGGATGGGTAGGCTTTTTGGCTGATGGGGTGTCCAACAGAGCTCTCTCTTTCTCTAGGGTGGTGGGAGAGGTAAAAACAGTTTTGGTCTTACTGTCTGAAGCTATCCTCTCAAAACCCAAACCTAGAGCTACCCCGGCTCTGTCAGCACACAACTTGGTCTTGGCCAAGAGCAAATCCATCCTACCCTTCCCCTCAGTGCATTTGTTCACCACAGAAAGAAGGTATTCATTTTCTGACATGAGGTTCTCAGCTCGCTCTCTAACAGTGCCTAGCTGGTCCTTAAGGGTAATGCATGTGTCACACACAGGCTGCACATCCTTAGAACTACCGGCCCTCTCCAATCTAGCCTCTAAATCATGAACATGCTTATCACGTAAATTAATGCTATCGCGTAATAAAGAGCAGTTCATGCAATCAATAATATCATGAGGTCTAGAATCCACCTCCAAAAGCTGCTTCTGTGCAGTCTCAAACTCAAAGAGAGTTTGAGCATGGACAGAACGCAACTGAGCAAGCTCACTCATGACAACAGAACAGGACTCACATTCAGCATCATCAAACTTAGACTTAAGCATGGCATATTCAGTAGAAATATTTTCTAGCCTAAGTCTAAGGTCTTTTCTTTCTCTAGCGGCTTGCACAAGTAATCTATCCTGACCAAGCACAACTTCATTCAGCTCATCTAATTTAATTAGAAGCTGGTCAGATGATAGGTTTACCTCAGATGAGTCAAGCTCATCGCCGCTGTGATCGCTGTCGGCCATGAAGCAAAGGCCGGTGAAGTCACGTCCCTTCTTGTCCTTCTTGTCCTCCTTCCTTGGGGACTCCTCCTCCTCAGAGCTCGACTCCTCAGTTGAGGATGTGTCGATGTCGCTGAGAGCAGCAACAAAGGCTCTGGAAGCGGCCTTGGCTACTTTCTTAGCCATCTTGCCGCGCTTGCCCTTCACAAAGGGCTTCCTCTCCTTTTTGTGGTATTTGGGGCAGTCACTCTCATCTCTCTTTTTGATCTTGGGGCAATTGGCCTTGGTGTGAGATGTGTCGCCACATTCATAGCAACCACTAAAACCACTTCTCCTCTGATCCCGTCTCTCATGATGAAAGCGGGTGAACCTCCGGGCAATGAGAGCAAGCTCATCATCAGCTAGAGTGTCCACCTGCTCCTTTGTGACGGAGACCAGGGAGGACAAAGCAAAACCATCTGCATGAACACAAGTGCCTGATGTGCTTGGTTCTGCAGTGGTGCCACGGCTAGTGCTAGAAACCAATGCCAACGGCTGTGGCAAAGAGCTTCTGTGCACAGCAAGGGATGCCTTGGCAATCTCTGTGGACTTCAGCTTGCTAAAGAGTTCGTCACAGGTCAATGTGTCATAGCCTGTGGACTCCTCAATGCTGGATATCTTCACTTCCCATATGCTACGGTCAAGAGCATAGAGAAGCTTGATAGCCCTATCATGATCACTGTAAGCAAGCGTCCCGTTGGATCGCAAGTTACTCACTATCGCGTCAAAGCGAGAAAACATGGCATCAACAGATTCACCAGGTGCCTGCACAAACAGCTGATACTGTTGATTGTAGGTGCTTTGGCGCCTGGCCTTAATCTGAGCAGAGCCCTCATGAAAGACAGTGAGTGTTGTCCAAATCTCCCTAGCAGTCCTAAGGTGCTGCACCCTATCGAACTCACTTCTACTCAAACCGATGAACAGTATGTTTCTTGCCTTGGAATTGGCAATATACTGATCCTTCTCAGTCTGAGAGGTGCGAGTCTCAGGGATGGAGTATTGTGAGTCCACAATCTCCCAAATTGCATTTCCTTGGCTTAACAAGTAAGCCTCCATGCGCACCTTCCAGTATGCAAAATATGTCCCATCGAACAGAGGAATTTTACTGCCTCTATCCATGTCGCCAACAGATCACAAAACCGGTTAAGGTCAACTGGTGATCTTAACCTGCTCTGATACCAATTGTTGGACCGGAAACGGCGACCAGAGGGGGGGTGAATGGGAGCTTTTAAAAATTCGGGCTAAAACTTAGCCTTCGGTTTCAGTTCTGTCTCCTGCGGAACAGGCTTCGAACACCACCTTCGAAGGTCTGGTTCGGAGGTACTTCGACACCTTCGAAAACAGGCTTCGGAGTAGCAAAAGTTCGAAGCCAAGAAGACTTCGCTCCACGAACAACCCTCGGAAAGCTACTCTGCTAAGTCAGTGCAGGCTCCTCACACGGGGTACTTTGAGCAGGCTTCGCACTTCACCCTTCGCAAGAGTGGACAGCCCTCTGAGGACTTCGACCATGTACTTGGTGACAGCAACTGGTGCTGGGCTTCGTACGCGAAGGTCTAAACGCACACAAAAGGACTATGCTAAGGGCTTCAACACAAGAAGCACAACGAGATACGAACAGGGCTTCGCTAGTAAGCAGCGAGGTCTAGCCTCGTGTTACACAGAGCGACAGCACACTGAAAAACACACTTCGCGAGATAAACACCCTTCGCCTAAACAAGCTTCGGTGCACAAAAACTAGCGAGGTATGTAAAGCAAGCTCAAGCAAAAGCACAAGGAAGCAGGGCTTCGCCGCTTGAACAAGGAACACGAAATAAATTGAACTCTGGATGAAAACCAGCGAGGTCTGTGTGTACAGGAGCTCAACAGTAAATGCTCAAAGTGTTAAATGTTACCTACCGAGCCCCCATATTTATAGCCCACGGCTTCATCCAAAGGAAAAGACTACATTACCCCTAGGGTTTACAAAAGATTTGTCTCTACAGAACTAAGGGGTACAAAAGGTAGTCCACCTTTATTCTGGAGGCTTCTCTGTCAGCTTTGCAGAGGGGACAGTGTCAGCCTTTTTCAGAACAGACAGTGTCAGCCTTTGCAGTCTTGACTTTCTGCAGCCTCCCTTCGCACGCGAGGGTGCGGTAGCTTCGGCGAGAAGCCTGCAGCCTGTTGGCCTTCGCTCCGCCGAAGAAGTCCTTCGATACAGTGACGGTTTTAAGCCGAAGCCGTCAAAGCCCTTGAGCCTTCGCACCACACCCTCCGGAGTGGATCACCATGGCTTCGCAGCTACTCCCAGCTCGAACACCGTCCGTCCGTGTACCGAAGCCATGCATGGCCGAAGCACCACAAGACAACCTTGCTCCAGAGCTAGCCTCGCTCCGAAGTCTTCCTCCCTCCGAAGCCCCACCTTCGGAGTTCCACCCTTCGAAGTCCCTCCTTCGTCCAAGGCCTCCGCATGAAGCATTCCATGAGCTCTTCGTCGCAGTGTCTCTCCCCGAGCACACTCCTCAACGAGCCTCACCCGGACCATGCCTTCGATGCGCCTCGACTTCTGAGACCTTCGTCGGGCACCTTCGAGTGTCTCCCTCCGGAGCACACTTCGAACTCCTTGCCTCCGCAGAGGACTTGTTCCACCAACTCCGAAGTCACTCCATCTGGAGTACCTTTGAAGTGCCTCACCTCCGAGGACTTTGTCTCGGAGCACCTTCAGTCGGAGCCACGCTCCGCACTCTCTGCCTTCACCTGGCGCGTCTCGACCCGAGGACCGACCCGGACCACCTTCGTAGCCACCGTGACGGAGCTCCCCGCTCCCCTGGCATCAAGCCTCCCGCTTGACCCAGGTTCACCTGGCTCGAACCTTGTCCGTCGCCTCCGAAGTCCCTGCGCACCACAGACAAACAGACAAGTGTATCCAGTACTCCGGAGACCTCTCCGGGTTAGCAACCTCCGGCACACACTCCGGTGTACCGCCCAAAGTACCGAAGCCTTCGGTACGAACCCAATCATCGCGTATTGTCGGACCCCTCCGACAAGCACACTCCGCTGCACCAGCTGCAGCAAGCAAACACCGAACACCCTTCGGTGAAACCACCTCCGAACACCCTTCGGAGGCACCACCTCCGAAGCCCCTTCGGAGGTACCCTTCGAACAGAGGGTAAAATCTTGTCAATCACTCATCACAAAACACCGAAACCAACCCTTGGTTCCTCAGTTACACCTAATTCGTATTTATAACAGATCCAATCTGTTTACCCACGTTAGAACTTCTGATCCTGGTTCGGAACTTGCGATACGGTATTTCAGGTCTCCCAATTCAGCACGGCATGCAATAGATCCAATCTATTTTCACCCACCTCGGAACTTCTGATACCATATCAGAACTTCCGATCAGTACAATTCTCTCTGATTCCAAATTGGAACTTCTGGTTCGTCGGAACTTCCGATACCATATCGGAACTTCTGAAGCAGCACTTGCTCTCTAACTCGAGACCAGATAATAGTCAGAACTTCTGACACTACCTATCGGAACTTCCGATACACAGAATTTTCTTGGCCATATCCTTCAATCTCCCACTTGCACAAGAACCAATTATTTGCATTTTTCTTAATCCATCCCCTTAAGTGTGTGACCCTATAGTTTCATACACTAATGGTTGTTCACCAGAAACCGTTTCCGACTCACTGATCAATAGCGGTACCTAGCAGCACATATTACCCCCAAAAGCATACAAAATCAATTTTCATGTAACCTTGATATACGCAAGCACCAGTCCCTTTACCACACACCGTCAGTCAAGCTCAAGGCGAGATATATGCCACCCTTGTAAGCTATCTCGATATTTCACTCGATCAAGTATCGGATTCCAATCATGATTAACTCATTAGTCATAGTGGCATGGCCATACACTTTTCCAATCCAATACCTCGAGGGGCCTAGAGACGACTCTCTCGTTATTTGGAGGTGTAAATTCCACCTTGACCGCTCACATCCCACGACATGTTTCACAACACACCTAAAAACAACCCTTATTACTACCGAGTTAAGGAATATCGTTAGGAAGCATCTAAGTGTGTCACTATGTATTCTGGAATCAAATGTTGATCTCAGGTCTAAGGACTCTACATGTACACCATTTGAGATTACAACTGATGGCACATTAAAATAACAATCACAGCAGTATCTCAAGTGGGTATATCAAACACCATGTTCATTAACATGTGTCCACATCACTAATTTGACATCTCTATGTCTATGATCTATGAAACACAATCATCAATCAGTCGGATGTGCTAATCCATGTATCATCATTGTCCCACATGATGACAAGATTAGGGATTCCTTTTGAACAATATCGTTATAACACAAATAGTTTCAAATAACAAGTCATTCACTCATTAATCAAATGTAAACAATATTTATTCAAGGAAAAATATAACAATTATCCTCACACATTAGCATTGACTCTACTAGCATCTTCCACATAGACATGACTCACTCACACAAGTATCTAATACCCATGGAGCTCAGGTGTGCCTCATGCTTGGGCTGTGGAAGAGGTTGTAGGACTGAGAGTAGCGACCAGAGGGGAGTGAATGGGCGCCTAAAAAAATTCTTACGAATCAATGGACTTCTCCCAACACCCAACACACCTCAACAGACAAACATCCGAACAAATCACTAGTACTAAAAATAATCTAGCCTAAAAATGACCGGTGTCCTAAACGAAAAGACACCACTACAGTGCTTAAAGGCAGATTAAAAATCATCACAGATCAGAACAATGAAACGACAAACATCTCACACAGATTAATAAAATCTCACTAGCTTGATAATCAAATCATCAAGTACTAAAAATATTCACCAACCACTAACAATTAATGAAACACAAGATAGACCCAACAATTCATAGGTATTTAAACAAACACATGACATGCACTTAGATCGCATAGAAATATCAACAAGCATGCATGAATCTAACTGAAATAAAAAGCTTGCCGCCATTTAATCTGTCTCATACTACTCAAGAAAATGAATCTGTGACTGCATGCAAAATGAGAAAAGAAATTATTGTTTTATATCTGTCTCCTATTCATGGTGGCCGGTTCCTGTGCCTTGTGCTCAAAACTGAAGATTCGCTTGCCGTTGGATTCTGCTTCACGCGCGTCAACCATCCGGCCGAAGCGATGCGCCTGCCTCGCAAAGGCCTGCGCACATGCTGCGCCCCAACCGCCTGGCAGCAGCTACTGCACCCTTCGCGCCCAAGTGCTCTGCCGTGTACAGCACAGCGGCCACGAGCAGCTGCGAGCTCCTCCTGTGCCACACGTCACAACGCAACAGGAAGAAGAAGAAATAGCCCCCGAGAAATAGACACACACCATTTGCTCTTGCCCCCGGTTTAAGAAAACCACAGTTGTGCTGATTTGATTAAGCGTTGTGCCAATCCAAGTGGGGAGCAATCGAGGTCTCCAGAACGGCGGCGGCGGAAAAAATTGATGACTAGAAAAATCGTTGCGGTGGCGGAGGATGAAACAGGAGGGAGAAAAAGTGTTGAACTCAGATTTTTTTTCTATTAGGTGAGTTGAACCAAACCCTAGGGATTGGGGCCCTATTTATAGGCAGCCCAATAACACTAGGAAAACACCAAAATACCCTTAGGGTTTTAAGGACGCTGAAATAAAATGGAAAAGACAATAATGCCCTTAGGATTTTTACAGACTCGACTAACACATGGTGGGCCTAAAAAGCAAAATGGTAAAATCCTAAATAAAGATAACTTGTCCTGACGTGGAGCTTTCGTAGCAGCTATGGCTTAGCTTCAGGACGGCTCGATCTAGGATCAGCGGTCTGGATTGGGCGTCGGTTTTGCACTGAAACCGATAAAGCATCCACCGTCTTCGCACCGGGTACCTAGATTGGGCCGACCCGATTCCGCGGCTCCCTCGGCCCAACAATCGCTCGCCACCCGTGTACCTGAGTCAACCCCAGTCAACAGACCAGTGGATCCCCTACCGCTCCTAGCCCATGTACATAGATTGGGTCAACCCGACTCGGCAGCCCCTCTACCCGGCAATCGCTCGCCGCCCGTGTACCTGAGTCACATGCAGCCTAAGACACGACAGGTCTCGTCTTCTCTTCGTCTCCTCTCTCTTTGAATTCCGTTGACAATCACTCATCACATCTGGAGCCATGAGGCCCATGATCTTCAACATGGCTCCTCAATCTCCCCCTTGATGAGTGCATTGTAAGCATCCTCTTCATCATCGCTTTGGAACTTGGAAAACATGTGGAAACACGAAAACAAAAAAAACACAAGAAGACAGAAGGAAGAAAATAAAATAAAAAGTTTAACCCTAATAACCAAAAGCCAAACAAAAGCCAGAAAACGGTCATTATGGTTAAACAAAAATAAAAACTCAAACGAGTGCAATCTCAGAAATATCAACAAGGATATCTAAAGAGTAAAGGCAAAAGAGACTAAAACTCCCCTTGAAACAAATCCCGGAGAAAAGCTAAAACTCCCCCTAAACAGTTCTAAAAGATCAAGTAACCCAAAATTTCTCCCCCTTGTTGACAATTGGACTCATCAAGTGAGACTAAATGCACTCAAAAGAGACACAAACTCAAACTCCCCCTGAAATGCAACTCCCCCTCAAAATATGCAATGAATGCAACTGGGGTGCAAGTAGAGTGTAAAAAGCATGCTCCTTAGATATGATTGACTACAATTACAACATCTAGCAAGTATAGCGAAAAATACTGTCTAAGACACAAGGCATGATTAGTGCAATAGATGATATCCAAAGAAAGTCATTAGCACGCATTTTTAAATTTTTGTGAACAAAAGCATCACCACATTTTCTAGTCAACAAGCAAGGTAAAACATGAGATGCAAAGGCTAGATGATATCTACCAAGATAAGCATTGTCTAGAACAAAGAGCTTCAACAAACTTGTCATCTTTTTAATTTTCAAGCTTTTCTTATCCTTTTTCATTTTTGTCAGGGGTTATTTGCATGTCAACCTTATGCTAACCGACCAAGTCAAGCCTAGGCCAGAACAGGACCATCAGAAGCTTAAGACATTGGTCTTGGCATACATTACAATGTCATAGTTCATACCAAAGTGCTATGGTAAGCAGTCTAGAACAATGCAATGCGACAAAGCAAACCTACTTGGATCTTTTCAATTATGCATAAAAGGCATGAATTCTTCATTTTTCTAATTCTTATCATTTTATAGCATATTTTCCATGTTAAAGCATATAGATGTCCAAGTTGCATATCTGCTATGTTGCGCATCTAAGTAAGGAACTAGCTACCAGGAATAAAAAAGATAGCAAAAGCATTCAACCTACACATGCTAGTTACCAGAAGCAATGGTGATCATTTTTCAATTTTAAAGCATAAAAGCCATGCATATGACAGATATCAAATACATCATATGAACTGAAGCAAAGCATGAACATCAACAGGTATTCAAAAGTATATACTAGCTAGAATAAGTAAATCAATTCAATCATAAAACAGAAGCAAGCTCAAAGTTTGATATATGAATGTGCATGGTATGAACTCACATGAATAGACTCAATAAAAGAGTAAAGAAGAAAGAAAAGAGACTCAAAATATCCTAAAAAGGATACACAACTCCCAAATCCCCTCGCAAACGCTCAAATATAGACTGATCTAGGGGTTTAGTAAGAATGTCAGCCAACTGATGATGGGTATCAACATGAACAAGGTCAATGACACCTTTCTCATATTGATCCCTCAGAAAGTGAAAGCGCACATCAATATGTTTGGTTTTTGAATGAAGACATGGGTTTTTCCCTACACTAATCGTGTTGGTGCTATCACAAAACAAAGGTACTCTAGCAGGGAAAGACAACCCAAAATCTTTCAAAGTGGAAATCATCCAAACTAACTGTGAGTGGCAGCTAGCAGCAGCTACATACTCAGCCTCAATAGTGGAAAGCGCAACTCCAGATTGTTTTCCAGAAGACCAAGAAATAAGCGAAGAACCAAGAAACTGACAAGTACTAGAAGTCAACTTACGATCCAGCCGGTACCCACCAAAATCAGCGTCGGAAAAGCCAGATAACTCAAGAGATTATGATGCTAAATAGTAAAGACCAAGATCAGGCGCATAGGTAAGGTACCTGAAAATGCGCTTGACAACCTACCGATGAGATGCACGTGGTGAAGACTAGAAGCGCGCGCACAGTCCCACGACAAACTGAATGTCTGTTCTCGTCACCGTCAGGTACAGCAGCGATCCGATCATCCCTTGATACTCTCTCTCGTTGACCTTGACGCCGCTCTCATCCTTGTCTAGGCCCACATATGTACCCATTGGGGTCATCTGAAGCTTCAGCTCTCCACCAAAGTCAAACTTCTTCAGCATGTCACGTGTGTACTTGCTCTAGTGGATGAAGATGTCGTCCTTGCACTGTTTGATCTGGAGCCCTAAGAAGTACTTGAGCTCACCCATGAGGCTCATCTCAAACTCAATGTGCATCTGCTCAGAAAACTTGGACACAAGCTCATTAGTAGAACCACCAAAGATAATGTCGTCCACGTAAATCTGAGCAATCAAGAAATCTGAGCCAACTCTGAGCCAACAAAAACTGCTTCAAACGATCATAACAAGCCCTAGGGGCTTGCTTCAGACTATATAGAGCTTTCTGCAACTTGAAAACATGTCGGGGAAACATAGGATTCTCAAAACCGGAGGGCTGCCTAACATAGACCTCCGCCTCTATGTACTCATTCAGAAAAGCACTCTTGACATCCATTTGAAAAATCTTAAAACCTTTAGAAGCAGTGAAGGCCAAAATTATGCGAATGGACTCAAGACGGGCAACAGGGGCGAAAGTCTCCTCAAAGTCAATACCCTCTTTCTGGCAAAAACCCTAGGCAACTAATTGAGCTATGTTGCGCACCACAACCCCATCTTCACCTTGCTTTTTCTTAAACACCCACTTGGTGCCTACGGGGTTGCAACCTGGTGGTAGCTCAACTAGTGTCCAAACCTGATGGCGAACAAAATTCTCAAGCTCTTCTTGTATGGCGTTTGTTCAATTTGCATCAGATAGAGCGTGAGCAACATCTCTAGGCTCAAAGGTGGCCACAAAAGCAGATTCAGCAAAAACAGCGAGTGAGCCAGCATGAGAACGCAAGGATCTCGAAGAGAGATCACAAATGATAAGCTCTGATGGGTGATCACGTTGAACTGCTCGGGATTCTAGATGATCAGATGTCACCTTACCAGAGTCAGCAGCTGGCACCTCTGGACTCGCCTGAGGGGGCTCGATTGAAGTAGAAGAAGTGATCATAGGTCCGCCCTCGTCCTCAGTCGAAGTCTCAGAAGGTGTGGAATCTGTAGGCTGTGCAGAAGGCCCACCCTCATCTACAACAGGAGTCTCATCATCTTCCTCGAAGATGGACTCTCCAAACTCATCATCACTAGAAATCTCGAAAGAACTAGTAAGCGAAGGCATGAATTCATCGAAAGAAAACATGCAAGTCTCGACAAGCTGCTGGGAGTCGAGGTTCCCAATACGGAAGCCTCGAGAATGCAAAGCGTAACCAAGAAAAACTGCATCCCAGCAACGAGACTCAAACTTGTCCAAATGCCCTCCCTTCTTGAGCACAAAGCACTTGCAGCCAAACGCTCGCAAGTGACTCACCTTGGGTTGTCTACCAAACCACAACTCATATGAAGTCTTACCTAAGTAAGCTCTAAGAAAAATGCGGTTGGCCAGATAGCAAGCCGTGTTCATGGCTTCAGCCCAAAAGCGCCTAGGAGTCCTATGCTCCTCGAGCATCGTCCTGGCCATCTCGACCAGTGTGCGGTTCTTTTGTTCCACAACGTCATTCTATGGGGGAGTGTAAGGAGCAGAAAAGTGGTGCTCAAGACCCTGATCACTACAGAAACTGACAAACTGAGAATTCTTGAATTCTGAGCCGTTGTTAAAGCGAATTGCTCGCATTCGACCATTGTTCTCATTCTTCAGCTTCAGGATCAGATCATGAACAAACTGAAATGCCTCATCCTTAGACTCCAAAAAGAAAACCCACGAGAATCGAGAAAAATCATCAACTATCACAAGGGCGTACCACTTCCCACCGACTGAACGTACCCGAGCTAGACCAATAGTATCCATGTGTGACAACTCTCCCGGGTACGAAGTCATCACCTGGGTAACAGGTGCGTGAGAAGCGGCAACCATCTTCCCATGAAGACAGGGATGGCAAACTAGATCCTTCTACATCTTAAGCTTGGGCAATCCTCGGATGAGGTCCATAGAGCTCAATCTGACTAGAAAATAAAAGATTAAATGACCTAACCTCCTATGCCATCTCTAGAGCTCAAGAGAGGATCGAGCGATCAAACATCGAGAAGGGCCAAAAGAACTAGAGAAATAAATCCGAAAAACATTACCGAAGGGTAAGATCTGGCAAACCAAAGATCCTCTAGAATCAATGACAGAAGACATGTCCTTCTTAAAACGAACCTCTAAGCCCTCCTCAAGAAGTTATGAAATAGAAACCAAATTGACACCCAAATTTCCAACCAAAGCAACATTCTTCAAGGATAAATGCTCAGAAATTTGTATTGAGCCAATGCCATGTACCTTCCCTTGACCATTGTTCCAAAAAGTGATATACTCCTTGGAGCTCGGGGAAGTGAGGCTAGCGAACCATCTGTGATGTCCCGTCATGTGGCGAGTGCATCCTGAATCCATGATCCATACATCCTCTAGGCCTCGATCCTTCAATATCAATAGTCATAAGGGGGAGCAAATGGTCCGACACTAGGTTTAGAAAAAGAGCTAAACCAGTGTCGAGCCATCTACTCAAAAGAAGAAAAACAGAAAGAATCATAAGTGTTTGGACCAAAACGCGGCTCAAAGTGTGGTCCTCTGTTCTTCCTAAAGTCTCGGCCACGAGGTCCAAAGCCGTATCTCGAATGACCTGGAGCTCTGCTGGAGCGAAAACCACCGTCCGGAGCACGAGCATGAAAGTCGTCTCCTCTACCACCACCTACACGACGCGCCCTGGCCTCTAGACTCTCTCTATGTCGAGGGACTCTCTATCTACCACCCTGCTGGTAAAACTGCTCCTGCCCACCTAGAGCCCTCTGCTCTCTCAACCCGCTTCCTCTTGAAGCAAAACTCCTCAAGATGCCTGTCTCTCTGACAGAACTCACAATGATAGGTAGGCTTCTTGGGATGTGGTTGAGACTTGGGTTTCTTGGGCTTGGTGGTGTTGGGTGTAGACTCTTTGGTGTGAGAGGGTCCAGGTAGAGAGTCAAGAGAAGTGTGGAGCTGCTTGGGCTTCGGGATCCATATAGGCTTCTTGGGTGGAGCTTTAGGTTGTTCTTGGAACACTCCATCCTTGGGCTGATTGGCCTAAAAAGACTCAGTGGAGTGAGTCTTGGGATATCTCTGCTCTGGAGTCATCTTACTCCACTCCACTACACGACTCAGGGCACTCTCAAAGTCAGCCTTAGTGTAGGTTTTATCCCAAACCCATCCTGCCTGTTGAACTATTGGATCATCATGCCGAGTTGTGGCTCTCTAGCACTCACCCAACTCAGGATCTGACGGAGGTAAGAATTTTCATTCTGAGCATCAGCTAGCTCCTCTCTCAAGGAAGCTAGCACCTCCACCAGAGACTAGCAGATTTCACACTCTCTATCAACTTAGACAGACTTCTCAGCTTTCATCTTGATTAGTTCCAATCTCAAGGACAAGCAGTTCTCACAAATAGTGGGTGGAACTGACATTGTCTCAAGCTCAAGCTTAGTCTCCTCTAGCTCAGCTCTGACTCTCTCTAACTCGCCCAACTACTCATCTCCCTTTGCTCTCAACTCAGCTAGATCAGATAAGTGGGATGGGAAGTCACTACAGGGCATGAAGACAGTGGCATGAGCATCTTTCAGCTCAAGCTGAGTGCTCTCAAGCTCAGTGGCCAAAGCGTCTCTCTCATCTACCCTCTCTGTGTATCTAGACTTCAGAGTCATCAGGTCACACAACAGCACCTCACAGTTAGGGCACTCACTTCTACCACCCAAGCAAGGGAAAGAAGACAGACTCTCAATCTTGCCATTGGCCATGGCAAGCTCACTCTCAAGCTCATCTATCCTCTTAGCCCCTCTAAGCAGTTTCTCCCGATATCTTAACTCCTGATAGTTCTCTTCAAGTAATTCAACGACTTCTTGTTCATAGGAAGATACCTTTTCATCGTCGTTATCGTCAAAGTTGTCGGGGGATCCCTTGTCTTCCTTATCCCCATGAGCCATTGAGAAGACACTCTTGCGGGATCTTTGGTTGTGGTCCGAGCGGCTCTTCAGCTTGTCCCCGAAGGCCATGAAGTAGAGGCCCGCTAGATCATCCTTGTCCTTCCCCTTCTTGATCACAATCTCCTCATCGCTTGAGCTTGATGAAGAGGAAGAAGAGGATGATCGCTTGGAGTAGCTTCTCTCCATCTCGGCGAAGAAGGCCTTGTCTTGCTTCTTGTTCTCACGCCGGTAGTCCTTCAGGGCCTTTCGAAATAACCTCGTCTTGGGCTTGCCCTTTGTGAAGGTGGAGCTATCGTGCTTGTTCGAGTCGTAGGAGCCACCGCCGGTGCTCTTCTTGTGTGTGTTCCGCTTGGGGCAGTCGGTGATTAAATGACCTGGATCACCACACTCAAAGCAACCGTGTTTTGTGCCATGTCGTTTGAACACTCACTTATCATAGACATGATGAATACGGCTATTAAACAGACAAAGGTCATCATCTCCTAGCAAATCCAATTTGTCCTCATTGATAGACATCAAAGAGGACAAAGCACAGCTCAAAGCAGCAGGATCAATAGAAGGTGTCGCAAGGGCCAGGGTTTTTGAGCCAGAACCAGTGAGATCTGATCTCAACTGGATATCAGCCTCTGAGGCCTTGAGCTTACTGAAAAGCTCTGCGACAGTCAAGGTATCATAGGAAGCACTCTCAACAATAGAGGATACCTTGATCTCCCAGATCTTAGGGTCCAAGGTATGAAGAACCTTGAGCGCCTGTTCATGATCTGAGACCAACTGATCACGATTGGCCTTATTCACCCGAAGCTTGTTAATGATCGACTGAAAGCAACCAAACAAAGCTTCAACAGTCTCGCTCGGCTTCTGTGAGAAGTTTTCATATTCTCACCGGTAGGTCTGATAGATCCTAGCCTTTACCTGAGCTATCCCCTCATGGTGTGCCTGGAGGGTAGCCCAGATCTTTCGAGCAGTGTCGAGATGGCTAACACGCTCAAACTCGTTGGGTCCTAAACCAGAAAACAATATGTTCACTTCCTTGTTGTTCAGGTCATGCAGAGCGACTATCTCAGGAGTAGTACGCTCTACAGCTGGAAGCACGGTAAAAATAGCATGAACACACATATCCCAAATCCCTGAGGTCTAGCTCAATAGATAGGCTCGCATGTGAGTCTTCCAATAGTTGCAGCCAAAAACCTCAAGGGACGAAACCTTGCCAGAAGAAGTCATGATCGCTACCTTGGGTTATAACTGGTTAAGGTATGGAAAAACCCTAACCAGGCTTTGATACCACTTGTAGGACTGAGAGTAGCGACCAGAGGGGGGTGAATGGGCGCCTATAAAAATTCTTACGAATCAATGGCCTTCTCCCAACACCCAACGCACCTCAACAGACAAACATCCGAACAATTCACAAGTACTGAAAATAATCTAGCCTAAAAACGATCGGTGTCCTAAACGAAAAGACACCACCACAGTGCTTAAAGGCAGATTAATAAAAACTCAGAACAATGAAACAACAAACATCTCACACAGATTAATAAAAACTCACTAGCTTGACAGTCAAATCATCAAGTACTAAAAATATTCACCAACCGCAGACATTTCATGAAACACAAGATAGACCCAACAGTTCATAGGTATTTAAACAAACACATGACATGCACTTAGATCACATAGAAATATCAACAAGCATGCATGAATCTAACTGAAATAAAAAGCTTGCAGCCATTTAATCTATCTCATACTACACAAGAAAATGAATCTATAACTGCACGCAAAACGAGAAAAGCAATTACTGTTTTTATATTTGTCTCCTATTCATGGTGGCCGGTTCATGTTCCTTGTGCTCAGAAACTGAAGATTCGCATGCCACTGGCTTCTTCTTCACGCTCGTAAACCATCCGACCGAAGCGATGCGCCTGCCTTGCAAAGGCCTGCGCACATGTTGCGCCCTAGCCGCCTGGCAGCAGCTATTGTGCCCTATGCGCCCAAGCGCTCTACTGTGTACAGCACAATGACCATGAGCAGCTGCAAGATCCTCCTGTGCCACGCGTCGCAACACAACAGGAAGAAGAAGAAACAGCCCCCGAGAAACAGCCACACGCCGTTTGCTCTTGCCCCCGGTTTAGGAAAACCATGGCTGTGCTGATTTGATTATGCGCTCCACCAATCCAAGTGGGGAGCAATCGAGTTATCCAAAACGGCGGTGGCGGACAAAATTGATGACCAGAAAAATCATTGCGGCGGTGGAGGATGAAACAGGAGGGAGACAAAGTGTTGAACTCAGATTTTTTCTATAGGTGAGTTGAACCAAACCCTAGGTATTGGGGCCCTATTTATAGGCATCCCAATAACACTAGTGTTGGCGTAAAAGATTACGCTAACAGGTTTCTGTAGAAAAGAAATTAACAAACGAAGTGTTTGCGAAGTAAACTGTTCTAAGCCTCCGAAAGGATAATAACTTAGAATAGTTCGAAAGTGTGTATTGAATCACTTGTAATCGGTCCTCATTACAGGATGAAATGGGGGGTATTTATAGGCCTAAACATTAAGGAAAAGACCTATTTACCCTTCTATTACAACCGACATTCAGGAAACTATTCGGTTTCCTTAATAGGGCTAAAATGGTAAAAGACTAATCTAATAGGATAGAAGATAAGTCTTCCATCTTAGCTGGCAGAAAAGATCCTGAAGGGCTTTGGTTCGAAGACATACTTCGAACTAGTGCCTGTCTTCAGGCTTCGAACCAGGTTCCGAGCATCTTCGAGGAAGGTCTTCGGACAATCTTCGAACTAGTTGGCTGTCTTCGTACTGCTTTGGCAATAACCCCGAAGATGAGATATTTTCCCCCAACAGTAGCCCCTCGAATACGCTTCTCCGTTCGACCTGTAACGTTAGGAGAGCAGTATACGGAAAGAAAAGATAACCAATCATAGGGGTTATTGATTTTCGTTTTATCTCCGAAATGCATGAAGATATGGGCTTCGAATCAGTCATAAGGTAATTACTGTTCGAACTACCTTAGAACTGACTCAGGAAGTTCGAAAGTCTTTTTAGACTTAGAAAAAATAGCCGTTAGTTTCTGTTTCTAACGGAAGTTATATGAGGCGTTATTTTCGGAGGAGAATAACAGGCGGGAATGCGAAAGGGCAGAACCCGAACGGTAACAAACGGAAAGATTAGGCTATAAATAAAGAGCCCCAAAACTTACCCGATTACCTTTTCACCGCTTCTTCTCAGTCAAAAGCTTTTTTGAGCCCTTTGAGTTCTTGAACCCTAGCCTTCGAGTTCTTGAGCCTTAGTCTCCATTCCCTCAGATCAATCCGGCAATCGCGAAGGTGAAGACCAAGGGATCTGCGCCTCCTTCGGCCTTGGCTCAGCAGCAGGCAGCCGCAGCAGCAGCGGCGGTGACATTGGCGGCGACATCCTCGATGCAGGCGACAATATCCATGGCGGCAGGGGGGAGGAATCCCCAAATCCCCGACGACCAAGGTCTGTGCCCACCCTCAACTAAGTACTTGGATCAATCTTTTGAGTTGGGGCCATCTACCTGCAAGAAAGAGTCTTTGGCAATCACAGCGGGGGGAAAGATTAGTGATGGGGTTATGATTCGGAAGTCGGGCAAAGAATCGATTCCATCACCGAGACCCGGAGAAGTTGTAGTATTCGAAGCTTTTTTCGAAGCGGGCTTGGGCCTCCCTGCTGTGGATTTCTTAGCCGAAGTACTTGACTTGTTTCATGTAACCCTCCCCCAACTGTCTCCGAATGCTGTAGCTAGATTAGCTATCTTCGAATGGGCACTGAGAGCCGAAGGTTGTGAGGGGAGGGCTGAAATCTTCGCTGCGCTTCATAGAGCAACTTGTCAGCCAAAGACCTTCGTAGGCTCCGGAGGTGAGAAAGTGGTGGTTTCCTTCGGAAGTATCAATTTTAGGCTTCGTGATGAATATGCCCTGCAATTCCCTGCTAAGGCCATCAATGCTAGATGGTACACCGATTGGGTTCTGAGGTGGTTTTATGCCGAAGTTGGAGTGAGCAGTCCTCTGGCCAGTCCCCTCAAAGAAATCCAGTTCCGGAAGGAAGCCTTAGTGCAACCTGACGAAGGCCAACTCGAGGCTCGCCTCAACTTGCTTCAGAAAATCAGCAGAAGGTTGAGCATGCGGGACTTAGCCGAAGAGTTCCTCGGACTTCAAATTCCTCCGTTGATGGCCAACTGGCCTATCGCCTTCGAGGATGACTCGGAAGGCGGTCTTCGCAAGATTAACTATACTTCGAGCCCTGCAGGTAACTTCGAAACCAACATGCATAGTACATACTTACTTCGAAGAAAGACTAACTCGAATTATTTTTTAGCTTCTTCAGCCCCTATTACTTCAGAGCAAATTGTAAGGGCTTCGGAGAAGATTTTGGGTGCTCCAACTCCGTCGGAAAAAGAATGGCGAATCAAATTAGTCGGAAGTTGGGAGCGATTTAACAGAGTATGGGGAATGCTGGAGTTAACTCCACCCCCTCTGATGGATTGGGTGCCTCAGGAGAAAGGCCCCAAGAAAAGAGTAGCTGAAGCCGGAGCTTCAGGTTCAGCAAAGACTCCGGTGAAGAAGGTGGCTCGAAAGCCAAAGAATCTCGCACCTTTGGATCCTGCTCCTTCAAGCTCAAGAACCTCACTTTCTGGTTCTAAAGAGGATGAAGGTATTTTATTAGTAAAATTAATTGATGAAGATGCAACTCAACGAAGTATTCACATTGAAGATACTGCAGGTATTCCGGAGCCTCAAGCCAACATCGAAGAAGTAAGAGCTCCGGATACCCAGGATGAACAAATCGAAGCCCCTATGGGTGTAAATGAGGCCGAAGTGCCTGCGAACGTACCGGAGTCTAGAGATAATGCTGATCAACCAATGACTTCGGTAGTTCAAGAAGATACAACTCAGGCCGGAGTTCCTGTGGAAGAAGGTGGAGTCGAAGTCACTATGGCTTCGATTCTCGAAGAAGTAACGAGGACTCTTCAGGACGATGCTCCTGCAGTCCAAGATTTAGCGGCTGATTCGGATGAGGACTACACTTTTGATCCTCCGATCAGTCCGGTGCTCGATATTCCAGAGAATGTCGAAGGTAAATTTTGCATAATTCTTATCAATTTTTGCAAAATTATACAATGTGTAATATTTTTGTTTTTTCAGAGCCTCCTGTTGTCGAAGTATCTCTCGAAGATACAATTCAAAGACCTTCGACGACTTCGGAGCCACAACCGGGGGTTACTCTACCGGGGCCTGGAAGAGGAAAAAGACACATAGAGCCTCTCCCTGCTCAAGGATCGACTTCATCTGAGTCAACAGATGAAAGTGAATCGACTGAGGGGGGGCCATCTTCAGAAGTTCCAAGGGCCTCGGAAGAACCCTCCGGACCCTCGCTAAGCAGAGCTGAACAGAAGGCTTTAGTAATGCTTCCTCTCATAACTCCATTTTTGGAGGAGAAAACCGGACTTGGGACTTTGGTTAAACCTTTGGGTGAAGCCAGTCGCAAAGTCGGGGAAACAGAACTGGTAGCCCTTTTAAGCAGAGCGAAGGGTTCGGAGCTTAATATTGCTGTGGAAAGAGCAGCTTATCAGGTATAAAGCATCTTCGAACCAAATAATGAATTATATATGAATAATTTCTTATTCCAGTTTTTCTTTTTTCTTAGCAAGCAGTCTTAGCCCGCGCTGCAGCTTTATCGAGCGAAAACGAAATTGCTCAACTTCGGGAAGAGAACGAAACTCTTCAAAGAAATTTTAATTTCTCCGAAGGTCGAGTAGCTCAAATGGACAATGTAATACTAGCAGAGCGAAGGGCTAGGCAAAGCTTGGAGGCTGCGAAGAAAGAGCTCGAAGCAGAAAGAATTGTGCTTCGGGCAGAGATTGAAAGACTGCGGACGGAGGATGCTGCCAAAGGGTCTGAACTTGTAAGGCTACAAGAAGAAGCTGGCCAACTCCGGACTCAGAAGAATGCTTTGACTACGGATAATGCTAGAATCTCCGGAGTTTTAGCAGAAACGACTTCTGTCAAGGATGCACTTAATGCAGAAAATCTCAAGTCTGAGAAGGTGGCTTCGGAGGTCATCGAACAGATGCTAGGTGTCTTGGAGTACTTCGGTACTACTGGATCACTACCTTCGGATGACAATGTAACTCTGCTGCGCCGGCTAAAGAGGATCCAAGGAGCAGCGAAGCAAATGAAGACGGCAGGCATACGTTATGGAGAACTCTCCGGACAAGTGTCTGCCCTTGGAATACTTCGCTACTACGAGGATTTGGGCCGAACAATCACTCCGAGCGCAGAGGGCTCCATCATCTTCGACGACACGAGACTTTTGACTCCTTCCGAAGGCGTAGCTACTGCTTGGCGAGCCTTCTAGACTTCGTGGAGAGCCGAAGGTCGATCTGCGATCAAGGCTTGGATTGATGAAGGTCAACGCCAAAAGCAAGTTCGGAGTCAAGCTTCGAGCAGTCAGCCTCCTCCGAACCCGCAGGTTTAGGATTATTTAGGATTTTTTGATTATGTAAAGCTGATGCTTGTAAATATTTATCAATGAAAGTCTTGTTTGTCATATTTTTAGGCTTTGCCTCTTATGGAAGATATCGAAGTGTTAGAGCTTAACAGCGAACTTCGCTCACTGTGGAACACCTTCGAACTTCTAAAGAGTTATAAGCGTCCTTGATTCCTTATCCCTCGAGATGACTCCGGCGTTATTGCGCCCGAAGTAATCAAAGACGTATTGTCTTATATTAAAGAGGAAGATAAAGAGATTGACGCAAACACCTCGTCTTCTGAAGACACTAATTGGTCCGAAGATGAAGGTGAAGCCCAAAATAAAAGATCTGAAGATCTTAGAAGCTGGGAGAGAAGCCCCGAGCGGCTTCGAACTTGGGCCGAGCTTCAACAAGAACAGAAGGATTTTAGAGCTTCGAAGGGGAGGAAGAGAGTTAAACGTAAAGTTCTTAGAACTTCCGATGTTGGAACTAGTCGTTCCACCCCTAGCTCTCGGGACCGAAGAGGTCTCCGATTCCTTCTTGGTATAGATACCAATTTTTCATAATGTAATCTGTAAACACATTTGTTTCAATAATGAATACCGATTTAAAATTGTCTCCATAATTACTAGCCCTCTTTGGGTATAAGCAACT
The DNA here is from genome assembly GCA_019279435.1 of Zizania palustris. NCBI lineage: Eukaryota > Viridiplantae > Streptophyta > Magnoliopsida > Poales > Poaceae > Zizania > Zizania palustris. Next base: position 96,114,169 of record JAAALK010000079.1, on the reverse strand, counting down.
TCGAACTGTATTCAAAGATGGTTATGCGCAAAGAAAAAACTTCGGAGTACAATTTTTGGGGGTTCGGAGCCCCTCTGTCATTTAAAGATCTTTTGAAATCTTACAAAATGCCTTCGACCTTTGTAGTCAGAAGAATGGTAACTTGGTACCTTTGTTTGTTTCATGAGAGAAATCAATTGAGATAACTTCCAGGACACTTTAGTGTCTTAAAAAATTTGTCACTTTGGACGCATATGAACAGACATTCGAAGCTCATGGCTTAAATGCTGTTTTGCTTTAGCCACCTTCGGCTATTTTTGCAGAAGTCTACCAGCCGGAGCTTGGACTTCGCAGAATTTGGCCACCTTGGGCTCTTTTTTGCATAAGTCTACCAGCCGGAGCTTGGACTTCGCAGAATTTGGCCACCTTGGGCTCTTTTTTGCAGAAGTCTACCAGCCGGAGCTTGGACTTCGCAGAATTTGGCCACCTTGGGCTCTTTTTTGCAGAAGTCTACCAGCCGGAGCTTGGACTTCGCAGAATTTGGCCACCTTGGGCTCTTTTTGCAGAAGTCTACCAGCCGGAGCTTGGACTTCGCAGAATTTGGCCACCTTCGGCTCTTTTTACGGATGTCTGCAAGCTGCAGCTTGGACTCCGCAGATTTTGGCCACCTTCGGCTCTTTTTACGGAAGTCTACCAGCCGAAGCTTGGACTCCGTAGAATGTGGTATTGGCTCTTTTACGGATGCCTACAAGGTATCAGCTTGGGCTCCGGATGGATTTCAGCCACCACACCGGAGGCTTCGACTTTATAGGTACGAAGTCCGGAAATACAACCCAGCTTAATGACACTTCCCTCTCGATCGACTTCTGTCCCAGCGCGTCCGCTCGGGAAACTAGGAGTGTCAAGGGGAAGGCAACCATCAGGGTGTATGCTTTATTAATTTAGAGGTGATTACAAGCGAATTACAAGGAGCCCTCATGCGAAGTATCGCTTTAGGTGCTCCGCATGCCAAGTATGTGCTAACTCTTCACCTTCTAAATTAGCTAATTTAAATGAACCAGGGCGTCCTGAACGGACAATTAGATATGGACCTTCCCATTTATTGCCTAACTTCCCTGGTGCTATAATGCTTCGTAGAACAAGATGACCCGGCCTTAACTCGCTGAGTTTAACCTTCGGGTCATACCAAGTCTTCGTCTGCTGGTGATATTTTGATAAATTAGCTACAGCTCGAAGTCTTGTTTCTTCTGACAAATCTAACGAAGCTTGTCTTTCTTCTTCGATGTCTGGTTCGGTGCTGCGAAATGAGCCCCCTTTGAGCTCCGTTGGAGTCATTGCTTCATCTCCGAATAGTAGTCTGAACGGAGTAAAACTTGTGGACCTTGTTTGCGTAGTCCGAATGGACCATAGAATCTTTGGAAGCTCTTCGGTCCACAGTCCCTTTGACAACCCTACTATTCTTCGATTTAGCCCTGATAAGATATTTCCATTGGCTCGCTCAACGGCTCCATTCGACTGAGGATGTCTCACTGCAGCAAAACATAGTTGAATGCCTAGGTCTTCGCAAAACTTCTTGAAGGGTTCTGCGTCGAACTGTGTTCCATTATCAACCGTGAGATACCTAGGCACTCCGAACCGGCAAATAATGTTCTTCCAGAAGAATTTCTGTACATTATTCGAAGTGATAGCTGTTAAGGGCTCTACTTCCACCCACTTAGAAAAATATTCGATAGCTACCACTGCGAACTTCAGATTTCCCTTTGCTAACGGAAAGGGACCAATTAGATCCATACCCCATCTGGCCATAGGCCATACCGGAGCAATGACTTGAAGAACTGTTGGTGGGCGATGACTCCGTCGACCCATCCACTGGCATCCTTGACAAGTGCGGACCAAGCTCTCCGCATCAGCTGTTATTGTGGGCCAATAAAGCCCCTGGCGAAGTGTTTTTCCTGCCAGAGCTCTAGGGGCTAAATGACTTCCACAAAGGCCTTCGTGAATTTCTCAAAGAATTTCTTGGCCTTCGGCTTGAGATATACATCGGAGTAGAGGGGAACATACTCCGGCCTTGTATAATATACCGTTGATTAACTGATAGTTTCTTGCTCTGAGCTTTAATCTTGACAATTGGGGCTCTTCGGGCAAATTTGTTCCTCCTTGCAAGAGTTCTATGATCGAATCTTTCCAATCTGCACTAGGAATGCAGAGAATCTCTGCAGAAGCAACTTGTGGCACCGAAGGTACATTGAGCTCCTCATAGAAAGCTTCGTCAGGCACATCCACAGCTCCGGCAGCAGCCTTCGCTAAAATGTCCGCTTGCACATTTTCAGCTCTTGGTATACTCCGAATGGAAATACCCTTGAAATGTGCTTCGATCTTGCGAATTTCTTCCAAGTACTTTGCAAGCTGTGGATGTCGGACTTGAAAACTTTTGTCTACGTGCCCTGCTACTATCTGAGAATCTGTTTTATAATTATCCTTGTAGCCCCTAGAGCACGTGCTTTCCGGAGTCCCAATAAAATTCCTTCGTACTCCGCTATATTATTGGTAGACTTAAAGTTGAGTCTTGCGGAGTACATTGCTCTTTGTCCTGATGGTGAAATCAATACTGCCCCTATGCCTGCTCCGGATGCTTGGAAAGCCCCATCGGAGTAAATAGTCCAAACTCCGTCATCTGATTTCTCCGGAGTCAACTTCGCAGGTGGAGTCCACTCTGCTACGAAGTCTGCTAGGACTTGAGATTTGATAGCTGTCCTTGCCAGGAAAGATATGCCGAAGGGTGCTAGTTCTACTGCCCACTTTCCAATTCTTCCAGTGGAATCTTTGCTTCGGAGCATATCTCCTAAAGGATACGAAGTTGGTACAATTACATTATGAGCCAAAAAATAATGTCTTAGCTTCCTCGAAGCCATTATCAGAGCATAAACGAACTTCTCAAGTTCGGAGTATCTTGTCTTCGCTCCTGACAATGCTTCGGATACAAAATAAACAGGATTTTGGACCAACTTCCCATTGATATCAGCTTCTCTGACAAGGACTGCGCTGACAGCTGAGCCTGTGGCTGCAAGATACAGAAGTAGGGTTTCGTCCGCAATAGGCACCGTAAGTGTAGCAAGATTGCTGAGATAATCTTTAATATCTTCGAAGCTTTTCTGACACTCCGGTGTCCATGCAAAATCTTCGGACCCTTTCAAAGCTTTAAAGATTGGCAAGCTCCTCTCCGCAGACCTTGATAAAAACCTGCTAAGTGCGGCCAGACGTCCGGTCAGCTTTTGCACTTGCTTTAAATTCTCCGGAGGAGCCATCTTCTGCAGCGCAGTTATTTGAGTAGGGCTAGCTTCAATTCCCCTGCTTGAAACTAAGTACCCTAACAACTTTCCAGCCTTAGCTCCGAATATACATTTTTCGGGGTTAAGACGGATCCCACATGCCCGAAGGCTATTGAATGTCTCTGCTAAGTCTAGGCTATGTTGGTGCTTTAAAGCACTCTTTATTACAATATCATCCATATAGGCCTCCACATTGCGACCTAGTTGATGACCTAGAGCCTTAGCAACTAATCTTGAAAAAGTGGCCCCGGCATTTCTTAGGCCGAAGGGCATTCTTACATAGCAGAAGACTCCCGAAGGAGTTACAAAGCTCGTCTTGATTTCATCTTCGCGCTTCAACCATATTTGATGATAACCGGAATACGCGTCAAGGAAGCTTAGTAACTCCGAACCTGCAGTGGAGTCAACTAGTTGATCAATTCGGGGCATGGGGTAGGGGTCACGTGGGCACGCTTTATTCAGAGATGTGAAATCAATGCACATGCGCCACTTTCCGGAGGACTTCTTCCTGACGAAGACTGGGTTGGCTAACCATTCTGTATGGGCCACTTCTCTGATAATCCCAGCCTTCAACAGTTTTTCAACTTCGTCCTTAGCTAGAGCAGCTCTCTCTGCGGACATCTTCCGGAGCCCTTGTCGAACAAGCCGGGCCTTCGGGTTTACAAGCAAGCTGTGCTCAATAATATCCCGATCGACTCCGGTGATATCTTCGTCAGACCAAGCGAAGACATCCAAATTTTCTTCTACGACCTTTTCCAAGGAAGTTGCAACTTCGGGAGGTAAATCTTTACCAAATTGAAAAGTGTATTCTTTACCATCTTTAACAATGACCTTCGTTGCAATCTCTCCTTCGGGACTTGGTCTTGGAAATGACTTCTTCGAAGCTTCGGAGGAGGCTGAAAAAATTTCTCCATTATCTTGGACACTGTTTACTTGCCTCGGATCAAGAGGAGGACCATGACCATATTCTGCCCTCCGAGCTATGGCTTGATCTCCGAAGATTGTCAGAACTCCTGATTGTGTGGGCATCTTCATGCACAAGTAGTTGTGATGCGCCACAGCTCCGAACTGATTCAACATGCCTCGCCCGAATATGACATTATAAGCATACGGGGCATCCACCACATCAAAGATAACTTCTTCAGTTTGGGCTAGTAAACCTTCTCCGAAGGTTACTTCCAGGCCTATCTGGCCAAGTGCATCTAGCGGAGGTCCTGCAAAGCCTAGCAGAGGACGAGCCGCTGGGAGGAGATGCTTCCGGGAAATGCATAACTGATCGAAGGCTTGTACAAATATGATATCTGCCGAGCTACCTCCGTCAATTAGCACCCTTCGGACTTCTGTCCCTGCAATATCAGCAGTAATAACCAATGGATCTGCATGCGGGAACTTGATACCAGCTGCATCCTCCGCAGAGAAAGATATTGGAACATGAGACCACTCCGGCATTGCAGCTGCAGATGACGAAGTCCCAATGTGGCCTACTTCTCGAACGTACTCTCTTCGCTGTCTCTTGGACATGCTTCCGAGGGTACCTCCTCCGGATATAGGGAGAACTACTCTCTTCCCTCTATCTTGCCCTTCTTCTTGCTTCGGAGGTGGCATAACATTGGCCACCGGAGGATGCCTTGCAGCATCAAAATTTTCTATCCGCGCCACAGCCTGGACCGGCTCCGAGCGCACTGCTGCTGCTGGACTTCGGTCGGTACTACCTCGACCCGAAGTTCTCTCCAAGTATTCTCCCCGAAGGGTAAGAATAGCCTTGCAGGTGTCAGTTGCATGGCTTCGATTCTCTCCATGAATACAGCAAAAAAGGGTCTGGCCCTTGCCAGCCGTTTTCCCTGGCGGCCTCCAGCCGCTGGACTTGTTCCCCGCAGACTGTGGAGCTCTTGGTGCAAACTTCTGCGGGGGTGCAATGTTTAAGACTTCAGAGCGAGGGTGCTTTTGCCCTCTTCTTCTATCATGTTGCACTTCGGAGACTGGTTCTTGCGGCTGTGCCGAAGTCTTCACCTCTGCTTTAACTTCTGTCAATACTGTCGAAGTAGCAGTAGTCCTCCGAAGCCAACCTTCTTCTGACTTCGAGTACTCCTCGAAGTACGACATCAGCTGTGATACTGTGGTGATGCTCTTCCGATGCAATTTATCCAGAAGGCCTTTATGACTGATGCCTTCTCGAGCCGCATCAACCACCGAGGATGTGGACAGCCCCCGAATTTGCGACTTCGTGTGAGCGAAGCGCTTGAAGTACTGCCTCAATGTTTCTCCGGGGAGCTGTTTCACTTGGAAAAGGCTTCCTGTAGACATGGGGGGCACGAAGGTGCCCTGAAAGTTACTTATGAACTTCTTCTTCAACTGTGACCATGAAGCGATTGATCCTGGCTTTAAAGACCAGAACCATCTCAACGCCACTCCTTGAAGGGCTAACGGGAAGCACTTCGCCATAGTTTCTCTGTCTCCGCCACTAGCCTCAATTGCTAGGGCATAAGAACGCGCAAACTCACTGGGATCTTCATCTCCGGCATACTTGCAAAGCTTCGAAGCTTTGAACTTCGGATCGAAGCGAACTTTCTGAAGCTCGGGATGCAACGGAGATTCATTGTCGTAAGAGGCGTTCTCTGGGGCTTCGGGATAATCAAGATCGTCGTCTTCGTGCACTTCAGGGATAGCTGGGGTGGCTTGAGGGTGAAGCCTGTTCGCAGCCTCTTGTCGCCACCTCGCTACCTCGGCTTGAAGATTGGCCATTTGAGTGGCCATGTCTCCAAGGCTATCTTCATCTCCTCCGGAAGGACCTTCCGGGTCTTGAGAGCTGGTATGATCAGTTCGAATCGGAATGGAGGGTGGCAGAGTGGCTCCGGGCGGTCGAAGTGTGGAAGGGGTTGGCGGAGAGGTTTCGTATCCTCGAGGGATAGAAGCCCCTTGCGGAGTTTGAGGTGGAGGGATAGTCGAAGACCCTCCGACTTCGACTGTGTCGAAGGGTATCTCTCCGGAGATCCGAGAAGACCTCCGAGTGGGATTGCGAGGTGCGCTCCGCTTAGGAGGCATGATGTAAGAAGTTGGTAGAGAACGAAGTTTTTTGGACTAGGTTCCCCACGGACGGCGCCAACTGTTGGCGTAAAAGATTACGCTAACAGGTTTCTGTAGAAAAGAAATTAACAAACGAAGTGTTTGCGAAGTAAACTGTTCTAAGCCTCCGAAAGGATAATAACTTAGAATAGTTCGAAAGTGTGTATTGAATCACTTGTAATCGGTCCTCATTACAGGATGAAATGGGGGGTATTTATAGGCCTAAACATTAAGGAAAAGACCTATTTACCCTTCTATTACAACTGACATTAAGGAAACTATTCGGTTTCCTTAATAGGGCTAAAATGGTAAAAGACTAATCTAATAGGATAGAAGATAAGTCTTCCATCTTAGCTGGCAGAAAAGATCCTGAAGGGCTTTGGTTCGAAGACATACTTCGAACTAGTGCCTGTCTTCAGGCTTCGAATCAAGTTCCGAGCATCTTCGAGGAAGGTCTTCGGACAATCTTCGAACTAGTTGGCTGTCTTCGTACTGCTTTGGCAATAACCCCGAAGATGAGATATTTTCCCCCAACAACTAGGAAAACACCAAAATACCCTTAGGGTTTTACAGACGCTGAAATAAAATGGAAAAGACCATAATGCCCTTAGGATTTTTATAGACTCTACTAACACACTATGGACCTAGAAAGCAAAATGTAATGTCCTAAATAAAGATAACTTGTCGTGACGTGGAGCTTTCATAGCAGTTACGGCTTTGCTTCAGGATGGCTCAATCTAGGATCAGCGGTCTGGATTGGGCGTCGGTTTTGCGCTGAAACCGACAAAGCATCCACTGTCTTCGCACCGGGTACCCAGATTGGACCGACCCGATTCCGCGGCTCCGTCGGCCCGGCAATCGCTCACCGCCCGTGTACCTGAGTCAACCCTGGTCAATAGACCAGTGGATCCCCTGCCGCTCCTAGCCCATATACTCGTATTGGGTCGGCCCAACTCCGTGGCCCCTCTGCCCGGCAGTCGCTCGCCGCCCGTGTACCTGAGTCACATGCGGCCCAAGACACGACAAGTCTCGTCTTCTCTTCGTCTCCTCTCTTTGACTTCCGTTGACAATCACTCATCACATCTGGAGCCATGAGGCCCATGATCTTCAACATGGCTCCTTATAGGCATTGTCAATGGATTTGCTATGTTCTAATTCGTGTACACCTTGCAAATCTTGACATCACCTCTCTCAATGATCTCTCGGATCAGGTGATATCGCCGAATTATATGTTTGGACTTCTGGTGTGATATAGGCGACTTGGCTTGTGCAATGGCACTACTATTATCACAATAGAGGTCCACTGGACTAGACACACTAGGAACAACAGCCAGCTCATAAACAAATTTCTGATCCAAACAGCGACCTTCGCGGCTTTTGAAGCAACGATATACTCAACTTATTTAGTAGAATCGGCCACCGTCTCTTTCTTAGAACTTTTCCAACTCACTGCGCCTCCATTGAAGCAGAACACAAAGATAGATTGTGATCGAGAATCATCTTTATCGGTCTGAAAGATATCATCAGTGTAACCACTTACAACGAGCTCCTCTTCACCAGCGTACACTAGGAACATTTCCTCAGTCCTTCTCAAGTACTTGAGAATACTATTTACTACAGCCCAGGGACGTTCACCCTGGTTTGATTGGTACCTGCTCGTAACACTTAGAGCATATGACACATATAGGCATGTACACATCATGGCATTCATGATGGATCCAATTGTGGAGGCATAAGGGATTGCACTCATCTTCTCCAGATCATCAGGTGTCGCAGCACAATGAGTCTTACTAAGATAAATACCATGTGACATTGGAAGAAAACCCTTCTTAGAATTCTGCATTTTGAACCATTTCAAAACCTTGACAATGTACATACTATGGCTTAATCCAATTAGCCACTTTGATCTATCTCTATAGATCTTAATGACCAAAATGTATGCTGCCTCTCCAAGATTTTTCATCGAAAAACTATTTTTTAGTGAAGTCTTGATAGCATTTAACAAAGGAATGTCATTTTCGATCAACAATATATCATCCACATACAAGACCAGAAACACGAATGAGCTCCCACTAACCTTCTTGTAAACATAAAGCTCTTCTTCGTTCTTGATGAATCCAAACACTTTGACTATCTCATCAAAGCGAAGATTCCAACTCCGAGAAGCTTGCTTCAGTCCATAAATGGACTTCTGCAACTTACAAACTTTCCCAGCACTTTTTGGACTATCAAGACCTTCTCGCTGTGTCATGTACACATCCTCACTTAGGTTTCCATTCAGGAAATCCATCTTGACATCCATTTGCCATATCTCATAATCATAAAATACAGCAATTTCAAGGATGATACGAATAGACTTAAGCATGGCGACGGGCGAAAAAGTTTCATAATAATCAACACCTTGAATCTGTCTAAAACCTTTCACCACCAATCGTGCCTTATATATGTGAACATTTCTATCAATGTCTATATTTTCTTGAAGATCCATTTGCACTCAATAGTTTTTACGCCATCGGGTGGATCAACCAAGTTCCAAACTTGATTTACTCACATGGACTCCAACTTGGATCCAATGGCTCCAAGAAATTTCTCATAGTCTGGTGCTATCACTGCTTCTGCATAGGTCTTGGGCTCGTCGTTGTCCAACAAATAGACGTCGTGATGCTCGGTGGTCAAAAACATGAACCTCTCTGGCGCATGGCTTACCCTCTCAGATCTCCGTGGGGTTGGCGCATATACAATAGGCTCTGCAGCATCTTGCACATCCTGTTGTTGTTTAGTGGGATATGGAACACCTTCTAGCGGCTCTCGAACCTCTTCGAGATGTACCGTCCTCCCACTAACTCCATTTGAGAGAAATTCTTTCTCAAGGAATACACCATTCCGAGCGACGAACACTTTTCACTCTTCTCTATTATAAAAATAGTATCCTTTGGTTTCCCTATTATATCCCACAAAGAAGCACTTGTCAGACTTAGGACTGAGCTTGTCAGATGTCATACATTTGACATACGCCTCACATCCCCAAATCTTTAGGAAAGACAAACTAGGATGCCTCCGAGACCACATCTCATATAACGTCTTCTCTATTGACATAGATGGAACTCTATTTATCGTGAAAGCTGTGGTTTCTAGAGCATGACCCCAAAAGGATAATGGAAGATTAGTGTGACTCATCATGGACTACACCATATCCAATAAAGTGTGGTTTCTTCACTCAGACACCTAATTCCATTGGGGCGTGACGGGTGGAGTCAGCTGTGGAACAATTCCACACTACTTCACATGATCACTAAACTCATGGCTCAAATATTCTCCTCCATGATCAGATCATAAAAATTTAATTGTCTTGCCCATATGATTTTGTACTTCATTATAGAACTCCTTAAACTTTTCGAAGGATTCCCACTTATGCCTCATCAAGTAGACATAACCAGATCTACTAAAGTTGTCGGTGAAAGTGATAAAGTATTGAAAACCATTCCTAGCCGTGTGACTCATTGGACCACACACATCAGTATGTACTATGTCCAATAGCTCACTCGCCATCTCACTTTTTCCAATGAAAGGCGTCTTTGTAATTTTGCCAAGCAAGCAAGACTCTCATGTGTCATATGATTCAAAATCAAATGACTCCAAAAGTCCATCACTATGGAGCTTCTGCACGCGCTTCTCATTTATATGACCTATATGACAATGCTAGACGTAGGTAGGATTCAAATCATTGAGTCATTGTTTCTTAGTACTAATGTTACAAATGTGTGCATCTTCAAGACTTAGATTATACAATCCATTCACTAATGGACAAACACCATAAAGCATGCCATTCGAAAATATTGAACAACTCTTGTTCTTTGTTATGAATTCAAAACCATATTCCTCTAAACATAAAGAAGAGATAATGTTTTTGCCTAAGGTAGGAATGTAATAATAATTATTTAACTCCAAAACTAGTCCTGACGATAGCGACAGTGAATAAACACCGACGGCCAACATTGCAACCTTTGCACCATTCCCGACGTGGATATCTAGCTCGTCACTTGAACACTTTCTTACTCTACTCAGCCCTTGTAATGATTTTCATGTATGAATCATTGATCTGGTATCAAATACCCATGAATAATTTGGACGAGTAGTAATATTAATTTCAATAACATTAATACCTAAAGCGGAAGTCATACTTCCCTTCTTGTTTTTCTGCTCTTCTAGGTACACATTGCAATTGCGCTTCCAATGCCCAGGCATGTGGAAATGGTGGCACGCATTAGATCTAGCAGGACCTAACCTGGACTTTCCAGCCTATTTAGACTTCGTAGTAGAGATCGAATCTGTAGTCTTAGCCATGCCCTTCCTCTTTCTCTTTTTGCCCTCCTTCTGAACCATCATCACTTAACTTGGAGATTTCTTCATACTCTCCTCAGTAGTTTTTAGCATCCCATGCAACTCAGTAGTGTCTTCTCGAGTCCAACCATGTTATAATTCATGATGAATAGCTCAAAGCTCAGTGGGAGTGACTGGACAATGACATCGATAGCTAGGTACGGATCTAGTGGAGTGCCCAGTCTCTCTAGAGTCTCTATGTAACCAATCATCTTGATCACATGAGGGCTCACTGGGCTACCTTTAGTCAACCTACTCCCATACAAGGATTTAGATACATTGTATCTCTTAGCCCTTGCCTGGTTCTGAAACATGTCCTTTAGACCTACAATCATATCATAAGCATCGTGTTCCTCATATTGTTTTTGGAACTCAAAGAACATGCAAGCAAGCATCAGACAACGGACATCCACAAAATCACTAGCATGATTCTCATAAGCACGCTTATCTGCTATAGAAGAATCCTCTCCTGGTTCATCAGGTGAGGTTCCTCAAGAACAATTCTGAAATTTCGATACCAATCCATAAAGTTTGTTCTAGATAATTTCTCACATTCAAGTATAGATCGCAAATTAAAAACTGGAGTGCTCTTAACAGAAGAAGTAGTAGGTGCCAAGATCTACAAAAGATTAAATGCAAGGTTCAACACTATGCAATGTTTATATTCTATCTAATAAAAGATGTTTCACTATTTTAAAACCATTCACTTTCCCTATAATGACTAATAGTGGCGCAAGATCCATATTCACTCTAACTCCTATTGAGCTTTTGCATCATAGCTAGAAGCTAGGTGACATAGGTAAGCAACAATTTGCTAATCACATCGTATGTGACTCTTATCATTGGAGAAGCATCCTATGCTCTATGCCAATTCTATGCTCCAAGGCCCAAAACCATTTTGATAGCCCCGTTAAGCAATCCAATACTATGAATGCACAAGTCTGACTTCTGCCCCAACTGGTCAAGATAAAAGATAGCACACTGCTTTGGCAGACCCACTATCGATGCGCAAGAACATTGTTGGGTGCAGCTATTAGGAAGAGCATCAACAATTTTTTGATGGAAAACTATTCTACCACCGTAACATCCCTAGCGTACACGAAACATGCAAGAATAGTATAACAGGAATATAAGAAAGCATCACATGCAATCATATTAACTGTGACATAACATAGCCTCTTCACATGACGATCTCCATCTCCATAGCTCCCGTCATTGAGTGCGTGCTCCTGGCCTCCATGAAGATTACTAGTCTATCTCGCATAGCCTATACTAATTACATGGGCCGAAGCACCACGGAAATGACATGCAAGCCGTAATAAATTTTACATCAGCCTTGGGCTATAAATAACCATGACACGTAGTACATATTTAATTTACATTCATCGCATTCATCTCATACAACACATTTATCCAAGGCCATGCCAGTCACAACATTCTCTACAAAACAAAGTTAGGCGAGCAATGTACAAGTGACTAGATTCTGGATCTAAAAACCCCGGCTCAACACGCTCGGAATTTCAAATTTGGTTGGGTTGGAACTTCCGATCTTGCATCGGAACTTCCAATCAATATCGGAATCCCGGACAGCACCAATTGCTTTTTGTATCGAACCACTATTCGATATCATAACATCCGATCACCGTCGAAACTTCCGATCCGCCATCGGAAATTCCGATCAATATTGGAACTTCCAATTTACCGTGGAAAGAAACAAATATAATCTATTTTTCAACCATGTATCTCCATGCATGAGGGATCCATATCGAACATTACACACGTAGGCTCTGTTACCACTGTTGGGGAATAGGGGAGCTATGCTAGCTGACAAATTCAAAATTTCCGCCCTAATCCAAAGACCCATGCGCATGTGAGATCATAAATCATTACCTTCTAGCACAAGACACGCTAAGTGCAGCGGAAGAAGATGTCAAAGTAGCGTGTTAAGTCTATCCTCGCTTCATCCTTGATGTCCCTCACCAATCCGATTGATGAAGACGACAAAGTTGTTCACGTGAAGAAGTCCACGAGCGTCGCTGTTCGAGCAACACCTCCATGGTATCCACATGTACAGGGATGGAGTTCCTCCCTAGACAGCGTGGTAGCACTGCACGTGAGCGACGGAAGATCCTTGACCTCAACATTTGAGATCAAGAAAGGGAGGAAAGGAGTCTATGGTAGCTAGGTCCAATCTATGCTTATTGCTTGTCCCAAGACCTCCTCCTCTCTTTATATACGGCTGAAAGCCCCTTGGTCGTGCACATCTCGAATTCCATAAATTAGTTATAACTAATTCGTATTCATAATAGATCCAATCTATTTACCCATGTTGGAATTTCCGATCCTAGATCGGAAATTCCGATAGGGTATTTCAGGTGTCCTAATTTAGTATGACACACAATATATCCAATCTATTTTCGCCAACCTCTAAACTTCCGTTACCATATCGGAACTTCTGATCAGTACAATTCTCTTCGATTCCAAATCGGAACTTCTGGCTCATCGAAACTTCTGATACCATATCAGAACTTCAAAGCAGCATTTGCGCTCTGACTCAAGACCAGATAATAGTCGGAACTTCCGATACTACCTATCAGAACATCCGATACACGTAATTTCCTTGGGCATATCCTTCACGGGCTTCTCTGACCATCTTTGACCGGACTCTTTTTGTACTTTCGTTGACCATGCAGCATCCTTAGTGGGCTTTGGGCTTTACCAAATCTTAGCGTCAACACATGCCCCCAATGTTTCGGAGCATTAAGTGGCTGGTGATGCTTCAAAATTAACAACCATCATTATCCCTGCCGCCACATCTTCTCAAATGTCTATCACATGATCCTTTCACTTTGATCGCCAGCTGAAACCCTTCATCTTCTAGTACTTTTATAACTTCACCCAGGGTTCTGACTACATAATTTTCTCTCATTTTTGCACTTCTTAATCTTTGGCCATTCACGACTACATTGGGAGTTGCCTGGTCCGACATATCTACATTTCCTCGTGGTGGCATCGGACCAGGCTTCATCCCACACAGTTTTCTATTGGTGTTCTTTAAGCCGAAGATTCGGTTCCTATAATATTGGGCCTGCAAAGATTTCGGCACTTTGAAAACGGTACTCATGATTACCTTTTGCCGAATGTTGCAGGTGGCCCCACCAAATCTGGCAGAATCGGATTGACCTGACTGCCGAGGAGTTACTTCTTGCTTTATAAGTACACCGGTCACTCCGCCCATCTTCTTCATGCTTTTTGCTCACTATTCATTCTTGCCCCCCGATCTCTTCTTCATTTCCTTGCGACTGTCATCACTCGCCATTTCCTTCTTCTATGTTGGCCCCATGCTTCTGACATCACCAGCGATGGCCACCGTCGATGCAGTCCCCGAGGTAAACTTTTGGCATCCTCCTCTTTCTTTGGTTATTCTTGGTTCGTCTGCTACCTTTATTCATTGTTCCCCTTTTCCTTTATTCGCTTCATTTCCCTTTTGTAGAATCTATAGGACCAAGTTCTAATCCCCACTAGCATTCAACCGTCTTGTTTCTTCCTAGTCCCTATGGGTAATCATGACCCTACGGATTTTATCAATGCTGAATCCTACCAAATCCCTTTCAAATTCCCTTATATGCTTTCTTCAGTCGAGCGATCTAGTTTTGAACCCTTTCCTACTTATCTCCCTGGCTGGCATGACTGGTACATTAGGGTATCAGCCTCCTACCATGTTGATTGGGAGGAAGTTGACATTGGCCATTGTATCGGTCTTTCCTTTACCGAGCCATACCAAAATGAACTGATGCTGGCCACCACTTGTTATTTTTGGTCTAATGCTTTAAATGCTTTCGTCTTTGGACATGGTCTAATGAGTCCTTCCCTGCTTGACGTCTTCTTCCAGACCTTCCTCGAGATAGACTCATCAGCCAACCCTTATTTTTCCACTCTAAGAAAAACCACTGTCTTAGCACCAAATCCCTTGATAGTTGGAGCCGATACATCACCGGGAACAATAAGAAGACTAGCCCGGTGGATGTTCGTGAACACGTAGCCTTTCTCACCTTGTGGATGGAAAGGTTCATCTTTTGTGTATTAGCCTTGGGCCCAACTTTCCAGTTCCAATTTATGGCCAAACGCCTTACTGCCCATGCAAGGGTTCCTCTTGGCCGATACCTCCTTGGATCCACTTACCATCTTCATCTCACATCAGCCAAACTCTTAGCTGGTGACCCTATCGGTCACCTTAATGGCCCTTGGTGGTTTATCCAGCTCAGCTTAATGTGTACATGGCCGATGTCATGGGAGGACCTCCTCTTACTCGCTTGTGTTTTCCTGTCGATGTCCCGGAATCGGATACTCCCATCTATCGTTGTTGTTCTCCCCTAGGCAAGGCGACAACATGTCGTTCTGCTTTTCCTTTCTCTCCTGCTTCTTTGTCCACTTGCTTCAGAGGTTTTTACCTTGGGTTTTATGATCGAACCCTCTAGTATCCCTTTGAACACTATTCCGAATATGAGTGCCCTCATCGGCTAATCCTCCTAGAGGTGTTTCGGGATGAAGAGTCCCTTCGTATTTTTATGGTCGCAATCCTCCCTTGTCTTCTGCCCGTCAATTTCACCGATAACCATCTTCGAAAAGGTTGTTATGACTTCTATCACCCATTGGTCTTCACTAGTCAGTTGGGCTTCGGTCAACTCCCTCCCTACCTGTTTTTCGTTGATTGGATCCAGACTCGTAGGGAAGTAAAGAATACCATGGAGTGGGATCACCTCTTTCATATGACCGACGAGATCCTTGCTTGTGATTTCGCCTCTTGGATTCTGAGAAACCAAGGGTTGGTTTTGGTGTTTTGTGATGAGTGATTGACAGACTTTTTACCCTCTGTTCGAAGGGTACCTCCGGAGGGGCTTCGGAGGTTGTACCTCCGAAGGGTGTTCGGAGGTGGTTTCACCGAAGGGTGTTCGGTGTTTGCTTGCTGCAGCTGTGCAGCGGAGTGTGCTCGTCGGAGGGGTCCGACAGTACGCAATGACTAGGGTTTGTACCGAAGGGTTCGGTACTTTGGGCGGTACACCGGAGTGTGTACCGGAGGTTGCTAACCCGGAGAGGTCTCCGGAGTACTGGATACACTTGTCTGTTTGTCCATGGTGCGCAGGGACTTCGGAGGAGACGGACAAGGTTCGAGCCAGGTGAACCTGGGTCAAGCGGGAGGCTTGATGCCAGGGGAGCGGGGAGCTCCGTCACGGTGGCTGCGAAGGTGGTCCGGGTCGGTCCTCGGGTCGAGGCGTGCCAGGTGAAGGCAGAGAGTGCGGAGCGTGGCTCCGACTGAAGGTGCTCCGAGACAAAGTCCTCGGAGGCGAGGCACTTCGAAGGTACTCCGAATGGAGTGACTTCGGAGTTGGTTGGAACAAGTCCTCTACGGAGGCAAGGGTTCGAAGTGTGCTCCGGAGGGAGACATTCGAAGGTACCCGACGAAGGTCTCAGAAGTCGAGGCGCATCGAAGGCATGGTCCGGGTGAGGCTCGTCGAAGAGTGTGCTCGGGGAGAGGCACTACGACAAAGTGCTCATGGAATGCTTCATGCGGAGGCCTTGGATGAAGGAGGGACTTCGAAGGGTGGCACTCCGAAGGTGGGGGCTTTGGAGTGTGAAAGGCTTCGGAGCGAGGCTAGCTCCGGAGTGAAGATTGTCTTGTGGTGCTTCGGCCTGCATGGCTTCGGTACACGGACTGACGGAGTTCGAGCTGGGTGAAGCTGCGAAGCCGTGGTGGTCCACTCCGCAGGTGTTTGTGCGAAGGCTCAAGATCTTTGACGGCTTCGGCTCAAAACCGTCATTGTATCGAAGACTGACTTCGGTGAAGCGAAGGCCATCAGGCTTAAGGCTTCTCGCCGAAGCAACCGCACCCTCGCGTGCGAAGGGAGGCAGCAGAAAGTCAATGACTACAAAGGCTGACACTGTCTGTTCTGTAAAAGGCTGACACTGTCCCCTCTGCAAAGCTGACAGAGAAGCCTCCAGAATAAAGGTGGACTACCTTTTGTACCCCTTAGTTCTGAAGAGACAAAATGAATGTAAACCCTAGGGGTAAAGTAGTCATTTCCTTTGGGTGAACTGTGGGCTATAAATATGGGGGCTCGGTAGGTAACATTTAACACTTTGAGCATTTACTGTTGAGCTCCTGTAGCCACATACCTCGATTGCAATACATCTAGAGAGTTCATTTTCTGTGTTCCTTGTTCAAGCGGCGAAGCCCTGCTTCTTTGTGCTTTTGCTTGAGCTCGCGTTGCATACCTCGCCTGTTGTTGTGCACCGAAGCCTGTTGTGGCGAAGGTTGTTTTCCTAGCGAAGTGTGTTTTGTCAGTGTGCATTCGCTCTGTGTAACAGGAGGCGTGACCTCGCTGCTTACTAGCGAAGCCCTGATTGTTGCCCGTTTTGCTTCTTGTGTCGAAGCCCTTAGTGTAGTCTGTTTGTGTGCGTGTAGACCTTCGTGTACGAAGCTCAGCACCAGTTGCTGCTGCCAAGTACTTGGTCGAAGTCCTCAGAGGGCTGTCCACTCTTGCGAAGGGTGAAGTGTGAAGTCTGCTCGAAGCACCCTGTGTGCGGAGCCTGCACTGACTAAGCAGAGTAGATTTTCAAGGGTTGTAAGTGGAGCGAAGTCTTCTTGACTTCGAACTTTTGCTCCTCCGAAGCCTGTGTTCGAAGGTGTCGAAGTACCTCCGAACCAGAGCTTCGAAGGTAGTGTTCGAAGCCTGTTCCGCAGGAGACAGAACTGAAACCGAAGGCTAAGTTTTAGCCCGAAATTTTAAAAGCTCCCATTCACCCCCCCTCTAGTCGCCGTTTCCGGTCCAACAATTGGTATCAGAGCAGGTTAAGATCACCAGTTGACCTTAACCGGTTTTGTGATCTGTTGGCGACATGGATAGAGGCAGTAAAATTCCTCTGTTCGATGGGACAGATTTTGCATACTGGAAGGTGCGCATGGAGGCTTACTTGTTAAGCCAAGGAAATGCAATTTGGGAGATTGTGGACTCACAATACTCCATCCCTGAGTCTCGCACCTCTCAGACTGAGAAGGATCAGTATATTGCCAATTCCAAGGCAAGAAACATACTGTTCATCGGTTTGAGTAGAAGTGAGTTCGATAGGGTGCAGCACCTTAGGACTGCTAGGGAGATTTGGACAACACTCACTGTCTTTCATGAGGGCTCTGCTCAGATTAAGGCCAGGCGCCAAAGCACCTACAATCAACAGTATCAGCTGTTTGTGCAGGCACCTGGTGAATCTGTAGATGCCATGTTTTCTCGTTTTGACGCGATAGTGAGTAACTTGCGATCCAACGGGACGCTTGCTTACAAAGATCCTGATAGGGCTATCAAGCTTCTCTATGCTCTTGACCGTAGTATATGGGAAGTGAAGATATCCAGTATTGAGGAGTCCACAGGCTATGACACATTGACCTGTGACGAACTCTTTAGCAAGCTGAAGTCCACAGAGATTGCCAAGGCATCTCTTGCTGTGCACAGAAGCTCTTTGCCACAGCCATTGGCATTGGTTTCTAGCACTAGCCGTGGCACCACTGCAGAACCAAGCACATCAGGCACTTGTGTTCTTGCAGATGGTTTTGCTTTGTCCTCCCTGGTCTCCGTCACAAAGGAGCAGGTGGACACTCTAGCTGATGATGAGCTTGCTCTCATTGCCCGGAGGTTCACCCGCTTTCATCATGAGAGACGGGATCAGAGGAGAAGTGGTTTTAGTGGCTGCTATGAATGTGGCGACACCTCTCACATTAAGGCCAATTGCCCCAAGGTCAATAAGAGAGATGAGAGTGAGCGCCCCAAATACCACAAAAAGGAGAGGAAGCCCTTTGTGAAGGGCAAGCGCGGCAAGATGGCTAAGAAAGTAGCCAAGGCCGCTTCCAGAGCCTTTGTTGCTGCTCTCAGCGACATCGACACTTCCTCAACTGAGGAGTCGAGCTCTGAGGAGGAGGAGTCCCCAAGGATGGAGGACAAGAAGGACAAGAAGGGACGTGACTTCACCGGCCTTTGCTTCATGGCCGACAGCGATCACAGCGGCGATGAGCTTGACTCATCTGAGGTAAACCTATCATCTGACCAGCTTCTAATTAAATTAGATGAGCTGAATGAAGTGGTGCTTGGTCAGGATAGATTACTTGTGCAAGCCGCTAGAGAAAGAAAAGACCTTAGACTTAGGCTAGAAAATATTTCTACTGAATATGCCATGCTTAAGTCTAAATTTGATGATGCTGAATGTGAATCATGTTCTGTTGTCATGAGTGAGCTTGCTCAGTTGCGTACTGTTCATGCTCAAACTCTTTCTGAGCTTGAGACTGCACAGAAGCAGCTTTTGGAGGTGGATTCTAGACCTCATGATATTATTGATTGCATGAACTGCTCTTTATTGCGCGATAGCATTAATTTACGTGATAAGCATGTTCATGATTTAGAGGCTAGATTGGAGAGGGACGGTAGTTCTAAGGATGTGCAACCTGTTTGTGACACTTGCATTACCCTTAAGGACCAGCTAGGCACTGTTAGAGAGCGAGCTGAAAACCTCATGTCTGAAAATGAATACCTCCTTTCCGTGGTTAATAAATGCACTGAGGGGAAGGGTAGGATGGATTTGCTCTTGGCCAAGACCAAGATGTGTGCTGACAGAGCAGGGGTAGCTCTAGGTTTGGGTTTTGAGAGGATACCTTCTGTTAGTGAAAACAAAACTGTTTTTACCTCTCCCACCACCCTAGAGAAAGAGAGAGCTCTGTTAGACACCCCTCCAGCCAAAAAGCCTACCCATCCACAAAAGAAAACCACTCCTCCTGCCAAGAAAAATCCTCCCAAGAATACCACACAGAAGAAACCCAAGGAGCCTGTGAGAGTTGCTCCTATGACCCATGAGAGTGCCCCTAGGAGAGTGTTCCATTGTTCTTATTGTCAGCGGGCGGGTCATTTGGTTGGGTTCTGTTTTCGTCGCATCAAGGATGAGCGACGCGCACAGGCGATGAGTTGCCAGGACATGCATTACCCATCTTTAGGTATGCATGAGTCTGAGATGTACTATCGTCCTGCTTTTGAGGCTTCTCGAGGTGTTCACCATGTTCCATATGGTGGTAGACCTCGAGCTAGCAGATTTGTACCTCGTCAGAGTAGGAGACCTCGACATGTTGTTCGTTCACAGCATGTAGGTAGACCTCGCACTTTGCATCATTCTGATTATTATGTGCGTAGACCGTCTGCTTTTACTGTGCCTACTACTCGTGTCACTCAGTGTTGGATGCCTCGTCATTATTTTACTCACCCCAGCACTGAGCGATCGAGACGTTCTTATCATGTGTAGGCGACAGATCGAGGCTTGGA
Source organism: Zizania palustris (assembly GCA_019279435.1). NCBI lineage: Eukaryota > Viridiplantae > Streptophyta > Magnoliopsida > Poales > Poaceae > Zizania > Zizania palustris. The sequence goes on along the minus strand of JAAALK010000079.1, from coordinate 96,094,065 downwards.
GGGCACGTGGATCATGGACTCCAGTTGTTCGCGCCACATGACCGGAGATGCAGCATGGTTCTCCAGCCTCACCACAACCAAGCAAAGGGAACATATCACCTTCGGAAACAATCGAAGGAGTAGAGTGAAAGGTAAAGGTGTGGTAAGAATTAACGCGAACTTCACTCTCAAAGATGTTGCTTTGGTTGAAAACCTGGGATACAATTTGCTGTCTGTATCTCAGCTGCTTGATGAGGGCTTCGAAGTGCGATTTCATCGCGATACTTCGCAAGTGCTCAATTCTGATGGTGTTGTAGTGTGTAAGATCTTTAGGGTTGGGAGAGTTTTTGGAGCTGATTTTTCAGAGTCATCAGGTTCTTCTCATTGTCTTGTTGCACATTCGACTTCTGAGCTTTGGAAGTGGCATAGGAGACTAGGGCATATGAGCTTTGAATTGCTCGCTCGTCTGAGTGCCCTAGGTCTGATCCGAGGATTGCCCAAGCTCAAGTTTGAGAAGAATTTAGTTTGCGCTCCTTGTCGACATGGAAAAATGATTGCCGCTTCGCATTCGCCAGTCACCACAGTGATGACTGAACAACCCGGAGAACTTCTCCATATGGACACTGTAGGTCCTTCTCGGGTTAGTTCTTTAGGCGGCAAGTGGTATGTTCTAGTAATTGTCGACGATTTCTCTCGCTACTCTTGGGTCTTCTTTCTTGCCAGCAAGGATGAAGTGTTTTCACACTTTCGGAGCTTGGCTTTGAGACTTTTCACTGAACTCCCTGGTGCATTAAAATTCATTAGAAGCGATAATGGCACCGAGTTCAAAAATAGTCTCTTTGTTGACTTTTGCATGGAGCATGGCATAGAACATCAATTCTCTGCTCCGCGGGTTCCTCAACAGAACGGTGTTGTTGAGAGGAAAAACCGCACTTTGGTTGAGATGGCTAGGACGATGCTTGATGAGCATAGGACTCCTAGAAAATTCTGGGCTGAGGCCATGAACACTGCATGTTACATCTCAAACCGAATTTTCTTGCGCTCAATTTTAAATTTGACATCTTATGAGCTGCGTTTTGGGAGACAGCCCAAGGTTACTCATCTTCGAGTTTTTGGCTGTCGCTGCTTTATCCTAAAGCGTGGTAACTTGGATAAATTTGAGTCGCGATCTTCTGACGGGATCTTTTTGGGTTATACTACTCATGGTCATTCTTATCGTGTTTATAACGTGGAAACTAACACTGTCATCGAGTCATGTGATGTGACTTTTGATGAATCAACCCCCTCTGTTAGTTCTGCTTTTGAACAGGCAAATGAACACGACATGGAACAGACCTTATTCGAAGACGAAGATCCCGGAGAATTCGAGGATGAACCCCTACTACCCTCGACGTCAACCCCCGAAGCTGACCCCGCTTCAACTACTTCGGCACGAGGTCCCGAAGCGACTACCTCAACATCAGTCATCTTGGACCACTCCAACGCACAAGTTGAGGGGGAGACTGCATCCCGCCGAGAGGCTCCACATCATATTCAAAGGATGCACCCTCCCGAGCAGATCATTGGTGAGCTTGATCAAAGGGTAACACGTTCTCACGCTCATTTCACTAATGCTGCTTTTGTTGCTTCTTTCGAGCCTTTAGATGTTAGTCATGCACTTTCTGATTCTAGTTGGATCAATGCCATGCATGAGGAACTTGAAAATTTTGAGAGAAACCAGGTCTGGACTTTAGTTGATCCTCCACCAAATGTTCATTTCATTGGTACAAAATGGATTTTCAAAAATAAACAAGGGGAGGATGGGACAATTGTTAGAAATAAGGATAGACTTGTAGCTCAGGGCTTTTCTCAACTATAAGGGATTGATTTTACTGAAACTTTTGCACCTGTTGCTCGCCTTGAGGCCATTAGGATTTTGCTTGCCTTTGCGACATCCCGGGGATTCAAACTCTATCAAATGGATGTCAAAAGTGCTTTTCTTAATGGCTTCATAGGTGAAGATGTTTATGTAAAACAACCCCCTGCTTTGAAAACCCCAAGTACCCTCATAAAGTCCTCAAACTTCATAAGGCTCTTTATGGACTCAAGCAGGCCCCTCGGGCGTGGTATGATAGACTTAAGTCTTTTCTGCTTGAGCGAGGGTATTTGATGGGCTCTGTTGATAAAACTTTGTTTACTCTCAAGCATGGCAAAGATTTCCTCCTAGTTCAGATTTATGTGGATGATATCATCTTTGGTGGCTCTTCTCATGCTTTAGTTGCCGAGTTTGCAGATACCATGAGCAGGGAGTTTGAAATGTCAATGATGGGTAAACTCACCTTTTTCCTTGGTTTGCAAATCAAGCAAAGCAAACAAGGTACTTTCGTCCACCAGACAAAGTACACCAAGGACCTGCTCAAGAAGTTCGACATGTCCGATGCGAAGCCCCTCGCCACTCCAATGGCTACATCTGTAGCATTGGACCCTGATGAAGATGGAGAAGCCGTAGATCAGAAGGAGTTCCGGAGCATGATCGGCTCCCTCCTCTACTTGACTGCCACGAGGCCGGACATACACTTCGCAGTGTGTCTGTGCGCTCGTTTTCAGACTTCACCACGAGCTTCGCACCGCCAAGCGGTTAAGCGCATTCTAAGGTATCTCAAACACACCCTTGAATTTGGCATATGGTATTCAGCATCTTCATCTTTATGTCTTCGAGGTTATTCTGATGCGGACTTTGCTGGGTGTAGAATTGATAGGAAGAGTACCTCTGGTACTTGTCATTTTCTGGGTACTTCTCTGGTTTGCTGGTCTTCCCGCAAACAGTCTAGTGTTGCACAATCGACGGCTGAGGCCGAATATGTTGCTGCAGCTAGCTGTTGCTCTCAGATTTTGTGGATGGTTTCCACTTTGCGGAATTTCGGGTTAGATTATAAGAGTGTTCCACTTTTCTGTGATAACACTAGTGCTATTTGTATTGCAAACAACCCGGTTCAGCACTCCAGAACCAAACACATTGATGTACGGTATCATTTTCTCAGAGATCACAATGAGAAGGGTGATATTGAACTTCAATATGTTGATACCCAACACCAGCTTGCCGATATTTTTACAAAACCCCTCGATGCTTCTCGATTTGCTTACTTGCGTGGGGAACTTGGTATTTGTCATCCCTACGGCATTTTGTGAGGGGGAGCTGATTTTAATTGTCTTGCATATGCTCATTATGTGTGAAATTGCATTTACATCTTTTGCTATTATATGCCTGCTTTTAATTCAAAGAAATCATGACAGCTCAGCTCTATGAAATATGTCTGGAACATTGGTTGTGCATGATGTTTTATTTTCTAAAATCAAAACTTGCTCACCGCATAATCGTGTATCTAGCTTGTTTAGGCAGGACTGCTTTTAGCTATCTTTTATCTACTTGACAGCAAGACACTGTTCCTTGGATGCTAAAATTTGCAACTTGAAAAATGTGTTCTTTATTCATGGATACTCATCAAAATATTTAATTCACCTGAATCAAAATCAAAAATCCATGATTTGTCTGGTTTAAATGAAAAGATCCAGGTGGGTTTGTTTGTCGCACTACTCTATTCTAGACTGCTTACCATTGCACTTTGGTCTGAACTGGGATAGTGTAGTGTATGCCAAAATCACCGCCTTAAGCTTCAGATGGATTTCATGCCTAGGCTTGGCCTGATTGGAAAGTATAAGGTGGACAAACAAATAACCCCTGGCATTAAGAAAAGAACAACAAAATTAATTAATCATCAAGTTTGCTTTCAAAGCTCCTTTTTGAACAAGACTTGTCTGTCTAGGGTAGAAATTGTTAGCTTTGCGCAGTCCTTGCCTTCACATGTCTAGCTGCTATGATTAAGTGGTGATGCTTTTATATCAAAATGACAAAATCACATGCCATCATCTTGTTTCACAGAATGTTAAATTGAGCTGAGCACATGAACATTGGTATTACTGTTGGCATATTTTTGCATTATATGTCTTTGCAATTCTATTCATTTCGAAGCTTTGCATTTTTTGACTGCTCCTTGATGTTTGCATTGCCAAAGGGGGAGAGATTTGCTATGTTCTCTGCCGCAAGAAGGCATAATTTCGAAAAGGGGAGAGATTTTTGACATAAAGGGGGAGAAAAATTTGCTTAACTCAGGGGGAGTTCTTATCAAGGGGAGATTTGCCAAAGGGGCTTTTACTCTTTTACAAAGGGGGAGAAAAATTCTTTTATCAAGTGACATGCTTTGGCTCTTTTCTGAGTTTTTATGGTCACTTGTGTGCTGAAAGTTTTTAAATTTTCTTGAACTTCGATTTGGTTGTCAATGCACTCATCAAGGGGGAGATTGAGAAACCAAGGGTTGGTTTCGGTGTTTTGTGATGAGTGATTGACAGACTTTTTACCCTCTGTTCGAAGGGTACCTCCGGAGGGGCTTCGGAGGTTGTACCTCCGAAGGGTGTTCGGAGGTGGTTTCACCGAAGGGTGTTCGGTGTTTGCTTGCTGCAGCTGTGCAGCGGAGTGTGCTCGTCGGAGGGGTCCGACAGTACGCAATGACTAGGGTTTGTACCGAAGGGTTCGGTACTTTGGGCGGTACACCGGAGTGTGTACCGGAGGTTGCTAACCCGGAGAGGTCTCCGGAGTACTGGATACACTTGTCTGTTTGTCCGTGGTGCGCAGGGACTTCGGAGGAGACGGACAAGGTTCGAGCCAGGTGAACCTGGGTCAAGCGGGAGGCTTGATGCCAGGGGAGCGGGGAGCTCCGTCACGGTGGCTGCGAAGGTGGTCCGGGTCGGTCCTCGGGTCGAGGCGTGCCAGGTGAAGGCAGAGAGTGCGGAGCGTGGCTCCGACTGAAGGTGCTCCGAGACAAAGTCCTCGGAGGTGAGGCACTTCGAAGGTACTCCGAATGGAGTGACTTCGGAGTTGGTTGGAACAAGTCCTCTGCGGAGGCAAGGGTTCGAAGTGTGCTCCGGAGGGAGACATTCGAAGGTACCCGACGAAGGTCTCAGAAGTCGAGGCGCATCGAAGGCATGGTCCGGGTGAGGCTCGTCGAAGAGTGTGCTCGGGGAGAGGCACTACGACAAAGTGCTCATGGAATGCTTCATGCGGAGGCCTTGGACGAAGGAGGGACTTCGAAGGGTGGTACTCCGAAGGTGGGGGCTTCGGAGTGTGAAAGGCTTCGGAGCGAGGCTAGCTCCGGAGTGAAGATTGTCTTGTGGTGCTTCGGCCTGCATGGCTTCGGTACACGGACTGACGGAGTTCGAGCTGGGTGAAGCTATGAAGCCGTGGTGGTCCACTCCGCAGGTGTTTGTGCGAAGGCTCAAGAGCTTTGACGGCTTCGGCTCAAAACCGTCACTGTATCGGAGACTGACTTCGGTGAAGCGAAGGCCATCAGGCTTAAGGCTTCTCGCCGAAGCAACCGCACCCTCGCGTGCGAAGGGAGGCAGCAGAAAGTCAATGACTGCAAAGGCTGACACTGTCTGTTCTGTAAAAGGCTGACACTGTCCCCTCTGCAAAGCTGACAGAGAAGCCTCCAGAATAAAGGTGGACTACCTTTTGTACCCCTTAGTTCTGAAGAGACAAAATGAATGTAAACCCTAGGGGTAAAGTAGTCATTTCCTTTGGGTGAACTATGGGCTATAAATATGGGGGCTCGGTAGGTAACATTTAACACTTTGAGCATTTACTGTTGAGCTCCTGTAGCCACATACCTCGATTGCAATACATCCAGAGAGTTCATTTTCTGTGTTCCTTGTTCAAGCGGCGAAGCCCTGCTTCTTTGTGCTTTTGCTTGAGCTCGCGTTGCATACCTCGCCTGTTGTTGTGCACCGAAGCCTGTTGTGGCGAAGGTTGTTTTCCTAGCGAAGTGTGTTTTGTCAGTGTGCATTCGCTCTGTGTAATAGGAGGCGTGACCTCGCTGCTTACTAGCGAAGCCCTGATTGTTGCCCGTTTTGCTTCTTGTGTCGAAGCCCTTAGTGTAGTCTGTTTGTGTGCGTGTAGACCTTCGTGTACGAAGCTCAGCACCAGTTGCTGCTGCCAAGTACTTGGTCGAAGTTCTCAGAGGGCTGTCCACTCTTGCGAAGGGTGAAGTGCGAAGTCTGCTCGAAGCACCCTGTGTGCGGAGCCTGCACTGACTAAGCAGAGTAGATTTTCAAGGGTTGTAAGTGGAGCGAAGTCTTCTTGACTTCGAACTTTTGCTCCTCCGAAGCCTGTGTTCGAAGGTGTCGATGTACCTCCGAACCAGAGCTTCGAAGGTAGTGTTCGAAGCCTGTTCCGCAGGAGACAGAACTGAAACCGAAGGCTAAGTTTTAGCCCGAAATTTTAAAAGCTCCCATTCACCCCCCCTCTGGTCGCCGTTTCCGGTCCAACAGATTCCATGCCAGACATTTTCATTGCTTTCCACCGATGGTGGGACGAGTTGAAGAAGCACATGTTTAATCGTCCTTCGATGCTCTATCGGTAGCGGCTTCACCCAGGTGAAACAGATGTAGCGCTCGAGGTGGGCATTTCAATTATTTCATTAGCTTTCATTATCTTCCTCTCGTATGCTTAACTTTTCCTCATGTAGGAGGATGACCTCGACATGCCTTCAGTGAGTTCCAGTGGCCCGCCGATACGATATAGACTAGTATCGACCATTACAAATTTGGGAACTGGTGCCCCTACTCCCACAACCTAGGTAAGTGGGAGACATTCCAAGGGTTGACGTGCAAACGTCAAGCACCGGCCCCGACTGTACTCTAATCTACTAGGGCTCACGTTAGTCTGATGAACCAGACTCCTTTGGCACCGCTCGCCTCTTCGACTATGTTGGGCCCTACCGTTCATACTCTGTTGTATGCCAAAATCCTGTCTTCCATCTAGGTTTGCCATTGTCTTTAATACCAACATTCCTTCTTTTGTAACCATGACCTCGGACATCTTTTTTTATTTTCAGCCCCCATCGTATTCTATTGATGTTGATTCCTTTTACACGGCATTTGATCACATACTCGATGATCCCACTGATTCTCGACTAGCGAAGGCCACTGGAGTTAGTGCAGAGGTTGTTTCCACTGGTCCAGATGCATCAGTTATTGTCAATGTCATTGTAGAAGGCACGACCGTTGCTAGGGCCATGTCTGAAGGTGCCGATGTTGCTGGGGATGATGCACCAGAAGATGCTATCACTTCTCCTAAGGCATCGTCTATCGGTGTTGACGCCACTTGCCACGTATCGTCACTTGCTCATTCTTTGTTTCTCTCTTATTTTCTTTGACGTGTCTAACGCCGACCTTTGAATGTAACCGATGCTCGAGTAGGATAATCTTCACAAGGAGCACCCACCTTTCCCCTGGGTTGTTATGATGAAGGGTGTCGATTCGGCTCCCATTGCTGCTGATTTTTCGCAGCTAGCCGTTCCAATCCGGTCACCAAACTTGAGTCCCCTTTTTTGACACTGGCATGCCTCTCTTTTTATTTATCTAACCTTACTTTTGTTTTCTTAGTCTTTCACCCATCAGTTCTCCTATGATGTCAGCCTGTATCTTGATGCCGATGAGGTTGCCAGTGCTGCTCCATTGGCTACCGTTCCACTGACTTCGGAAGTGAGGGAAGTTTTAATGGATTTGTTGCGTCGGCTGGCAGATTCAATCCAGGTTTTGGTCAATGACTCAAATGAGATAAGGTCTCATTTTGATGATATCTTAGCTTCCTGTAGGACCGAAAGTAGCGACCACAGGGGGAGGAGTGAATGGGCGCCTAAAAATTTCTTGCTAAACTATATTTTAAAACCAATACCCAAACGAAACTTATCCAGACAAATAATATTAGCAAAGCAAATTTCTGGAATTAAAATTGTCTGGTATAAAAACTGACCGGTGTCCTAAATAAAATGATATTCAAGATAACTAAATAGAAATACTGCAATATATATATAAACACCTAGATATATCACAAAATATGTATATTATAGTCTTGAAATAAAATACTAATTAAGTGAATAAACATGGATCATTCAAAAATTAATTCAGTAATAAACCTAAAAATATTGCACGTAAAAACTAGAATAAAATATTACTGTGGCTATTAATAAGTTTTTTTATACGAGCAGAATATTAGAATAAAAATATGCGAGTACTAAAAATACTTAGGCAGTTTAAATTACCACGAAATTTCTAATCAAATTTTCACTAATTAATTAATAGATGATTATCTCTAAAAACGATCTATTAAAAAATAGGGGATTAAAAAACTAACCTGCATCGTCATCGGGTCGCCGCGCGCCGTGCAAAAAACTCTGGCCGGAAAACAAAAAATTTCTGCAGCTTTTTGGCCATGAGCACCTGCAAGCAGCCGTGGGGGCCGCTGCCGCACTTTGCCGGCGTCAGCGCCAAGAAAGTCTCGTCCGCTTGTGCCGTGGGCCTCGCGGAATAAAGACGAGCACTGCTGCCGTGATCAAATGTGGGACCCGCGGTGGCCGGAGCAAAGCAATATCCACCGGAATTTTAATCCTGCGCATGCATGTCTTGTCGTCGTGTATCCAGCGCACGTCGCAAACCGCAAGGAAAGAAATGCACCCAGAAACAAGATGTTGACGAAAACTTTGAGATCGAATTTCGGTGGAAGAAGAAAATGGAATGTAGATTGATCTATTAGAAAACAGTCATCTATCCCCAGCGGGGATAGGAGCCTATTTATAGGCGATTCCTAATACATGAAAAGACTAATTTACCCCTAGGGTAAATTAACACTAACTCTAAAATAAATTCCGAAAATTACCAAAATATTCTTAGAAAAATCACCTGACTCAAATAAAAATATTCTAAACTTAAAAACTAAATATTAATATCCTAAAAAACGAATTAAACATAGATTGTCAGTTTTACGCCGAAACTGACAAAGTGTCCACCGTCTTCGCATCGGGTACCTGGATTGGGCCGACCCGACCCCGCAGCTTCCTCAGCCCGGCCATCGCTCGCCGCACGTGTACCTGAGTCAAACCCAGTCAACAGACCAGTGGATCATCTGCCGCTCCTAGCCATGTACCTGGATTGGGCTAGCCCGACTCCGCGGCTCCTCTGCCCGGCCGTCGCTCACTGCCCGTGTACCTGAGTCACAAGCGCTTCAGACTCGGCAGGTCTTCATCTCTCCCTTCCATTGACTTCTGTTGACAATCACTCATCACATCTGGAATATCAAAACCATATTCTTCAACATGGTTTCTCAATCTCCCCCTTGATGAGTGCATTGTCAACACCCTCTTTAGCTCATCTCCAGAACCTGCAAAACATGTGGAAACAGAAAAACAAAGACAAAAGAAAATAGAAGAAAGAAAATAAAAGTTTAACCCTAATGACCAAAAGCCAAACAGAAGCAAGAACAGTCATTATGGTTAACCAAAAATAAAGACTCAAAAACAAGTGCAAATCTCAGAATTTCCAACAAGGAACTCCCCTTGAAATAAATCCCAGAGAAAGCCAAAAATATATCCAAAATTTCTCCCCCTTGTTGACAATTGGACTCATCAAGTGAGACTAAATGCACTCTAAAGAGACATAAACACAAACTCCCCCTGAAATGCAGCTCCCCCTCAAAATATGCCATGAATGCAGATGGGGTGCAGGTGGAGTCTAAAAAGCATGCTTCTTAGATATGATTAACTGCAATAACAACATCTAACAGGTATAGCGAAAGATATACTGTCTAAGATACATGACATGACCAGTGCAATAGATGATATCTTAAGAAAGTCATTAGCACGTATTTTTCGATTTTTGCAAAACAAAAGCATCACCACATTTTCTAGTTGACAAGCAAACTAAAGCATGAGATGCAAAAGCTAACTGATATCTACCAAGATAAGCATTGTCCAAATCAAAGTGCTTCAGCAAACTTGTCATCTTTTTAAATTTTTCAAACTGATTCTTTTGCCTTTTTATTTTTTCATTTCTGCCAGGGGTTATTTGCGTGTCAAACCTTATGCTAACCGACCAAGTCAAGCCTGGGCCAGAACTGGACCATTAGAAGCTTAAGACATTGGCCTTGGCATACATTACACCGTCCTAGTTCATACCAAAGTACTATGGTAAGCAGTCCAGAACAATGCAATGCGACAAAGCAAACCCACCTAGATCTTTTCTGATAATCATAAAAATGCATAAATTTTTCATTTTTCTAAATTTTTTGTCATTTTTATAACACATTTTTCATATTTAAAGCATATAAATGTCCAAGTTGCATATCTGCATCTAAGTAAGGATCTAGCTACAAGGCATGTAAAAGATAGCGAAAGCATTCAGCCTACACATGCTAGTTACTAGAAGCAATGGTGATCATTTTTCAATTCTAAAGCATAAAAGCCATGCATATGACAAATATCAGATATATCATGTGAACTGAAACAGGACATGATCATCGACAAGTACTCAAAAGCATATACTAGCTAGAGAAAGTAAAGCAGATTAATGATATAACAGAAGCAAGCTCAAAATGTGACTAATGATTATGCATGATATGAACGCACACAAAAAGACTCAATAAAAAATAAAGAAGAAAAGAAAAACTAACTCAAAGTATCCCAAAAAGGATACATAACTCTCAAATCAAGATCAATAATCATGAGTGGGAACAAACGGTCCAACGCCAGGTTTGGCAAATGTGTTAAACCAGTGTCGAGCCATCTGCTCGTATGTAGGAAAGCAGAAGGAATCATATGAGTCTGGACCGAAACGTGGATCAAAGCGCGGTCCTCTGTTCTGCCTAAAATCATGGTCACGAGGTCCAAAAACGTATCCATAACGATCTTGAACTCTGCCGGAATGGAAACCACTCTCCAGAGCACGGTCATGAGAACCGTCTCCTCTACCACCACCTACACGACGTGGCCTGGCCTCTAGCATCTCTCTACGTCGAGGGACTCTCTGTCTACCACCTTGCTTGTAGAACTGCTCCTGCCCACCTCGAGTTCTCTCTGCTCGCTCAACCCGCTTCCTCCTGAAGCAAAACTCCTCAAGATGCCCGTCTCTCTGACAAAACTCATAGTGATAGGTAGGCTTCTTGGGATGTTGTTGTGGCTTAGGGTTCTTAGGCTTGGTGGTGTTGGGTGAAGCATCTTTGGTGTGAGAGGGTCCAGGTAAAGAATCAAGAGAAGTGTGAAGAGTTTTAGGCTTAGGAATCCAGATCTGCTTCTTAGATAGAGCTTTAGGTTGTTCTTCGAACACTCCATCCTTGGGCTGACTATCCTTAAAGAACTTAGTGGAGTGAGTCTTGGGATATATCTGTTCGGGAGTCATCTTGCTCCACTCCACAGCTCGGCTAATGGCGCTCTCAAAATCAGCCTTGGTATAGGTGTAACTTACCCCAAACCCATCCTGTCTCTTGAATTGCTGGATCATCATGCCAAGTTGTGGCTCTTTAGCACTGATCCAACTCAGGATTGAAAGGAGGTAAAAGTTCTCGTTCTGAACATCAGCTAGCTCCTCTCTCAAAGAAGCTAACACCTCCACTTGAGACAAGCAGATCTCACACTCTTTATCAACTTCGACAAACTTCTCAGATTTTAGCTTAATCAACTCCAATCTAATGGATAAGCAGCTCTCACAAACAGTGGATGGAACTGACAAGGTCTCAAGCTCTAGCTTAGTCTGCTCCAACTCAGCTCTCACTCCAGCTAACTCGCTCAACTGCTCATCACTCTTGGCTCTCAGCTTGGCTATACTAGCTAAATGGGATGGGCAGTCTACACAAGGTGCGACGACAGTGACATGAGCATCTTTCAGCTCCTGCTGAGCGCTCTCAAGCTCAGTGGCCAAAGTGTCTCTCTCATCTACTCTCTCTGTGTACCTAGACATCAGAGTCGTCAGGTCCCACAATAGCACCTCACAGTTAGGGCACTCACCACTATCACCCAAGCAAGGGGAAGAAGACAGACTCTCAATCTTGCCATTCTTTGTGGCAAGCTCACTCTCAAGCTCATCTATCCTCTTCTTAGCCCCTCTAAGCAGTTTCTCCCTATACTTCAACTCCTGACTGTTCTGTTCTAGTAAATTTACAACTTCTTGTTCATAGGAAGATGCATTCTCATAGTCGTCGTCGTCGGAGTCATCGGAGGAGTCCTTCTCTTTCTTCTCCCCAAGAGCCATTGAGCAGAAGCTCTTGTGGGGTCTTCAGCTATGACGTGAGCGACTCTTTGGCTTGTTCCCGAAGGTCATGAAACAGGGGCCCGCCAGATTGTCCCTGTCCTTCCCCTTCCTGATCATGATCTCTTCATCACTTGAACTTCAAGACGAGGAGGAAGATGAGGATCTCTTGGAGTATCTTTTCTCCATCTCGGCGAAAAAGGTCTTGTCTCGCTTCTTGTTCTCACGCCTATAATCCTTTAGAGCCTTTCGAAAAAATCTTGTCTTGGGCTTGCCCTTTGTGGAGTTGTCATACTTGCCGGAGTTGTAGGAGTTGCCGCCGGTGCCCTTCTTGTAATTCTTCTGCTTGGGGAAGTCGGCGATGAAATGACCTGGTTCTCCATGCTCAAAGCATCCGGATTTTGTGCCGTGTCTCTTAAACATTCGCTTATCATAGACACGTCGCACCCGATTGTTAAAGAAACACAGATCATCATCTCCTAGAGTATCAAGTTGTTTCTCGGAGATAGACATCAAGGAAAAAGCAGTACAACTCATGGCATTAAGATCAGCCGACGGTGTCGCAAGCACCAGAGTCTTTGAGACAGAATTAGTGAGATTTGATCTCAATTGAATATCGACCTCTGAGGCCTTGAGCTTACTAAAAAGCTCTGCGACGGTCAAGGTATCATAAGACGCGCTCTCAACAATAGAAGAGACCTTGATCTCCCAGATCTTAGGATCCAAGGTATGGAGTACCTTAAGCGTCTGCTCATGATCTGAGACCAGTTGATCACGCTCGGCCTTGTTAACGGGAAGCTTGTTAATGATCGATTGAAAACGACCAAACAAAGCCTCAATAGTCTCACCCGGCTTCTGTGAGAAATTTTCATACTCCCATCGATAGGTCTGGTAGAGCCTAGTCTTAACCTGAGCTGTCCCCTCATGGTGTGCCTGGAGGGTAGCCCAGATCTCTCGAGCGGTGGTAAGATGGCTAACACGCTCAAACTCACTAGGACCTAGACCAGAAAATAAAATATTCACCGCCTTACTATTATTTTGATGCTGGGTAATTACGTTTTCAGCAGTATCCACAGCAATAGTCGTTATGGTGAAATTAGGATGAACACAAATCTCCCATATGTCCGAGCTCTGGCTCATGAGGTATGCTCGCATGCGAGTCTTCCAATAAGTGTAGCCAAAAGCCTCTAGGGACGGGATTTTACCAGAAGTCGTCATGGTCACTACCTAGGTTTAGAATCGGTTAAGATATTAGAAAAACCTAACATTGCTCTGATACCACTTGTAGGACCAAAAGTAGCGACCAGAGGGGGGTGAATGGGCGCCTAAAAATTTCTTGCTAAACTATATTTTAAAACCAATACCCAAATGAAACTTAACCAGACAAATAATATTAGCAAAGCAAATTTCTGGAATTAAAATTGTCTGGTATAAAAACTGACTGGTGTCCTAAATAAAATGATATTCAAGATAACTAAATAGAAATACTGCAATATATATAAAAACACCTAGATATATCACGAAATATGTATATTATAGTCTTGAAATAAAATACTAATTAAGTGAATAAACATGGATCATTCAGAAATTAATTCAGTAATAAACCTAAAAATATTGCACGTAAAAACTAGGATAAAATATTAATGTGGCTATTAATAAGTTTTTTTTATACGAGCAGAATATTAGAATAAAAATATGCGAGTACTAAAAATACTTAGGCAGTTTAAATTAACACGAAATTTCTAATCAAATTTTCACTAATTAATTAATAGATGATTATCTCTAAAAATGATCTACTAAAAAATAGGGGATTAAAAAACTAACCTTCATCGTCATCGGGTCGCCGCGTGCCGTGCAAAAAACTCTGGCCGGAAAACAAAAAATGCCTGCAGCTTTTTGGCTGTGAGCACCTGCAAGCAGCCGTGGGGGCCGCTGCCGCACTTTGCCGGCGTCAGCGCCAAGAAAGTCCCATCCGCTTGTGCCGTGGGCCTCGCGGAATAAAGACGAGCACTGCTGCCGTGATCATATGTGGGACCCGCCGTGGCCGGAGCAAAGCAATATCCACCAGAATTTTAATCCTGCGCATGCATGTCTTGTCGCCATGTATCCAGCGCACGTCGCAGACCGCCAGGAAAGAAATGCACCCAGAAACAAGATGTTGACGAAAACTTTGAGATCGAATTTCGGTGGAAGAAGAAAATGGACTGTAGATTGATCTATTAGAAAGCAGTCATCTATCCCCAAGGGGATAGGAGCCTATTTATAGGCGATTCCTAATACATGAAAAGACTAATTTACCCCTAGGGTAAATTAACACTGACTCTAAAATAAATTCTGAAAATTACCAAAATATTCTTAGAAAAATCACCTGACTCAAATAAAAATATTCTAAAATTAAAAACTAAATATTAATATCCTAAAAATGAATTAAACATAGATTGTCAGTTTTACGCTGAAACTGACAAAGCGTCTACCGTCTTCGTCCGGGTACCCGGATTGGGCCGACCCAACTCCGCAGCTTCCTCAGCCCGGCAATCGCTCGCCGCCCGTGTACCTGAGTCAAACCCAGTCAACAGACTAGTGGATCATCTGCCGCTCCTAGCCATGTACCCGGATTGGGCCAGCCCGACTCCACGGCTCCTCTGCCCGGCCGTCGCTCACTGCCCGTGTACCTGAGTCACATGCGCCTCAGACTCGTTAGGTCTTCATCTCTCCCTTCCATTGACTTCCATTGACAATCACTCATCACATCTGTAATATCAAAACCATATTCTTCAACATGGTTTCTCACTTCCCTCACTACGATGTTGGTCGATGCTCTTACGTCTGCCGTTGAGAAACCAAGTGAGGCTTTCACTGTGGTTTCATCTTGATGATGAGTGATTGACAAGATTGTCTGGCTATTTTGGTTGGTTGTGTGTGTCATGGTATGGGTTGCATGGAGTTGCGTGTTTTGCTTGTCTCATGTGTGTAGGGTTGAGATGCTTGTCAACTATTGATGGCGGGTGATCAGGGCCAGACAGGGAGTCTGATGCCATATGGTCGAGGATGATAGAAGAAGTTGAAGGTGCTCTCAGGCATACGCATGGAGATGAGGCAAGACATGTACAAACTGATGATCGAGATGACGTGTTGATCAAGTCAGCGAAAGGGAAGCCAGTGCAAGTGATAAGGCGGCTCGAGGGATCGAGAGCGGGAGAGACTTGCTGGTAGTCGAGTTCACGGACTGACGACACATGTTGAAGATTTGGGAGGCTTTGATGGTTTTGGCTAAAAACTGTCACAACAGAAAATGTTTTTAAATTCTAATAAATAGGAGTTTATTTTTCTGTTTAGTAGTCTAGTTTAAGTGTAATCTTTTAGCATTTTTCGGAATTTTTAATTCTAAAAAAATATTAAAAGAATAGGGTCAATGATGTAATATATTAGGAGTATACATTTGTGTATTTTTCAGAATTAATAATTCTGAAAATACATAATGGCAATTAGGTAAATACTTGGTCTTTTAACCCTAATGGCATTTTGGGAAATACCTTGATGGGCTTGCCTATATAAAGGACGCCATGCCTAAGGGTGGCTGAACTTTTTGGGGGCTACCAACCAAAAATTTCATCCATCTTTGTTCTTCCATTTTTGCTGCTTTCTTATTATGTGTACACTATTTTTGTAGTATTGGCTTAGGTGTTTTGCCTATGTTTACATGTGTTCGTGGTGTTCATTTTGTCGTAGCAAACAACATCGTTTGTGTCCTGGTTTTGCTACAGAAACGAAGCAGTGGAGCACTGTTTGCTGTATTTGCCGAAGCAGCGAGTCTAAGCGGCGACGGTCTCTATGCTGTTAGCGCGAGGAAATCAACGACAAAGAATCACCGCCAGGAACAGTAAGTTATTGTTCATGGTTTTCTTGAGAAATCACTGTGCACTAGTTTTTTAGAGAAGTTACTGTTCATCTGTTTTTTCTGGTTTTCTCTCTTTTAATTTCTGTGTGTTTTTCTATTGATGTGCTTATGCCGGTAATCACACACGGTAGCTTGAACTTTTGATGCAAGCTGCCGGAATTCAGAGCTCATTTTAGTTTCTTACCAAGTGATTGTTCCTGCTAATTTGTTGTCAATTGATCTTGCTGCCGTGAGTATTTCTGTTTCACTGTTGAACTCATGTCATAGCTGTCAAAGTATTCTCCTGTTCAGCTTCTGGCATCTTTCCTCAAAGCACTATTGCATATTATTTTTAACACGGTTGTATTCATGAAGTAACTACTAGTGTTATGCTCTTCTTTATACATCGTTCAATCGAATGCTTCAGAACCGCAAGCATCACCATCGCCAAGTTCTGTTCTGGCTGAATATTTGTGATTGATTTTTCACTAGGATGTCATTATTTGCACTGTGACTAATCATCTGAGATCCACTGCAATAGATTCCAAGTGTGGTGTGTTGCTAAGTTCTTGATTTACTTCCTGTTTCTTGTCCCGGATGAACAACAACACATTTGACACTTCTGCTGGTCCTATTTTCAGTCGATTCCAGTCAATCTTCTCTCCTGAGTTTACTTTCTTCTTAATCAATCATTAGCAAACTAAATGATGCTCCTGGGTGCTGGTGTTCTAGATTTATATTAAGATAATTGTTGGTTTTGAGTTGTGATTCTTTCTGCAATTGAAATTACCTCTTCAAGGAATCTGTGTTTTGAAATTTCTGAACCCTGTCGGTAATTCAGATATCGATAGCCTCCTGTTGGGGGAAAATATCCCATCTTCAGGGTTATTGCCGTAACAGCACAAAGGCAGATAATGGATTCGAAGGTTCCCAGATGTCCATCTTCGAAGATGTTCTAAGTCAAGCTCGAAGTACGAAGATAGGCATTGGTTTGGAGTATATCTTCGAACTAAGGCACTTTGAGATCTTTTTTTTGCCAGCTAAGATGGAAGACTTATCTTTTTAGATTAGTCTTTTACCATTTTAGCCCTATCAAGGGTACCGAATAGTTTCCACTATGTCGGTTGTAATAGAGGGGTAAATAGGTCTTTTCCTTAATATTTGGGTCTATAAATACCCCCCATTTCACCCTGTAATAGGGACCGAATACAAGTTATTCAATACACACATTCGAACTATTCTAAGTTGTTATCCTTTCGGAGGCTTAGAACAGTTCACTTCGCAAACACTTCGTTTGTTAGTTTCTATTCTACAGAAACCTGTTAGCGTGATCTTTTACGCCAACAGTTGGCGCCGTCCGTGGGGATCCTAGTCCAAAAAACTTCGTTCTCTACCAACTTCTTACATCATGCCTCCTAAGCGGAGCGCACCCCGTAACCCTGTTCGGAGGTCCTCTCGGATCTCCGGAGAGGCACCATCCGACACGGTTGAGGTCGGAGGGCCTTCGACATTCCCTCCACCTCAAACTCCGGAAGGAGTTTCCATCCCTCGTACATACGGAGTTCCTCCGCCAATTCCTTCTATACTTCGACCAGCCAGAGTTCCTCTTCCACCTTCAATCCCACTTCGAACTGATCCCCTTGGTTCTCAAGACCCGGAAGACCCTTCCGGAGGAGATGAAGACAATCTTGGAGATATGGCCACTCAAATGGCCCGCCTCCAAGCTGAAGTAGCAAGATGGCGGCAAGAAGCTGCGAACAGGCTTCGCTCTCAAGCCGTCCCAACTATTCCAGAAGTGCCCGAAGATGACGAACCCGTTTCGGAGAACGCCTCCTTCGATAATGAATCTCCGCGGCATCCTGAGCTGCAGAAAGTTCGCTTTGATCCGAAGTTTAAGACTTCGAAGCTCTGTAAGTATGCTGGAGATGAAGATCCCGGAGAGTTTGTCCGTTCTTATGCCCTAGCAATTGAAGCTAGCGGAGGAGTTCGAGACACCATGGCAAAGTGCTTCCCTTTAGCCCTTCAAGGAGTGGCATTAAGGTGGTTCTGGTCTTTGAAGCCAGGATCAATTAATTCATGGGGGCAGCTGAAGAAGAAGTTTGTAAGCAATTTTCAAGGCACCTTCGTGCCTCCAATGTCAACGGGAAGCCTTTTCCAGGTGAAGCAGCTCCCTGGAGAGACATTGAGGCAATATTTCAAGCGCTTCGCTCATACGAAGTCGCAGATCCGAGGGTTGTCTACATCTTCGGTAGTTGATGCAGCTCGGGAAGGTGTCACTCATCAAGGCCTCCTGGATAAGCTCCATCGAAAAAGCATATCCTCGGTTTCTCAGCTGATGTCATACTTCGAGGAGTATGCGAGGTCAGAAGAGGGTTGGCTTCGAAGAACTGCAGCTACTTCATCCATATTGCAAGAAGTAAAAGTAGAAGTAAAAACTTCGGCACAGCCGCAAGAACCAGTCTTCGAAGTTCAACATGATCGGAGAAGGGGGCAAAAGCACCCTCGTTCTGAAGTCTTGAACATTGCACCCCCGCAAAAGTTCACGCAGAGAGCTCCACAGCCTTCGGGGAACAAGGTCAGCGGCTGGAGGCCGCCAGGGAAAACGGCTGGCAAAGGCCAGACTCTTTTCTGCTGCATTCATGGCGAAAATCGAAACCATGCAACTGATACTTGCAAGGCTATACTCACTCTAAGAGGAGAATATCTAGAAAGAACTTCGGGTCGAAATACTACCGACCGAGTTCCAGCTGCAGCGCGCCCAGAGTCGGTCCAGGCTGTGGCGCGGATAGAAAACTTCGAAGCCGCAAGACACCCTCCAGTGGCCAATGTTATGCCACCTCCGAAGCAAGAGGAAGGGCAAGACCGAGGGAAAAGAGTAGTCCTCCCCATCTCCGGAGGAGGTACCCTCAGAAGTATGTCAAAAAGACAGCGAAGAGACTACGTCAGAGAAGTGGGCCATATTGGGACTTCGTCATCTGCAGCTGCTATGCCGGAATGGTCTCATGTACCGATATCCTTTTCTGCGGAGGATGCAGCTGGCATTAAATTCCCGCATGCAGACCCACTTGTTATTACTGCTGATATTGCGGGCACTGAAGTTCGAAGAGTATTGATTGACGGAGGCAGTTCGGCAGACATCATTTTTGTTCAAGCCTTCGATCAATTTTGCATCTCCAGAAAGCATCTCCTTCTAGCGGCTCGTCCTTTGCAAGGCTTCGCAGGACCTCTGCTTGATGCACTCGGCCAAATAGGCCTGGAAGTTACCTTCGGAGAAGGTTTGTTGGCCCGAACTGAGGAAGTAATCTTCGATGTTGTAGATGCCCCGTATGCTTACAACGTCATCTTCGAAAGAGGCATGCTAAACCAGTTCGGAGCTGTGGCGCATCACAATTATTTGTGCATGAAGATGCCCACACAAGCAGGAGTCCTTACTGTCTTTGGAGATCAAGCTATCGCCCAGAGAGCGGAATATGGTCATGGCCCCCCTCTCGATCCAAGACAAGTAAACAATGTGCAAGATAATCAAGAAAATTTTTCAGCCCCTTCCGAAGCTTCAAAGAAATCCTTCCCGAGACCGAGTCCTGAAGGAGAGATTGCAACGAAGATCATTGTGAAAGATGGTAAAGAATATACATTTCAATTTGGTAAAGATTTACCTCCAGAAGTTGCAACCTCCTTGGAAAAGGTGATAGAAGAGAATTTAGATGTCTTCGCTTGGTTTGACGAAGATATCACCGGAGTCGATCGGGATATCATTGAACATAGTTTGCTTGTAAACCCGAAGGCCCGGCCTGTTCGGCAAGGACTCCGAAAAATGTCTGCAGAAAGAGCTGTTCTGGCAAAAGATGAAGTTGAAAAACTGTTGAAGGCTGGGATTATTAGAGAAGTGGCTCACACAGAATGGTTAGCCAACCCAGTTTTCGTCAAAAAGAAATCTTCCGGAAAGTGGCGCATGTGCATTGATTTCACATCCTTGAATAAAGCATGCCCTCGTGACCCCTACCCCATGCCCCGAATTGATCAATTGGTCGACTCCACCGCAAGTTCGGAGTTATTAAGCTTCCTTGACGCGTATTCTGGTTATCATCAAATATGGTTGAAGCGCGAAGATGAGATCAAGACAAGCTTCGTAACTCCTTCGGGAGTCTTTTGTTATGTAAGAATGCCTTTTGGCTTAAGAAATGCCGGGGCTACTTTTTCGAGGTTAGTTGCTAAGGCTCTAGGTCATCAATTAGGTCACAATGTGGAGGCCTATATGGATGATATTTTAATAAAGAGTGCTTTAAAGCACCAACATAGCCTAGACTTAGCAGAAACATTCAATAGCCTTCGGGCATGTGGGATCCGTCTTAACCCCGAAAAATGTATCTTCGCAGCTAAGGCTGGAAAGTTGTTAGGGTATTTAGTTTCAAGCAGGGGGATTGAAGCTAGCCCTACTCAAATAAGTGCGCTACAAAAGATGGCTCCTCCGGAAAATTTAAAGCAAGTGCAAAAGCTGACTGGGCGTCTGGCAGCACTTAGCAGGTTTTTATCAAGGTCTGCGGAGAGAAGCTTGCCTATATTTAAAGCATTGAAAGGGTCCGAAGATTTTGCATGGACACCGGAGTGTCAAAAAGCTTCGAAGATATTAAAGAATATCTCAGTAATCTCGCTACACTCACGGTGCCTATTGTGGACGAAACCCTACTCCTTTACCTTGCAGCTACAGGGTCTGCTGTCAGTGCAGTCCTTGTCAGAGAAGTGAATTTCAATGGGAAGTTGGTACAAAATCCTATTTATTTTGTATCCGAAGCATTATCAGGAGCGAAGACGAGATACTCCAAACTCGAGAAGTTCGTTTATGCTCTGATAATGGCTTCGAGGAAATTAAGACATTATTTTTTGGCTCACAATGTATTGTACCAACTTCGTATCCTTTGGGAGATATGCTTCGAAGTAAGGATTCCACTGGAAGAATTGGGAAGTGGGCAGTTGAGCTAGCACCTTTCGGCATATCTTTTCTAGCAAGGACAGCAATCAAATCACAAGTCTTAGCAGATTTTGTAGCAGAATGGACTCCACCTGCAAATTTGGTTCTGGAGAAGTCAAGTGACGGAGTTTGGACTGTTTATTCCGATGGGGCTTTCCAAGCATCCGGAGCAGGCATTGGAGCAGTATTAATTTCGCCTTCAGGGCAAAGAGCAATGTACTCCGCATGACTCAACTTTAAGTATACCAATAATATAGCGGAGTATGAAGGGATTTTACTGGGACTCCGAAAAGCACGTGCTCTAGGGGCTACAAGAATTATTATAAAGACAGATTCTCAGATAGTAGCAGGGCACGTAGATAAAAGTTTTCAGGTTCGGCATCCACAGCTTGCAAAGTACTTAGAAGAAATCTGTAAGATTGAAGCACACTTCAAGGGTATTTCCATTCGGAGTATACCAAGAGCAGAAAATGT